>CM064578.1:50294412-50711912 GCA_032716605.1 Paralithodes platypus | reverse complement strand
AATAAACATTGTGTACCAAAGTATTGATGGTTAACGTGTGGTAATAATCTCTCTTAATATCCTAAAGCTTAGTAAGCCACTGTTCTCCTACCTACCCCTTGGCTTTGATGAGAAGCCGATAACAAATCCCCCAGCCTCTAAATGGCGTGGATCATCTTGGACAGGTCTAGGGATGATCGAACTCTCAGCCAAGAGACTCCCTTTGTGAGGGAACCTAACCCTAACCCTATTCAGCGATTTGCCAACCCAACATGTTTCTTTTCAGCTTCGTACCACGTGTGGGGGTCTCTAGTTGGCAGAGTGGCCAGGGGCTAATATCCTACAGACATAACATACATAAAGTGTGGCATAAATAGCGGCAGACTAGTGACAAATGATGATGGTGCCTGGGTAAACAAGTTGTTGTTGTTGTTGTTGTTGTTCCCTAAGCTGCCTGGCCGAACAGCCCCGAGTCCCTGAGAAAGGCCATGGCCACGATCGGGCTTTCCCACAGAGCTCTCATTCAGTGTAGATTGTGTTGTTGGCGTAAGTGGTTGTGTGAAATGCAGTCTTCTATGATGTGTTTAATGGTATGGGGTGCTGTGTTACATCCCGGGCAGGCGTCGACAACGGAGTCATCCAGTCTCTTCTGATAGCTCAGGAGAGCTGGATGGTGTCCGCATCTCAGCCTGGCCAGGTGGACTCTGTCCTCGCGAGGAAGGGAGGATTCGGAAGGATGGATTTTGGGAGCCCGTGCATGCAGCTGTGTGTTGTCTGTGAGTGAGTGGATGGATCGGCGAGAGATATGAGTATGGATGTGCTTCTGGAAGTTGGTTCGGGGTGGGCAGGGAGGGAGAGGACAATAATTGTGTGTGATACCGTGTGCTGGGTGTTGTTTTGATATTTCTTGGTGTCTGTGGGTGTTTTGCCATGTAGTTTAGTGGGTGGTCTTGGTTCGTGGAGGCTGCTGCCAGGAATTGAGTGCCTCTCATGTCCAGATGGTCTTTGACTTTGAGGATTTTGGTTTCTTGATGTAGGTGATCTGTGGGTGCAGTAGCTGTGCAGCCTGTAATGATCTTCAGGGATTTGTTTTGAATAGTCTGTAAGGTCTTATGATGTGTTTCAGCTAGGTTAGAAGCCCTGGCTGGGCTTGCGTATTCCATCACTGATCTTATGTATTGGTTATATACTGTTGTGGTAGTTTCTTTGTTGTGTCCAAATGTTGTGTGAGCAAGTGACCTGAGGGCGTTAAGTCTGGGTGTCAGTTTCTTTTTAATGTTTGTGGTGTGCTGTTTGAATGTCATATGAGTATCATATGTTACTCCTAGGATTTTGGGTGTGTGTGTATGTGTTAGGGGTGTGTTGTTTATGGTGAGTTGAGGGATGTATTCGTGTTCTCCTGTCCAACTTGTGAGCAGGGTTGCGGTGGATTTGGCTGGGGCTAGATTAAGTCTGTTTGTAGTGCACCAGCCATGTAGTGTGTTGAGATAGGGTTGAAGGAGATCTGTTGCTCTTTTTGGGTCATGGTGTGTGCATGTGAGTGTTATGTCATCTGCATAGGAGGCTAAGTTTATTTGGGGCGTATTGGGTGTAGTTATATCGTGCATGTACAGATTGAAGAGTGCGGGCGATAGGACGGATCCTTGTGGGACTCCGTTTGGAAAGTTTCTGATTTTAGATGACTGACCGGCAAAAGATACGTGTGCACATCTGCCTGCTAGGAAGTTGGCCAGCCACCTTTTGTGTTGTTGTGCATGTTTGTGTTGTAGATTTTGTTTGTTAGGTTGTGGCGGGGGATGGCATCGAAGGCTTTACTAATGTCGAGTGTGGCTAATAGTGATCTGTGTGGTGGTCTAGCTGAGTTGATGCCGTCGAAAGCTCTTTGTGTAAGGTCTGTGAGAAGAGTGTTTGTGGAGTGCAGTGGCCTAAAGCCATGTTGTGTTGGAGCTAGGGGTAGGTCAGGTGTAATTAGTTGTAATACTAGGCGTTCCATGACTTTGGAGGGGGAGCAAAGGAGTGTGATGGGGCGGTGCGAGGAGGATAGCGTGGGGTATTTGTTGGGTTTGGGGAATGTGATGATGATACCATGCTTCCAAATGTCTGGTATTGTGTTGTGTGAATAGCTGTAGTTTGATATGTTAGTGAGTGCTTGTATGCCTTGTGGTCCCAGGTGTCTGAGGTGTATGTTGCTTATGTTGTCTAGGCCACAGGCGGGTGAGTGGTTGAGATTGTTGATGATAGGCTTTGTCTGGTGATTGGTGAAGGGTGTATAGTCAGGGTCTGTGGGGAATTGTCTCTTACGTCGGATGACACGTCGGTCGTCTTTGTGAGGTTTTAGGTGGCTGACATGTGAGAAGTGATTGATGAGAGTGTTTGCTTGTTGTTTACATGAAGGAGTAGAGTCTGTTGTTGTAATTGCAGCATGTGATTGTGTTGAGTTGCTGTTGGAAAGTGTGATGCTGTTTAGTGTTTTGTAGAGTTTTTTGGAGTTTGTTTTGTGATCAAGTGTTTGTAGGAAGTTATTCCAATTTAGTTTTTGTTGTTCTTGTATTTTGTTGTTAGTTTGGGTGTTTAGTGCTTGAATGTGTTGTGTGATGTCTTGCGTGTGGGGTGCTGGGGAGTGTTTCAGTATGTCGCGTTGTCTGATGAGGTTTTGAATTTCTGGTGTGAAGTTGGGGTTGTGTCTTTTTCTGTTACCTCTTGGAATGTGTTTCTTGTCAGCGTTTTGGATAGTTTTATTGAGTATGTGTACAGCATTGTTAATGATAGTGATGGGTGTACTGTTTAGAGTTGTGAAGTGTTGTTCTGTCTCATTTGTGAATGCTTCCCAGTTAGCTCTTTTATAATTGGTGTATGTGTGTTTGTGGCTAGCTGGGGTGAGTCTGGTTTTGGTGGTGATAATGATCGGCAGGTGGTCAGAGCCTAAGGTTCTGACCACCCTCCAGGATGTTGTGGGGGCGAGTTCTGGGGAGCAAAAGGTGATGTCTGGAGATGATGGGTTATAGAGGGCTTGGTGAGGAATATGGGTATGTTGATGGATGTCGTTAAGGATGATGAGGTTATCGGTTTGGTTTTGTAGTACCAGCCCTCTGTCTGTGTCGGGGTTGTTGACAAACCAGGCCGACGTCTTGGCGTTGAAGTCACCACACAGGATGATGTGTGGGGTGTGTGGGGTGTTTGTGATGTGTTGTAAGTCTGGTCTGTATTCATTTGGTACTGTAGGGGATGTTTGGGGAGGGATGTATGTGTTTATGATGGTTATGTTGGAGTTGTTGCCAGTGCGTATTTTAATTTACTGTATTTCTGTTGTGTTATCATTTGGGGGGAGGAGGGATTTGGTTTGTACACTGGTTACTATGTATGATATTTCTTTGTGTACCAGGGTGATGAGTCCACCGCCCCCGCCGACAGCCCGGTCTTGTCTGATGGTGGTGAAATTATGAAATGTGGGTGTTTTTTGTGTTGTGCGGAGTTTTGTTTCTTGTAAGATGGCAATGTGTATGTTGTGTTGTTTGATGAAGTGTGAGAGTTCGTGTTTCTTTGTGTTGATGCCATCTATGTTCAGTTGAAGAATGTTAATGTTATGTGCACGATGTATGTTGGGTGCTGCTGCACGAGGATGGGGTGGGGGTGGGGGGGGGGGGGGGGGGAGGAGGGAGGGGTTGGGGTTTGGGATGGGTGAGGTGGGGGTGGGGATTGGGGAGCAGGAGATGGGGGTTGGAATGGATTAGGATGGGGTGTGGTGTGTTGAGTTGAGGATGTGGATGGTATGGGAAGGTTAGGTGTGTTAGGGAGGAGAGGTGGACGGGTTTTAGGGGGGGGAGTGGATGATATGGGAAGGTTAGGTTGGTTGGGGAGGAGAGGTGGACGGGTTTTAGGTGAGGGATTTGACTGGGAGAGGGAGGGGCATGAGGAACAGGTCCAGGTGTTTGTGTAGTGTTTCTTGGAGGCAAGTGTTGTGCAGGTGAAGTGGGTCCAGTTCCCGCATGAATTGCAGAGAACTGAACCCTTAGTATGGCGACTCGAAGTGATGGGTTTTGAGCAAGTTGGACATATGTAAGTGTACGTGGGTCCTGGGTTGCTCTCAATGTCTCCGGCTAGAAGAAGTCTTCGAGAAATGACAGCCGGAGAGTCATTTCTCACTGTAGGAAAAACTGTGTGATGTGTTTGTGTGGTGTGAGTGGTGTGGAAATTCCCGGCGCGACCGAAGCCGCTCCAAGGACCCGTGCCCCCAGGGAGGGGACAGGGGATGGTTGTGACGGTTTGGCTCCCGAAACTGCTCCCCGCAGTTTGTGAGTGGGGCTGTGTTGCTGCACGGCCTGCCACCACCTCCACCACATAGAGTTAAAAGTAAATCCCCACAGCTACTTGCACAGTTCATATAATGAATTGTGATTCACTTACGGCCTTCCTCGTATATTCATGGACAGGCTGTGAAAACGCTGTGGCGATATGTTATCTAGAGAATAGTGGAGGTCACTGCCGTGTAATTTCTAGTCTCTCTCTCTCTCTCTCTCTCTCTCTCTCTCCAAGATCGAATCACTTGAAACTGTTTTCCTAAAGGGGGATTTTTTGTTGCCAATCCAGTGTGTTTGGCAGTTTGTATTCCTGTATCTATGTAATTATTTTGTGTATTTATATGTTCATGATGCTATGCTTTGTGAACATGTACGAGTGTAGTTTGTGTGCATGTTTTAGGTGCGTGTCAACGTTCTAATTATATATATGTGTATGTTTGTGTTTATGAAATTCACCGAACTTGTTTTGTCAAGGGGGTTCCACGCAATGCGAGCTTCAGCTCATTATTATCGTGCCTCCTTAACAGAGAATGTATTGTGTAAAGTGCATTTCATGTGTTGGTGTATTGTTGGCTGTGGATGTAAGTGTAGTCTGTAATCAGTCGATTGGCGACATCTGATATCGAAGGCTTGGGCTGCTCTGTACGGTACCAGTCTCACCCGAAGGCTTTGGTTGACCTATACGATACCCTTCTCACCTTGTAACAGACCACCAACCCCCAGAGGGGACGTCACAACTTCGTCCACTTATGCCAGGTTCCTATTTATACTGCTAGGTGAACAGAGGCTACACCTTTAGGAGACTTGCCCAAATGTATCTTCCCCGCCTGGGTCTCGAACCCTGGACCTGCCGGTTGTAAACCAGACGCGCTATCCGTTACGCCTACATGTGTGTGTAAGATAAATGAAAGATATTGTGTGTCATGCACCGAGCCGTCTCTCAGTGCTTAACCTGGGTACTCAAGATGTTAGAATTTATGAAAATATGTAAAATGTCACAGGGTTCGAAAAAATGTATACTGGTCAATAATAAGATTTATTGTAAACAACATTTAGGCCTATATGATCAGGCAACTTGGTCCCTGGAAGCAGTATCCACCAAAGGTGATGGCGCTCGCGCTTCTATGAAGTTGGTAGTTCTTGAAAAGCGTAGGAAGCAGGGAACTGATGAGCAATCCACTCTGGTGTCAATAGTGGTGTCAGGGTCTCTTTGGAATGTTTGAAGGTGAAAGGTTTTGTTGAATGCTACTTTGTAAACTTACCTTACAGATCATGTGGTTTAAGTAAGACGAGAGGCATTATCTATATGTCAACGTTGATAGCTGTAAACTTAGCAAGGCTGCCAGTTGGAGATTTTGCCAGCTGTTAACAACATTAGTTGGAAACTTCATGAGGGGGGTGGGGGTGGCGGGGTGTATCAGTTGTTAACTCTAAGGTTGTATTTGTTAAATTTGCGTTGCTACTTGTAAGGCTCTCTCTTCGCCGCAATGTTGCATATCTCTCGCTATTATATCGCTACTACAATAATGAATGTTCCTCAGAGCTCTCCCAGTGTATACCACCTCCTCTAAGTAGGGTACATAGTAGCGTACCCGTCTTGCATCACAATCTCACCCCCACTCTGTGCAACTCTTCAACCCAAGAGTGAAATGTTACTCTCACTCTTTTTTGTATTCAACAGCTGAGCTCTGGAACTCACTCCCAGAATCAGTCTTTCCCTCTTCCTATGACTTAAATTGCTTCAAACTCCGTGTGTCCAGGCATTTTGGCTCGAACGTCCAATTATGTTGACCCTGTCACTCTTTCAACTATGGGGAAGGCACTCGCTACAGGCAGTTCTGCCTTTTGTTTCCCTCACTCTTATGGAAAATAAAAACTGCACGAATTTAATAAACATGTAAATGTATCCCATTCATTAAGAGTATGCCATATATAAGCTAACTACATAAATAAAAATATATATATAATGCAAGGCAATCTTTGGATAGTGAATGTTCTATCTTCTGCAAGCTGCAGAGAGAGAGAAAGAGAGAGATAGATAGATATATATATATATATATATATATTATATATATATATATAGAATGTATATATAGAGAGAGAGAGAGAGAGAGGGGGGGGGGAGGGGGGGGGATAATAAGTGAGATAATATACAATGGTCTATCGGGGAGGGGGTTGGGGTGGTGGGGGGGAGGCAGGTTTAGCCCAATTACAGTGAAGACTTGCGGCCACACTCACAGCTAAATGACAAGTCTTACAACTTTATTGACAAAACTCTAAGTGCGGGGAGGGGGGAGGGTAAAACAAGTAGAGAGGCAGAGTGGTAACTTAGAAAATTACCTTATACAGAAAATATATATATACAATATACATAAATAAACACAGTTGGAAAAGAGAAACGACGGGACATCAAGGGCTCGTAAACATGGCAATAATGTAAATATATATTACATTTAGAGAATAAGTTCGTAAGAGAGTGGAAGGTGAGTAAAGGTGTAAGATTCAATAGTACAGTACCAGTAAATAAAAAGTAGTAGAGCCAAGAAAGGGAAGTAGAGAAGACTGCTGGAGAAAGTGAGGTATATAGAGCAGTGTGGGAGAACGTGAGAAGACAGAGAGTGAAAGACTGAGAGAGGAGTAATGGAGTCAATAAGGGGAGAAATTGAAGTTAAACATGAGGGTATTGGTCACCGTCTCCCTTCATTATTAACTGCCAAGGCTTCAATTAAGGTTGCAGCCACACGCACACATGTAAGGACAGTCAGAGATATATGTGTGTCAATACGACGAAAATAAAGATGGGAAAACAAACATTACTGCATTATTTGTACACACAATATAGCAAAACCAAACTTACCTCATACATGCATACACAAACATATACACACACAACACACTACAAACTCATGTAATCCATATTGTTCATGCAAGGCTGCTATACTATTGAATCTTCACAAGTTCATAATACCGTATATTCAAAAACATACTGCACAGTGCAAATAAATCAATACCAAATACATTGATCAGAATCTTGACTTCTCTCAATAATCAATACAGGTACACCTTACTTTACGACCCAAACAGACCTCATTCATATAGGTAAAGTGGTCACGTGTTACACCTGCGTTACTCTGTGTATGTCACGCGAGGCGTTTGTTATTATAATGTAGTGGATGTAACAGTGAATCTATGGTGTACCAAGAGTCATGTGTTGGGAATCAGTTACAAGTTGCGAAATGATTACATTGCTGCATATATTTTATGAACTAAGTGAAGTAAAATAATAATGAACCGCAGACCATCGATTACACTCACAAAAAAAAAACATCCATACATACCGATAAAAACACACGCACACACACCGTAAACATAGCAACAATAACACACTTACTATCTGCAACAAAGAGCGTGGGAACAGTTTTGTTGAACAGGACGTAGGAATATTAAGGGGGGTGATTTACAGTGTGTGTGTGTGTGTGAGTATTTTATATATATATTTTGTTCTATGTGAATGAGGGAGACAAAAGGCATAACTGCCTGCAGCGAGTGCCTTCCCCGGATTTCAAAGAGTGACAGGGCCGAAATCAAGGGACGTTCGAGCTAAAATGCCTTGACACACGGAGTTTGAAGCAATGTAAGTCATAGGAAGAGGGAAAAACTGATTCTGGGAGAGAGTTCCAGAGCTCACCAGTTGAATAGAAGAAAGTCTGAGAATAGCGTTTCACTCTTGGGTTGGAGAGTTGCACAGAGTAGGGGTGGGTTTGTGTTGCAAGACCGGTACTACGTACCCTATGTAAAGGAGGTGGTATACACCTTAATTATAATTGAATAAACATATGATGAATATATAAGTATAGCATAGATGCTGACAGAACGGTTAGTCTCGAATAATAGCTGATATCCTGAGGTCAAAGTAAACTTGCGGTTAGCGTGTAGATAGGTCAATAATACTGACGTCACACGGTCTCAGTGAAGTTAAAATATATAAATAAGAATATCAAGTGAATGGTAAATAACGAATACATTATGTATATAAAGAGAGGGTTTAATTCTCTATTAACGTATACAGTAAAATTTAGGAATAATAGTTCAGGGAACTGAGCAAAAATTAATATTAGTCTCGTGTGTAAGACTGAGTCCTCGACATTGAAATATTAACGCAATGTGGACAAAATAGAATTACTATGAATTTGAATTAAATTTTTAAACTGGTTACGAAGCCAGGAAACATAAATATTATGAGTCTAACTAAGAGACACGATAGATAACACTCTCTGTGAAAATTTATACACCATTTACGTACCCTGATAATCCTATTAACTTAGTATAAGATCTGCCAGTGGTGTTCACAACATTTATGTGTAAGGTGCGGGTATTATTGCCGAACGAATATATATATAAACCTTGGTGGTAATATATGAGTATATATTACGCAGTATTTATATATATGTATATCAATCCCAAGATCGAGTTTGTATGTACTCTCGACACCAGTAACAGAGACTAAGGGGTACTTCACACAGTCAGGAATGCGAGCTAGAATCACTAGGAGTAATGATTCCTGGTGATTCCTGGGAATACACTGCGAATGTCTGTAATTCCCCGTGGACTCACAACACCGTAGGAACCAGTGGGAGTGTACCTGCGAATCACTGGGAGTCACAGGGAATCACCAGGAATCACCTGGATAAAACCAGGAATGAAGTGCGAGTTATTGAAAATTTGAAAATTTCGGATTACTGTAATATACGAGTCGATAGGAGTAATATAGGAATCACTGGGAATTAGATAGGAGTCACTGGGAGTCACCGAGCATCACTGGGATTTGTTAGGAATGAGATGCGAGTATGCCAGGCATGGCCCCCATTGTGTGTTTGACCATATAATTGAAATTAATTTTTCCTCAAGTATGTCTCTTGTAGGCTATAACTACAGTCCTCTAATATCATCATTAAGTATTATGACTGTATTCAGACATCATTACAGACATTAATATAATACGATAAGTCTGTATTATTATGTACCGTAAGGTCATGATATCAATGCTTACTATACTTTACGAAACAAATATATTTAAACTATTGTCTAAATAGTGGATAGATAATCATTCCCACCTTCTTGTTTTCATTTGTTACCGAGTTCTGTAATATTTCATACGATTACCTAATACAGTATACAGTAGGTAACACTTATAGGTTGTGTTAGTTTGCTTAGGTTAGGTCAGGGGAGTTGCAGAACTTCTAGATTATTAACCGGCAACTACAACGGCCCCTAAACAACCAAGCCATGATTACGCTGGCTCAAAGTTTACCCCGGCGACTACAACGCCCCTCGAAGTAGTAATCCAAACTCCACTCTCCACCACCAAACGAACTTGACATTTCAAAACACATACAAACACATATCCACCATTCTCGTTATGTTAGGTAAGGGGAGTTGCAGAACTTGTAGACTACAAGTAGGGTATTGTAACATTGACCATACATTGTTCACATTATTAATTAGCTCACCTATCGTAATTTCCTTCTCTACACACAATCACTGGGTGAATACAATGTCTTGTGGGAAATTGTACTTACACAGGTTAATACTAGGCCTATTTATAATGTTTGACCAAGAAAAGTTAACTACCCGTATACTGTATATTATACTTTCACGTGAGAAGTATTACAGGTTTATATGAATAATATATTTATTAAAGGGTACTTCACACAGTCAGGAATGCGAGCTAGAGTCACTAGGAGTAGTTGAAAATTCGGATTCCTGGGCCTATTCGCGGTGAAAATTCGATGACTCCTAGTGACTCTAGCGATATCCTAGTGATTCCTGTTAGACTCCCAGTGACTCCAAACCACTTGCGGCCGATTGGCCCTGTCCGACAAATTGTTCACCGTGTTTAAAGTTCTCGCCACGAATCGGACCATTCCCAGTGACTCCCAGTTGATTCCCAGTGATCCCCAGTGATTCCCCAGTGACTCACAGTGAATCCTGGTGATTCTCCGTGTTTCGTATCTGATTCGCGGACAGCTTTCGGTTTCAGTTTCAGTTCTCACCATAATCACCAGGACTCACTGGGAGCCACTGGGGAATCACTGGGGATCACTGGGAATCACTGGGAGTGGTCCGATTCACGGCGAGAGCCTTAAACACAGTGAACATTTTGTCGGACAGGGCCAATCGGCCGGGACTGGTTTGGAGTCAATGGGAGTCTAACAGGAATCACTAGGATATTGCTAGAGTCATTAGGAGTATCGATTTTCACCGCGAATAGGCCCAGGAATCCGAATTTTCAGCTACTCCTAGTGATTCTAGCTCGCATTACTGACTGTGTGAAGTACCCTTAAGGCAAGAATAAAAGATCTCGGCTATTTACGTTAACTTGAACACAAAACATATCCTACACAACTTTTGCAATAATCACGAAACACTTAAATAAACAAGCAGCACTTCATTTGAGTTGGAGTATAGTAGAGAGTAGCCTTGTAGAGATCTGACACACGTGGGGTTGACTGAGTGCGTTGTCCGTCTTGGTCTTGGTCTGTTTACCAAGGGGGTCCTGGGAATACCCTCACGCAGGTATTAATAGCACAGGTCACTTCCGGTACAGCCTATATGTACACACACTCTCTCGTCCAGACTCTGTCGCAGCTAGGTGGGCACGATCTAAGAGGATTTTGGCTAACCTCTACGGATGGTGCTATAATGGATCGAGTTGTTCACGTATACTCCCCCACAGGTTACCCTTGGGACACAGTGCCTCGACTTGCCTAACGTTACCCTGTTTTCGGCAAGGTAGTATTTGATTTTACGGAGAGTGACAAGTCGGGTGTTTCCGGAACATGAGAGGCATGTGAAATATAGTTTCTGATTTATTGCGTGGTTGTCTAAAGGCTTAAAAATACAAAGCATACATGGTTATGTGGGGAATGGTATGTTTAATTTAATTATAATAAGAGTAGATAGCCTAAAGCTTAGGTGTACATAGGATATACTATTTACAGTATTGGAGGCCTCTCTCTATTTAGAGGTTTGTATGGAGCTGTCTGTTTGTCCTCTTGTCTAGCTGGATTGTAAACATTGTCTTTGCCTAGCGGTGGTGGTGATGAGTGGAACCGCCTGGGTAATTGGAAAGGAATGAAGGAGGTTGATGTCGCATTTGAATAAAATCCGCCTCCTCGTAGTCTAAATCCAGGTCAGGTGTAGGCGGATATTGCTCACCTGGTGCCTGAGGGTAAATACCAATAAACTGTGGCGGATGTCTTACCATACGTATCTTAAGCGTATCGGGAGCCGCGCGTTTTCCCTGGAGCTGTGATACGGGTGACTAAAGTATGGTGTCACTGCTTTCCAGGGGAGACTGCTTCCGGTCCTTCTTCTGGTCCCTTTTGGTCGCAGTTCTATGGGTTGATACCCTCGGTCCTTTGGTTGATGGAAAAAAGGCTTGTAGTCTGTTTTGGCATGACATTTTCCAGCCCCGTCATCTCAGATAGATTTATGATTGCATAAAAAAGAACGAAACACCATATACTGTATATATATATATATATATATATATATATATATATATATATATATATATATATATATTCTGATATACGGAGCCCTGTATGTTAATTTAAGAGTTAGAATTAGAGTTGAAGGAGGTTCAAACTACCCAAGCGGCGGAGCGAACTAGCGAGTGGGAAACTAACTCACCCGCATACCTGCAAACAAGCCTTCACACCTGCGTGCGTCATAGGGGACCCTGCAAACTAATCCGATGACCGGACACTATGACGTATGTTCGACGCCAGGAGCTGTGATTGGACCATGCACCTGCTATGCAACTCGAGGAGCTGTGATTGGAGCGGGCACCACCCCCCGCCTCCTGATTCGTTCCTACACCATCATTGTTTGGTATATAAGACCCGAGTTGTGGGCATTCAAATCAGTCTCATTTGGAGTTGGGGAAGGTGAACTTGCAGCTGGAGGAAGACGGGGTGAAGTATTATAATGGGATTGTGACTGTCAGTCAGATTATATATGTGTGTGTTAAGTGTGACACTTACGTTATGTTGGTTAGTGAGATATGTGATTGGGAATTAACGTGAACGCTACTATTATGTGCTTAACTATTTGATTGCGAATTAACGTGAACGCTACTATTATGTGCTTAACTATTTGATTGCGAATTAACGTGGACGCTACTATTATGTGCTTAACTATTTGATTGCGAATTAACGTTAACGCTACTATTATGTGTTTAACTATTTGATTGGGAATTAACGTTAACGCTACTATTATGTACGTAACTATTTGATTGGGATTTAACGTTAACGCTATTATTATGTACTTAACTATTTTAGTTGACTAACTTGTGGACTAAAGCAACTCTTTTAGTAATTGGGTTATGATGAAAGTAATACTATTGTTTTAGATTAATACTTACAAGTTCTTTCATTTTCTTTTAATTAAGCTTACATTGCTTAACGGTGCTTAGTACGGTGATGCTATTGTCTCGTATTAGTAATATCGCCTTAGACTAACATGGCTGTGTTAATATTACTTCTAGTGATTTCCTAAGCTGAAGAAAATTCGTTTGCTTCAAAATATTATATTTTGCTTTTCATATTATTTGAGTGAGACCTGAATCGAATCTATGAAGCGATCCTGTAACTTTATTTACTCATAATCAAACCTCAATGTTACGTGGTTAAGAAATACATTTAACTAATTATTAAATATATATCTAACTTTTTATGTGACTTTGATATTACTCCTGATGATAATAATAATATAATCCTATTAACGTAAGACAAGAACCAAGAATAATTACATTAAATATAAATAAAAGGACATATAAGAAAACTATCTATTCATTTCAAAAAGGGTAAGAGACAGAAATATTTTTACTTTAATATTTATCTTTCAAGACTTTTTATAAAATTAATAGTCCTTCTTTAGCTATAACTTATTCGGTTCATAACCATAGCCTACTAAGCTTCGGTTAAATAATAATTCTTTATAAATACTACATGACTTTAATTAGTTTCAGTATTTTTCATAATTAAAGAGTATCAGTCAATAAAGGATACTAAGTCCTAAGATCCAAAAGGAAAGGAAGCAACAACAGGAAATTATTTTATTAGATTTTACTTTTGTTTTGCCTTCAGCTGACTGATACCTTAATATATATCTCTGTGCTATCTAGATTCATCAAGTTAACCACTTGAGGATCAAGATACGTAACAATATATATATATATATATATATATATATATATATATATATATATATATATTTAAGACTCCATGAAAAGAGTTGAGTTACCTGAAGGGATAGACAGACGAAGGAGGAAGTACGAGAGCTGTGTGGTGTGGAAGTGGATGTGCTGGAAAGTGTGATGAGGAATACCTTGAAATGGTTCGGCCATGTAGAACGTATGGGAAGCGAGAGAATGACTAATATAGTGGACGAGAGTGTGATGGAACTTGAGTGGTATATGCTTGACATATAAGCTGTACAGTATCTCTGACAATATATAGATAGATAGACGTTTGTATACCCTGTCCCATTTTCATCGTGTACTTCCAATGTTCCTGTGTTTCTTATCCTGCATGCTCGGTTTGCAATGTCCTACCATCCACTTCCCTCCTATGTTTCACCCATTTTTATATGTGCTCTATATTTTTCTTTATAATTATATATTTCCATTATTATTGAAAATTCTCACTTTCTTCCTCTTTCCACCTCCCTCGCTTTCGTTCCTCTCCCCCTCCGCCCTGCATATATTATCTGTCAGGGTAATGATAGTGATTTACCTTGGACCTTCCACTGATAGCTTCTTATGGATTCACCCGCCCATCATCCTTCAACCTCTTGCGGGAAGGAGGAAGAGAGGGTGTGGTTGGAATATTTAAAATATATGAAAGCAAAATCAACGCTTCCCTCTTTCAGCCTGTATATTGTTATTAATGAATTTATTGGTCTAATTATCGGTTTGTTGATCAATTTATAAATTTGTTTGGTAAGGTTATCTGTATTTTTGGCCATATATGCAGTGTAATTGGCTTGTATGTTTACATTTCTATCATTCAGTGTTAAGTTAATCATAGTTTGTGCCTCATTGTTTGAATGGATCACTGTCAAAATTATACTGTTACTAACTAATGTCAAATTATTTGTTTGTTTTTTAGATCTATTAACATTATCAGGTGGAGGTGTCCTTAACCAACACCCTATCAAACTATCTCTCTCTCTCCCACACATTGATGCAAATATATCGTACCTGAGATGACAAGGCTAGAAAATATATCACCCAAGAAGACCACAAACCCATTCCCATCAACGGCAGGATCAACAACCCCTGTGTACAAAATTGCGTCCATAAGGAACTGGAAGAGAGACCGGAAGCAGCCTCCCCTGGACAACAACAATACAATACACAAGTCCCCCCTTTCACAGCTCCAGGAGAAACGCGCAGGACATCCGCCACAGTTTGTTGGCTTGTGCCCTCAGGTGCCAGGTAAACAATGGCCGTCTACACCTGGGCCAGACTTAGACTACGCGGAGGAAGAGTTTATGTAAATGAAACATCAACCTCCGTCATTCCTCTCCAGTCACCCTGGCGGTTCCATGCATTACTACCACCGCTAAGCGAGACTGTCTGCAATTCGACCATACGAGAAGACAAACAAACCGCTCCACACAAGCCTCTAATTAGAGAGAGGCCTCCAATACTGTAAATGATTTATCCTATGTACACCTAAGCTTTAGGTTAGCTACTTGTATTATAAATAAATAAAACATACCAATCCCCACATAACCATATATGCATTGTATTTTTAAGACTTTAGACAACCACACAATAAAGCAGAAACGAGATTTCCCATGCCTCTCATGTTCCGGAATCCACCGACTTGTCACTCTCCGAAAAGTTTGTTACTACCTAGCAATAACCATAGCAATTCGACCATACGAGAAGACAAACAAACCGCTCCACACAAGCCTCTAATTAGAGAGAGGCCTCCAATACTGTAAATGATTTATCCTATGTACACCTAAGCTTTAGGTTAGCTACTTGTATTATAAATAAATAAAACATACCAATCCCCACATAACCATATATGCATTGTATTTTTAAGACTTTAGACAACCACACAATAAAGCAGAAACGAGATTTCCCATGCCTCTCATGTTCCGGAATCCACCGACTTGTCACTCTCCGAAAAGTTTGTTACTACCTAGCAATAATCAGGGTAAAGTTAGGCAAGTTGAGGCACTGTGTCCCATGGGTAACCTGTGGGGGAGTATGCGTGAACAACTCGATCGGACAGCACACTCCGTGGAGGCTAGCCAAAATCCTCCTAGATCGTGCCTTTCAAGCTGCTACGGTGTGGACGAGAGAGTGTGTGGAGGCAGTACCGGAAGTGACCTACGTTAGTGCTACCTGTGCAAGGGCATCCCCAGGCCTCCCTCCTTAGCAACAGGCCAAGACGGGCCACGCACTTTGTCGCCCCCATGTGTGTCCGATCTCTACAAGGCTACTCTTTCTACGATACTCAAACTCAAATTAAGTGCTTCTTGTTTACTCATTGTGTTTCGTTATTATTGCAAAGGTTGTGTAGGATATGTTATGTGTTCAAATTATGTAATTATCTGTGATTTTTATTCTCACCTTAGTCCTTTCGTTACTCGTGTCGAGATTACATACAAAAGCTATCCTGGGATTGATTTATATATATAGACTGTGTAATATTATATTCATATATTGCCACTCAGGTGTCTATATATATCCGTTCGGCCTGATTACCCGTACACTCCACGTAAATGTTGTGAACATCCCTGACAGATCTAATACTTAGTTAATCGGATTATTAAGGTACGTAAAGTCGTGTATAAATGTTCACAGAGAGCGTTATCTATCCTGTCTCTTAGTTAGACTCATTGTATTCATGTTTCCTGGCTTCACACCCAGTTTGAACATTTAATTCGAATACCTAGTAATTCTTTGTTGTCCGTATCGCGTTAATATTTCAATGCCGAGGACTCAGTCTGCCACACCAGACTAATATTTATTTGCTCAGTTCCCTCAACTATTATCAACTCTGCGAAGCAGAGTGGTATCGCGCACACAGATCTCGCCCGAATACTGTGCACTATCAGTCAACTTGTCTGTCGTCGTCGTCGTCCGTCGTCCGTCGTCGTCCGTCGTCCGTCGTCGTCCGTCCGGAAACTCCTCCTAGACCGTTCAATGGATTTTCACCAAATGTCACAGGTATATTAATTTGGTCAATGCGAAGGTCAATCAAGAAGAAATTATCAATTTAAATTAAAGGTTAAGGTCAAAGGTCAAGGTTAAAAATAAGGTCAATATTTCATGTGTCTTAGTTTTTACTCAAATGTCATAGTTTTCACTATACAAGTTAATGGTAACCTCGATATCTCTTTGACCAAATTTTAGATAAATATTCTGAAGGATAAGGTCAAAGGTCAAAGGTCAAAATAATTTGTTTACTAGTATTTCTTATATCAACTGTTAGATTCTCACTAGACTTACCATGTATATTCGGAATACTTAGGTCAAGGTCATACAAGAAACTATACAATTCCATATGAAAGGTCAAGTTCACAGGTCAAGGTCAAATAAAAGTTCAATATACTAATTTCTCTACTTTTCATGCAAACTTCACAACATTTGATGATATAGTTGCACTTTATAAGCAAAGGAAAATAATAAATTTTGAGACACAAATAATGAAGGTCAAAGGTCAAGGTTAACTATTCTATAAATATATATGAAACTAACTGATTGGTTTGAATTAAATTGGTCATGCTTATTTGATTTTCCTGGGCAATGTCAATGATCAAACAAATTTACTCTTACATAAAGGTCCAGGTCACAGGTCAAGGTGAAAGGTCAACTTATATTATATATTTATAGTTTTTATTCAAATGTCTTCATTTTCACAAAACAAATTACTGGTAACCTTGATATCGTATTGCCCAAATGTTAGATTAATATTCTGAAAGGTAACGTCAAAGTTCAAGGTCAAAGGTCAAAATAGGTTTTTTATTAGTATTTCTTATACTAACTGTTAGATTCTCACTAGGCTTACCATGTATATTCGGAATACCTAGACCAAGGTCATACAATACACTATTCAATTCCATATGAAAGGTCAAGGTCACAGGTCAAGGTCAAATAAAAGGTCAAAATGCTATTTTCTTTATTTGTCATGCAAACTTCACATTTGGTGAGATAGTTGCTCTCTAACTGAAAAGGAAAATAATTAATGTTGAGACATATAACGGTCAAGATAAAGGTCAAGGTCAACTATTATATTAATATATATGAAACTAACTGATGGGTTTTAATGAAATTAGGCATGCTTATTTGATTTTCATGGGCAATGTCAATGCAAACAAAGATGTACTCTTACATAAAGTTCAAGGTCACAGGTCAAGGTCAAAGGTCAACTTTTATTATTTATTACAAAAAATTACTCACATCTGGAAAACTGGCTGTGTTATGGCTTATTACTTAAATATCATATATATCAAATTTCACATAACTATTGTAATAGTTAAGGTCAGAGGTCAAGGTAAAAACAAGAGTATTTGTAATTTTCCCTAAACTCCTCCTAGACAGTTAAATGTATTGTCACCAAATTATACAGGCAAATTCAGTTGGTCAATGTGACGACCATCCAAATATATGTATTTCATTTTTAGTCAAGGGTCAAATGTCAAGGTCACAGTATATGATCACTATTTGTAATCAATAAGTTTTTACACAAATTTCACCATATTCATAATGCTAGTTAATACGAACATTGCTGTTAAGCTAACTAAATCCTTGATAAGAAATTATAATGTCGAAGGTCAAGGTCATAGGTCAAGGTTAAAGATCGAAATATGATTTTTACTAGTATTTCCTATTTAATGTAAGATTCTCATTAGGCATATCATGCATATTCGGAATGCCTAGACCAAGGTCATACAAGAATAAACATAGTTCCATTTGGTAGGTCAAGGTCACAGGTTAACGTCAAATATAAGGTCAATATGGTAATTTCTTGACTATTCATGTTAACTTCACAACATTCGTTGAGACAGTTGTGCTTTAAGGGAAAATTAAAATGATAAATATTCAGACATCTTGAAGGTCAAGATGAAGGTCAAAGGTCAAGGTCAACTATTCCTTTAATACCTCTGAAACTAACTGATGATCTTTAATTAAATTTGATACTTCTTTGATTTTCTAGGGTAACATCAGAGCAAACAAAAATATAATATTACATAAAAGTCAATGTCACAGGCCAAGGTCAAAAGTTAACCTTCATCATAACAAATACTAAATTTTCGATAAGCTGATGACTGTTAGTTGCATTTTACTTAAATAACATATATTTCAATCATATATATATTATAATACTTAAGGTTAAAGGTCATGGTCAAAGAACAAAAGAAGAGTTTTATTAATTTTCTTTAAACTCTTCCTAGACTGTTTAACCCTTTGTGTACCGGTGACGTCTTTTGTATTGTATTCTAGCTATAATTAGACGATTGTGTGGAGCTTATGAAGAATCTGTGGTAGTAAAAAGGGTTAATTAAGATAGTTGAAAGCCTGCTAATTTTAAGGAGGCCCTTCGTAAACTAAATAAAATTGTTATAATATCCAGTATGAAATGAAACCGACAGAACTGTACTGAACGGGTTAATGTATCGTCACCAAATGTTGCTGGCAAATTCGGTTGGTCAATGCAACGATTGTCCAAATGTTTTGTTTTTGTTATTCAAAGGTCAAGGTGAATGGTTAAGGTCACATATTATGGTAACTATTTCTTTCTTATAAATATTTAAAATTTGAATTACACCATATTAAAAAAAAGTGTTACTCTGACCTTATTATAGATAAATAGTCCAATGGTTAAGATTCAATGTGATCATAAATGTAATTATATATATATATACTCCCAGGCGGACATGAACCACCAACAGTCAGGACGAGTGTCCACTGTCCATGCTTTAATTTAATCCACTGCACACAAGTATCCTCTACGACGCCTTGGTATAGTGCATTAAAGTATGGGCACTTGTTCTGACTGTCGGTGGCTCAAGTCCGGCTGTGAGTATAAAAACAGTTAGTAGCTCATGTGTATTTGCGATATATATATATATATATATATATATATATATATATATATATATATAATTATATATATATATATATATGTGAATATATATAGATATATATATATATATATATATATATATATATATATATCTATATATATATATTTATAATATAAATATATATATATACAGTATATATTATACAGTATATATATATGTTACGAATGTATAATTAGGAAGACGTACCAATTGCACGATCCTATATAATTATATACATATGGGTTAAGTTTGAACTCTTAGTAAGGATGACTTAAGGTGTCGATGTCCTTAGGAGTTAAATATGTTATGTTTTAGTTATACCATATTAAGGGTTACGTTTTGAGTTACGTTCCTAATAGGTTGATTGTAGGTTGATCTCAGCTCTCGTTCCATTGCTCGATGATGATAATTAATTAGGTAGATATATAGTAATGCCGCCACCATCCCACTTATACCTTATACATATTATATAAAATTTACTGTATAGGTAAAGGGGAATAGGAAAGAATGTGGTATCCAACTAACTTTGATATTTATTCAAGTACCAACTGAAATAGATATTCAGTACAGATGGACTAATATATAAGTAATGGAGAATTTCCTATATTGAGAGGAATCTCTGGGCTATGTTCTCGTGCCCGTTGTTAAAGTCTTTCTGTCAAACTCTCTCCCCACCTCACACCTCCACTGGTCACCTCGAAACACCTCTACAACACGTGATCGTCATTGGTCATACGATCAGTGCTTGGGTGTCAACCAGGTGCCAGAGAAGCTAGATTTGTGTGGGAAAGGAACCTGAGTCAATGGTTTTAGAAGGGGGAAGTTACAAAGAGTTACAATGAATACCCCTCAGAATGTATAGCTACCTGCATAAAGATCATTCATAGCAAGTATACTATCTTACAATTATATAAGATATGGATATAGTGAATCCTTAATAAATTATTGAATAGTTAGATGTAATATATATATATATATATATATATATATATATATATATATTAGTGTAGCCAGGGAGGATATTTTCTTTCAGGCAGGTGAGATTAAAATAATAGGCACAGTTTGCATTGTAAATATCGCTGGGGGCATTCACTTTCGCCGTTGAGACATAATCCGTTGTTGGTGGGTTTGGTGTAGACAGTGGTGGTAAAGCCTGAGGTGTTGTAGTAGATGCCCCTCCGTCTACTGCAGATATGTGGACGACATCTTCGTGCGTGTGAAGGACCCACAGGAGCTACGTGACCTTCAACAACGATTCATCGCCTCTTCCAGTCTAAACTTCACCTTCGAGGAGTCCTCTAACGGTCATCTCCCCTTCCTTGATGTCCTCGTAAACAACAACAACACCTCAGGCTTTACCACCACTGTCTACACCAAACCACCAACAACGGATTATGTCTCAACGGCGAAAGTGAATGCCCCCAGCGATATTTACGCTCCACCATCCCCGCCTACATCAGGAGAGCCCTATCACACTGCACCTCCTGGCGAGACACACACAAGGAACTCGAGAGGCTCACCCAGGTGCTTGTAAACAATGGGTACAGTAACTCGGACATCGCCCACACCATCAACAAACACCTTGAAACATGTTACAAAACGACATGCCTACTAATACAAACACTGAATACATAAACATTTACTATAAAAACCACATGTCCTCAGATCACAAGACAGACGAAAACATAATGAGAGACATTATCAGCAACAACGTTAAAACTACGAACCCTGACCAACACCTTAAACTCACCATATACTACAAATCGAGGAAAACATCACAACTAGTCATTTGCAACAGCCCGGCTTACCGCTAAGAAACCGTCACAAGAGGACCATGTCATATACCGACACACCTGTAACAGTGAGGACTGTGGACCTCACACTTATGTCGGTTTGACAAGGACTCGTCTGTCACGTCGCCTTACCTTCCACCTTCAAGCCGGAGCTATCAAGGACCACTACCACACATCCTCACACCATCAGGAACTCACCAGACCCGACTTAGATAAACACACCTCTATTCTTGATAAAGAAATAGACTCAAGCCGCCTATTCATTCTTGAAGCTATATATATACAAACATACCAACCTACTTTAAACACACAAGCGGAATACAGCCAGATCCTACCCACGGCACGCCCTTCCACAGCGAGGCCCCCCATGATGCCCCCAGGAATGCCCCCTCCACACACGCAGACGAACGACGCAGAGGCCCCGCCCACTCCTGCGTCTGGCCAGCCTACCAGAGCTAACCTTAGGTTAGCCAACCAGCGTGCAGCTAGCGCACAATAAACCCTCTCTTGATCTTGTATCGCCTATATAAACTCGACTTATCACCTTCTAACTTCACTTCTCCTTGATAATGATGGCTTGCCCATTGAAACGTCGGAACCCTTTTCAAACCTCCTTTACCAACTTCCTGAAAATACCAGAAAAACTGTACGAAAAATTGAGAGTATCAATAAAAAACTCAATAATGCAAACTGTGCCTATTATTTTAATCTCACCTGCCTGAAAAAAAAAAAAAAAAAACATATATATATATATATGTATATATATGTATATATATATACAGTATATATATATATATATATATATATATATATATGTATATATATATATATATATATATATATATATATATATATATATATATAAGCTGTATAAGCTGTATATACACCGATTTTACCTAAGAAATGCAATACTACTTGCAGAATTCTAGGTCGCAGAGTTGGTATGCATTTTTTTTTTTTTTTGGTAATGCGAAACTGCATACCTACTTTATTATCAAATCTAACCATATATGTTAGTAGAGAAATAAAACCTTTTTTATTATTTATAGCTCTTTAGTTATTCACCCATCAGCTGATATTCTTATTTTATGTATTTTATTTATCTGAGACGGTGTGACCTCAGTATATTTGACCTTACCCCGAGTCACTGTCTACCTCGTGTTAACCTTGACCTCAGGATATCAGCTATTCTTTGAGACTAACTGCTCTGTTAGCATTTATAGTATCTGTATAATTATGTTCATCATATGTTTATTCAATTGTGATGTATTAATTATTATCATAACTTGATTTGTATACCTTCCATGAATTAAGAGTATTATTATTCATTCTTGAAGTAGGTTCGAGAGTATTTCATTATAAATACGGCTCGACCATTTACCTATTTATTATCCATGCCAGTGCCCTGATATAAAGTGAAATAAAATATTGTGAAACCCAACCGTGTATTCTGTATCATTGGTGGGGATTGAGCAGATTTATAATTTGCATATCTGGAGTCAGCTGTGTTCCTGCTGAGTGTTATAGTTCTAAAAAGCTTTCCTAGAGTGGAAAAAGAGAACTGACTTATACGGGCAAATAATATTACCCGGCATAACAGTACCCTTCCTTCACATCAATTAAAAACAATAGCCAGACAAATATATAAAATCAATACATATTTGAGAAGCGTCTGGATGATGTAATACATTTTAGAGTAAACACAAGAGAGAGAGCTACATAGAGCTACATAGATACACAGACCACACAGACCTCAAGGTCATTACTAGGCAGTCTGGCCTTACAAACTATATATATATATATATATATATATATATATATATATATATATATATATATATATATATATATATATATATATATATATATATATATATATATACACATATATACACATATACACATACATACATACACACATACATACATATATATATACAGTATATATATATACATATAAATACATACTGTACAGTGCACACACATACACATAGGCCTACATACATTTTTTTTTTTCCATATCACCCCAGCCCTCTGCAGATAGAGGTCAAGCCTTCCCATGAAAGCGTTTATTGTGTCGCTCTCCACCACTCTCGCTGGTAGTTTATTCCACTCTGTCGCCACACTGTAGGTAAAGAAACTCTTTGTGACATCTAGGTTTGCCTTTTTGGTTTTTAATTTCATTCCATTTCCGCAAGTTTGATTAGTATTGTTTAATGTGAATAGTGCATTTACATCGACTTTGTCGAAACCTTTTGGTATCTTAAAGCACTCAATAAGCTGACCCCTCAACCTCCTCTTTTTTAATGAGAACAGGTTCAATCGTTTAAGTCTTTCTTCATATGATTTATTTCTTAATGAGGGTATCATCTTCGTCGCTCTACGCTGTACTGACTCGAGTCTTACAATGTCCTTGATCAGATAAGGTGACCAGAACTGCACACCATATTCAAGGTGGGGCCTCACCATACTTTTGAACAGTGGCACTATTACGTTCTCATGTTTAAATGTAAATTTTCGTTTAATAAAGCCCAATGCCATGTTTGACTTATTTGCAGCTGCTATACATTGGTCGGAAGTTTTTAGGTTTTCAGATATTATTACCCCTAGGTCTTTTACTACCGTTGCAGTTTTTATTTGTTTGCCATTCATTTCGTATTTGTATTTCATATTTCTGCTACCAACCTGCAGCACCTGACATTTATCGACATTGAAGGGCATCTGCCATTTTTTCGACCACTCTGATATCTTGTTTAAATCAGATTGCAACGCATTTCTATCATCTTCGTTCAGGACTGTATTTCCTATTTTTGTATCGTCGGCGAATTTGGAAATGGTGTTGTTTACCCCTACATCAATATCGTTAATGTAAATGAGAAACAGGACCGGTCCAAGGACTGAACCCTGTGGAACTCCACTAGTGACAGGCTCCCACTCCGATTCCACTCCATTTATCACCACTCTCTGTCTTCTGTCTGTAAGCCACTTTTTTATCCAAGAATTAATTTCACCTTTGATACCTATCCTCTCCAGTTTAGCCAATAGTTTTCGGTGAGGCACCTTGTCGAAAGCTTTTAGAAAGTCCAAGAAGATTATATCTAGTGATTTCGTCATGTCGTTATATGTGAATTTGAGTGGTTAATCCTGTAAGTCCTTCAGTAAACTGGCATGGGTTGTCCTTCTTACAAGGGATAGGTTCGCTTGGGGGCATTTTGTGTATGGCCACCCCCATTAACACCTTATTAGCGGGCTAGGCGGTTTATTTATATGTAACGCCCAGCGGGGTGTTTTTAGCCAAAATAGGGCTGTTTACGTGATCATTTTCATGCCTAAATAAGACCCAGAGCGTAAAACAAGTATCTATCCCTGAAAGGGCATAAACAGAGCTTTCCAATGACACCATAACGATCCTTTTATGATGGCTAGTTTTCTTGCAACAACCGCGCAACGCGAGTGCAAAAAGCATGTAATTAGGCACTTTCCCCATACAATTCCGTATATAGCGAGTGAGAGAGGGAGGGAGGAGGTGGGATTCGTGTCAATAGGTTCGCCGCGGTGGTCTGGAGCAGTCATACGCTCGCTACTCTCCTGCCACCACTTGTCTCTCTCTCTCAGCAACATTACGTGCTGAAATTGCCACACGACCTATGTCGAGCGCCGCCAGATAGTCCAGATTTATTATACTCGACTTATGTTGCGCGCCGACAGTTAACCCTTAATTAGCGGCTCACCACATAAGTCGAGTTAAATAAAGCTGGACTATGTGGCGGCGCTCGACATAGGTCGAGTGGCAATTTCAGCACGTAATGTTGCTGAGAGAGAGAGACAAGTGGTGGCAGGAGACTAGCGAGCGTATGACTGCTCCAGACCACCGCGGCGAACCTACTGACACGAATCTCAGCTCCCTCCTCCCTCTCTCACTCGCTACATACTGAATTATATGGGGAAAGTACCGAATTACATGCTTTTTGCACTCGCGTTGCACGGTTATTGCAAGAAAACTAGCCATCATAAAAGGATCGTTATGGTGTCATTCGAAAGCTCTGTTTATGCCCTTTCAGGGATAGGTACTTGTTTTACGTTCTGGGTCTTATTTAGGCATGAAAATGATCACGTAAACAGCCCTATTTTGGCTAAAAACACCCCGCTGTGCGGTACATATAAATAAACCGCATAGGCCGCTCGTAAGGTGTTAAGGGTTAAGGGGAGTAAGGCGTCTGGCAATAGATAGATAGATAGATAGTTATATGTGAATAGTTTGTTATAAAATTCAATCAAATTTGTTAGGCATGACTTATTTGATCTAAAGCCGTGTTGACTATTTTTGATTAGGTTGTTTGATTCGAGGTAATCTACTATCTTATCTCTAAGGATTTTTTTCATGATTTTTCCTACAATTGAAGTTGACTAATTGGTCTGTAATTACTCGCTTTGGCCTTGCTACCCTTCTTGTATATCGGCGTAATGTTCGCATCTTTCCAATCACTCGGTACAATCCCCTGTAGTAATGATAAGTTAAATAGTTGTGTCAGGGGTTTTGCTATTTCGTCCTTAACATTCTTAATTATTTTCGGGTGGAGCATGTCGGGTCCCGGGGTCTTATTTACATTTAAATTACTCAATTTGCTTTGAACTTCGCTAACACTGATGGTGAAATCTCCTATCACATGAGTTGAGGTGTAATTTTCAGGGGTATGAGCGATAACTTCTGTGAAAACTGAGCCAAAATATTTGTTGAGCAGATTTGCCGTGTTTGTGTCACCTGTTATTGTCTGGCCATCTTCTATTAGCGGTCCGATACCGCTTTTGATCTGTTTATTTTTATTTACGTAACTGTGGAATTTTTGGGGGTTTGTGCCACTCTCTCTGGCAATAGTGATTTCGTAATTTTGTTTGTTCGCCCTAATTATTGTTTTCACTTCCCTTCTACTATTTTTGTACAAGTTTTTAATTACTTCAGTGTTTGTATTATTTTTTACAAGTTTGTGGAGTTGATTCCTTTTCCTTATTGCCTTGCCCATGTCTCTACTGTACCAAGGGGGCATACTTGATTTCGTATTACGTTTTGGTTTCATGGGTACAAATTGTTTATGCGCTTCTGTAATTGTAGACTTAAAATGTCCCCATAGTTCATTTACTTCGTTTATATTTATGAGGTTTGAGTGTATGTTTGATAGCGATTCCTTATAAAGAGAGAGAGAGAGAGAGAGAGAGAGAGAGAGAGAGAGAGAGAGAGAGAGAGAGAGAGAGAGAGAGAGAGAGAGAGAGAGAGAGAGAATTGTTTAAGCTAGAGGAAGTTCGCGAAATTATAGGAATCGGTAGAAGAACTTATAAGCATAACTGATAAGATAAATTTCACCTAATTATACAAATGCAAAATTAAGTTGCAAAGACAAAGTAAGACAGAGTAGAAGCGGGGATGCGAGAGATGTGGAGAAATCTGAGATATTGATGTGAAGGAGTTGTAATGAATAAAGCTGAAGGTAGATTCCTGGTTCTGTAGGAACACGTAGCCTTTTTATATTACATTGATTACGCTAGAGATATCGCCTCCAGTTCGGCTTTTAAGGCATATGAAATGGAATGTGTATGCATGTAACCATTTCAACTATCAGCGTTTATATAATTCTTATGCAAATAAAAAACAGAAACAATGATTAAAATTGTCTGTTCTAAAAGTACCACAACATAATGTTGTCAATCAAAGTTGTTTAGGAGAGAATGGGAAATGAAGCTAACGTATTCTGACCAGAAACTTTTTAGTTTAGATACAAGAGGATATTGTGTCTAAAAATTATATATATAATTTGAAAAGTTCACTTTTTAAATGACCTGCGGCGCAAACCATATTGAAGATATATTGTTAACTCACTGCCAGACGTTGATGAATAGTTTACTGATATACTTAATATTCAGGAAAATTATAGAATATAAATAGTAGGATGAACAAGAGAAGAGGTTAAAGAGATGATAGTGAAAGTACGATAACATCATGAAACCACGAGCACAGTAGATCACCTATTTCCTATATGAGTGCAATGTTTGTGAACAGTGTTGGACGCAGATTTCATCAACCATCACCAAATTGTGTGCATGAAAATGTTGGGTAACTCGTGTGTATGACAGTGAGTATCGTCAATATCGAGTAAATACAATTATTCCGTTTTATGGGATTATTTTTGGGGTGGGATGGGGGGTGGGGGGGGGGGTAACTTAATATTGGACAAATGTATTTCGTCTAAACTCAACTAGAATACGCAGGTATTGACAAGCATCCAACACACCGATGACAATTGAAAAAAGAGATAATACATAAAAACAAAAACAAAAGTGAAGGGATCATAAACAAATATATTTTTTAAACTATATTGGAAAGAATTATAACTATTTATTACATGATAAATGGCATATAACAAGAAGGAGACAGTGGGTATAAGGAAATACAGAAATGAGAGCTAGGAGATAGGAAGGATAGAACAGTGGTCCATTATTTACCCGTCTGGTCACCCTCCGGAGTGGCAGCAGTGAGGGGCAGGGAAGGGAGAAAAGGATGGACACAACATTTGTGATAAAGCGAAGACGGAAGTAAAGACGATATAATATGAATTAGTAAGAGTAACACGAAACAAAAATATACAGTATATGGGAGATAAATAAACATACATTATTGAGAAAAAGAGTGAGATAAAGTAAATGGTTTGTATAGACAGACACATCACTATAAAATAAAACAACATGAGGATTACAACTAGGAGGTATAATAAGATTTATTCAGCATTGTAAATTCACCTACGGAATACATGCTATAAATATGAAGTGCAATAAATATATACCTTCGTATATTGAGTGTAGACAAAAAACTAGTGGGCAGATTAAAGGAAAAAATAAATATAAGCGAACGTAAATTCGAGAAAAAAAAAGTTGCATACAATACAGGAAGGAGCAAAATATTATTGATTGACATGGAGAGAGCAATAAAGTAAGTCAGACAAAGAATTGAACTTTAGCTAGGAAGAGGTTAAGGAAAATATTTAATACTAAACAGCAAAGAAAGAAAGTAAATATGTAGTGAGGAAATATGTATACTTTACTAATAAAGAACACAGAGTAAAGAGTTAAAACGAAATACAAAAAAATCAGTAACAGAGGAAGACGTTAAGGCGAAGAAGATAAATAAGGAGTAAGTTAGATCACACATCTCTCCTTTCCTCCCTTTGACTCAATTAACACACACTCCACCACCACAGTCACCTTTTATCAATTACCAGACAAAGAAATCATTATCTTTTATTTTCTAATACCATAGGCCTATGTACTCCAATCTGTTTTTCCTTATGCCGTATTTATATAAAAAGTTCCATTACATTACGTAGAATTAACTTATAACCATTTGCATATAGAGAAGAAGATACTATGTTCCCACTAAACAAGACAAGTGTATTGCATTATACTTACAACAATATTCCCTTAATTTAGATTTCCTTCTGTTCATCCTCTATGTATCACCACACCTAAGACAACCCATTACCGTGCTATTTGCTTCTCATATTTGTTGTTTTGTATTCGATTGTATATCCATCGGTACAGAATATAGATCAAACCATAATTTATCACAATACATTATATATCTAACGCCCAATTATTGTTTGGTATCCTTCAATAACTATAAGATGTAAACAAGCCATATCAGTATGATTTCAAAAGATAAATTTAACAGTTATTGTCATCCAATACCTATAACCAAATTTAGCAAAACAATAAAAATATAATACCAATAAAAACAAATACAAACATAACATAAACAAATGCTATGACTGGATGGATATTATCCTGGACATGTAGGCCTACATTATGATAAACCCAAACAAATTAATACTAGTATATGGAGTTTCAACTACAAGTACACTAATACTAGTATATGGAGTTTCAACTACAAGTACACTAATACTAGTATATGGAGTTTCAACTACAAGTACACTAATACTAGTATATGGAGTTTCAACTACAAGTACACTAATACTAGTATATGGAGTTTCAACTACAAGTACACTAATACTAGTATATGGAGTTTCAACTACAAGTACACTAATACTAGTATATGGAGTTTCAACTACAAGTACACTAATACTAGTATATGGAGTTTCAACTACAAGTACACTAATACTAGTATATGGAGTTTCAACTACAAGTACACTAATACTAGTATATGGAGTTTCAACTACAAGTACACTAATACTAGTATATGGAGTTTCAACTACAAGTACACTAATACTAGTATATGGAGTTTCAACTACAAGTACACTAATACTAGTATATGGAGTTTCAACTACAAGTACACTAATACTAGTATATGGAGTTTCAACTACAAGTACACTAATACTAGTATATGGAGTTTCAACTACAAGTACACTAATACTAGTATATGGAGTTTCAACTACAAGTACACTAATACTAGTATGGAGTTTCAACTACAAGTACACTAATACTAGTATATGGAGTTTCAACTACAAGTACACTAATACTAGTATATGGAGTTTCAACTACAAGTACACTAATACTAGTATATGGAGTTTCAACTACAAGTACACTAATACTAGTATATGGAGTTTCAACTACAAGTACACTAATACTAGTATATGGAGTTTCAACTACAAGTACACTAATACTAGTATATGGAGTTTCAACTACAAGTACACTAATACTAGTATATGGAGTTTCAACTACAAGTACACTAATACTAGTATATGGAGTTTCAACTACAAGTACACTAATACTAGTATATGGAGTTTCAACTACAAGTACACTAATACTAGTATATGGAGTTTCAACTACAAGTACACTAATACTAGTATATGGAGTTTCAACTACAAGTACACTAATACTAGTATATGGAGTTTCAACTACAAGTACACTAATACTAGTATATGGAGTTTCAACTACAAGTACACTAATACTAGTATATGGAGTTTCAACTACAAGTACACTAATACTAGTATATGGAGTTTCAACTACAAGTACACTAATACTAGTATATGGAGTTTCAACTACAAGTACACTAATACTAGTATATGGAGTTTCAACTACAAGTACACTAATACTAGTATATGGAGTTTCAACTACAAGTACACTAATACTAGTATATGGAGTTTCAACTACAAGTACACTAATACTAGTATATGGAGTTTCAACTACAAGTACACTAATACTAGTATATGGAGTTTCAACTACAAGTACACTAATACTAGTATATGGAGTTTCAACTACAAGTACACTAATACTAGTATATGGAGTTTCAACTACAAGTACACTAATACTAGTATATGGAGTTTCAACTACAAGTACACTAATACTAGTATATGGAGTTTCAACTACAAGTACACTAATACTAGTATATGGAGTTTCAACTACAAGTACACTAATACTAGTATATGGAGTTTCAACTACAAGTACACTAATACTAGTATATGGAGTTTCAACTACAAGTACACTAATACTAGTATATGGAGTTTCAACTACAAGTACACTAATACTAGTATATGGAGTTTCAACTACAAGTACACTAATACTAGTATATGGAGTTTCAACTACAAGTACACTAATACTAGTATATGGAGTTTCAACTACAAGTACACTAATACTAGTATATGGAGTTTCAACTACAAGTACACTAATACTAGTATATGGAGTTTCAACTACAAGTACACTAATACTAGTATATGGAGTTTCAACTACAAGTACACTAATACTAGTATATGGAGTTTCAACTACAAGTACACTAATACTAGTATATGGAGTTTCAACTACAAGTACACTAATACTAGTATATGGAGTTTCAACTACAAGTACACTAATACTAGTATATGGGATTTCAACTACAAGTACACTAATACTAGTATATGGAGTTTCAACTACAAGTACACTAATACTAGTATATGGAGTTTCAACTACAAGTACACTAATACTAGTATATGGAGTTTCAACTACAAGTACACTAATACTAGTATATGGAGTTTCAACTACAAGTACACTAATACTAGTATATGGAGTTTCAACTACAAGTACACTAATACTAGTATATGGAGTTTCAACTACAAGTACACTAATACTAGTATATGGAGTTTCAACTACAAGTACACTAATACTAGTATATGGAGTTTCAACTACAAGTACACTAATACTAGTATATGGAGTTTCAACTACAAGTACACTAATACTATATGGAGTTTCAACTACAAGTACACTAATACTAGTATATGGAGTTTCAACTACAAGTACACTAATACTAGTATATGGAGTTTCAACTACAAGTACACTAATACTAGTATATGAGGTTTCAACTACAAGTACACTAATACTAGTATATGGAGTTTCAACTACAAGTACACTAATACTAGTATATGGAGTTTCAACTACAAGTACACTAATACTAGTATATGGAGTTTCAACTACAAGTACACTAATACTAGTATATGGAGTTTCAACTACAAGTACACTAATACTAGTATATGGAGTTTCAACTACAAGTACACTAATACTAGTATATGGAGTTTCAACTACAAGTACACTAATACTAGTATATGGAGTTTCAACTACAAGTACACTAATACTAGTATATGGAGTTTCAACTACAAGTACACTAATACTAGTATATGGAGTTTCAACTACAAGTACACTAATACTAGTATATGGAGTTTCAACTACAAGTACACTAATACTAGTATATGGAGTTTCAACTACAAGTACACTAATACTAGTATATGGAGTTTCAACTACAAGTACACTAATACTAGTATATGGAGTTTCAACTACAAGTACACTAATACTAGTATATGGAGTTTCAACTACAAGTACACTAATACTAGTATATGGAGTTTCAACTACAAGTACACTAATACTAGTATATGGAGTTTCAACTACAAGTACACTAATACTAGTATATGGAGTTTCAACTACAAGTACACTAATACTAGTATATGGAGTTTCAACTACAAGTACACTAATACTAGTATATGGAGTTTCAACTACAAGTACACTAATACTAGTATATGGAGTTTCAACTACAAGTACACTAATACTAGTATATGGAGTTTCAACTACAAGTACACTAATACTAGTATATGGAGTTTCAACTACAAGTACACTAATACTAGTATATGGAGTTTCAACTACAAGTACACTAATACTAGTATATGGAGTTTCAACTACAAGTACACTAATACTAGTATATGGAGTTTCAACTACCAGTACACTAATACTAGTATATGGAGTTTCAACTACAAGTACACTAATACTAGTATATGGAGTTTCAACTACAAGTACACTAATACTAGTATATGGAGTTTCAACTACAAGTACACTAATACTAGTATATGGAGTTTCAACTACAAGTACACTAATACTAGTATATGGAGTTTCAACTACAAGTACACTAATACTAGTATATGGAGTTTCAACTACAAGTACACTAATACTAGTATATGGAGTTTCAACTACAAGTACACTAATACTAGTATATGGAGTTTCAACTACAAGTACACTAATACTAGTATATGGAGTTTCAACTACAAGTACACTAATACTAGTATATGGAGTTTCAACTACAAGTACACTAATATTCTATAAACCAGAGTTGATATTTTTAGCGCACGAGTATTATATGAGCTACAGTATTTCCATAACTTAATAATCTCAATATGCAATTTATTGTTCCATTTTCTTACAATCTTAGTTCTGTGTTTCTTTGTGTTTTACGAACATCTTTACATGATGAACAACAATAAACGTTTTTGATACAATAGTTTTATTAAAAACTTGATATTTTCTTATTCAATGTTATATTTTGGTGGAGGACCAAAGATCTGTGAAAATAGTTATTATTGGGGTTCCATTTCTTGTTCTTATTGGGAATCCGAGGTGGTTTGTTCATTAGCTAGTTGTGATGTGTAGCTTTGTTTTATTTTGTGTTGTTACTTTTTGTAAATCCTGAGCTGTCAGATAGTATGAACACATAGATATTATAGCCCGTCAAATAGCCAGTGAATAGTTGTAGTTAAAATAACATACCCAAACAATAGCATCTCACGGATATCCAAGCATATCAAATGGGTGGATGGGACTCGTTAGCCTTGGTCGGCAACTCATCTAGGGGAGACAACCTTATACAAATGCGGGTGGATGGGACTTGTCAGCCTTGGTTGGCAACCTGTCTAGGGGAGTAAACCTGATACAAATCCGTACTGCTTACCTAAGGGTAAGGCAGGTTAGTGGATGGATTAGCCGAACACCACTGTAGAAAAATAGTGCTAACAAGATACACAGAGGGCCTAGGAGTCGGACGGATCCTAACTTGAGTGGTCAATCCTGTAAGTCCTTTACTAAACTGGCTCGGGTTTTCCCTCTCACAGGGAATAGGTCCGCTTGGGGGCATTCTGTGTATGGCAACCCTCGTAAGGGGAGTAAGGCGTCCGGCAATAGATAGATAGATAGATCAAATGGAGTTGTGTCGTTTTATGTGTTACTGAACTAAATGTTGACAGCCATTTTGATATGACCCATAAATATTAGAAATGTAACTGCATAGCGACCGTAAGGTAAACAATTTTGAGCATAAATGCATCTGCACATATTCACATACATTACAAACACCCGCACACATTATTGCTTAGTCTACATATTTTATACCCTGTATAAAATACTGTTCAAACATATATTTCTAAACAAAATATGTAAACGTGTGAAATATAATAATAATAATGCAAATATCATTCAGGTTGACATAGTTCGGAAAGAGAAGTACACATATAATCATACGCTCATATTTACAGTTTTTTAAATATACTAGCTCTCATCACACTTGAATTTTAGTAATCGTTATATACAATACCGTATGTGCTAATACAACATATTACATATAAACTCAAGGGCAGACAAAGATAGTGACGATGCACTAAACATTAGGGGAACCTTTTAGGTCAACAGTGGATTTTGGCGGGTAAATATGGAGGTACTGGATGCTTGTTGTAAGGGAAGTTATCTCCTAATATATGTAAGTCCCCCTCCCTTGCCCCCCCACACATACACATTTACACATTTATATACACAGCAAAACACACACACGCGGACAAACACATATACACATACGCAGACATACACCCACGGCCACACACACACGCACACAAACACGGAGTCAACAGTTGAGACAGCGTGAAGGCAACAACACAGAGAGGGAGCTCCGACCTTTTAGTGTTGTTTAGGGGTCATTGGTGGTGTCCCGTAAATTATTTGTTATAAGCATTGGTTGCATATCATTCATAGATCGTGTGAAACATTATCTTCATGTTGTAGTGAATACTCATGGCAAACTACAATATGAAAAAGGAAAATGTATTAATAGTGGGGCGGATACGTGCAGATTTTACCTTATCGTTCAAATGATGATACAAGCACCAAATTTGGCATGCATATCTGCGAGGGGCTATATTTTAGGAAAACATTTTAGCCACCAGAAAATTCAAGATGTGTGCCATTTTTCAAGATGGCCGCCGATGCAATAACGTTTTGACATGAATTTTAACACAGATGTCCAATATAAAAGATATTGTTACCAATTCTAATGTTATTTACTATGCTGGAAACGATGACATCATTCTTAAATTTCTCACAATCTTATAAACCAGTTAACAATGCAAGATGGCCGCCATTTTTCAAGATGGCTGCCAATGAGTTCATGAAAATACACATTGTGATGCACAATATGATCAGTACGTCCAATATGAATGATATTGGTGTTGATTCCTATATTTCTGACCCCAATAAATCCATTAAGATACCAAAAGTAAAGCTCAGAAGTACTTTGAGACCATTTGTTAGTGACAAAAGTAGAAATTTGGTGGCCATCTTGAATTTTTCAGTGGATAATAAGACCATTTGTTAGTGACAAAAGAAGAAATTTGGCGGCCTTCTTGCATTTTTCAGTTGATAATAATATTCTGAAACATTAAAGAATAACACTATTTCTGCATGGTAAATAACATTATAATTGGTACCAATATCATTCACGTTGGACATCTGTGTCAAATGTCATGTCCAAACATTATCACGTTGGCGGCCATTTTGAAAAATTAAATTTTCAGGTGGCTAACATTTGTTTTGTCTTAAAATATAGCCTCTGGAGGATATCCATCCCAAATTTGGTGCTTGTATCACCATTTGAACGATTGTATCACTAATCTGCTCCACTATAAGGCGCTAACAGGCAATCACAAAAGCCGGCAGGTGCAACCAAAATGGCGAGGTCGTTTGAAGCGTTTCAATCCCATGACAGTTCCGAACAAGACAACAAACAGGTTAGTGATGAGTTTATTGGTACATTTGACAGCAACTTGATAAAATTCAACACACGTAAATTCAACACACGTAAACAAAGGCCTATCTCCATTAATACAATGGCTACAATATTCAAACCAACGCCAATGTAGTCCTTACCTTGCTGTGTAGACTGGCATTAAGTAGAGCTCTCTAGCTCAACTGGTTCAGGAGTTATGGCGATTTTAGTTGAAGTATCTTTCGGCGCGTATTTACCTAGACACATCCGAACGCTCAACTGCGGCCCCGGCTACGACGCACTACTGCACTTGTCACCCCACCCGCAATTATGCCGGGAAGCGATTTGAGTGTTTTTATTGTTTATTCTGCCATTTATTATAATTATTATGTTATTTTCACTCAATAAAGTTATTTTTATGAAGTTATTTTTATGTCTCACTTGTACTTTTATTGTTATTATATTCTTAGTGTCACTTTCACTGGACTATGATAATGGATAGTGTCCTTTTCACTTCTACGAATTGTTAGGTAGGCTATAATATATATTTTAGTGTCACTTTCACTTGTTCATATTGTTATGAAAGCACTTATTATTAGTTATTTGTGTCTTGTTCACTTTTACTCAGTTTTATTATTATTTATAGTGTCACTTTCACTGGACTATGATTATTGATAGTGTCATGTTCACTTATTTATTGTTAGTTAAGCTATAATATATATTTTAGTGTCACTTTCACTTGTTCATATTGTTATGAAGGCACTTATTATTAGTTATTTGTGTCTCTTTCACTTTTACTCATTATTTTATATTATTATTAGCCTACATGTTAGTGTCACTTTCACTGTCATTGTCACAGGCACTTCAATATTGGACTAGATTATGAAACTGGTTGAAGCACTGTCCAGCGCACAGTGCCACTTCACACTCGAGGCATTCCCATGTGGGTTTTGTGGCTTTACGGGGTCTGTGAGTTGTTTGGCTACACACATGGCACCTCTTCTGACTCCTAGCATTACCACCTGGTACTTTGGGAGGAAGTGGGTGGAGCTGGAGCTTCCTGAAGTAGTCGGCACATGCCGTGCAGTCCAGCCGGCCTGGTCCTTGTAGTGGTCTCCCGGCTGTAGCATGTTTTCCCAGGAGCCCAAGTATCACCTGCTTGTGGAACTTGCGCAGGGACTTGTACTTCTTGGCTCTGGGAGTCTTCAGTCGGTAGATATTGTAGGCATTGAGGGCCGACATATCTACCGTATGCAGACCAAACTTCTTGTACCACCTGCAAGATGTTCGCAGGCAGTCGATGAAGGCCATTTGCATGTCGGACTTATCGATGAGACGCATGTTGAGATTATAGTCCATGACAGCAGCTGGTTTCTGGACGGGTTTTTTTGTCTTCCGGTCCACTTTCCCGGTGGTGACCATCTCGGCTTTGTAGCATGTGGTGAGGAGGTTGACCTTCCGCTGGTCATGCCAGTGGATAGAGAGGATGGGGCCACTCTTCTTGTGGAAGACCTCCGTCTTCTTGGTCTTGGTCATGTACACTCGCATGCCCTTCCTCTTTGCCTTGACTGTGCCGACAGTCCCGGTCTTGCGGTCATGGAGGTACTAGGTGAGGATGGGCGACGCATAATAATTGTCTGTGTACAGGATGTGGTTCTTGTGGAAGTGTTTCTCCATCATCTTCTGTACGACAGCGCCGCCAAATCCAATGTCGGGGTCAGTTACAATCTCGCCACCACTGCTGCTGTAGACCACAAAGTCCAGCACATACCCCGTCTTGCAGTCGCAGAGGACGAAGAGCTTGATGCCAAAACGGTGTCTCTTCGATGGGATGTACTGTCGGAAATGCAGCCTACCACAGAACAGGACCAGAAACTCGTCGAGGCACATCTTCTGGAATGGAATCAGGTAGGTGGTAAACAGATGACGTATCATGTCATACAGCTTCCTGATTTTCCATAGCCGGTCGGGAAGGTGGACATGCATGTTGTTGGTCAGATGGAGATACATCAGGATGTCAAAAATACCTGTCCCTGGACATGTATTTTCCGAATGCTGGAGTTGTGATGAGGTCGGCAGTTATCCAGTAATCGGCCAGTGCATGTTTCCTGACCAGTGTCATCAGCATTGTCAGTGCCAGAAAAACATACATTTCTGGCACAGTGACAGGTCGCCATGCCACCATCTTGGCACTTGTCTTCCTGCCAAGAAAGTTTGCACAGATGCTGTGATGATTGTTGGTTTCCTCCATCAGGTATTCTATGACCTCGTTGTCATAGAAGCCACAAAAAAGGTCACTGGGGGTTGCATCTGGGCCACAGGGATATGCTGCTGTCACCCCTGAGCCAACCTGTTCCCCGTCAAAAACAGGACAATCTGGCTCGAAATCTGCCCCATCAGTCCAGACAAACAACTCCGATGAGTGCGCACACGCAGACACACGCCCAGGCCCACGCGCACGCCCACGCCCACGACCTCGCCCTCGAACTTGTCATGTTGGTCTCTAATCTTCTGCCACATCCTCTTCCCCCTCCTCAGGTGATGTCAGGTCATCTGGGGCAATGTTGGGGTCGTCAACATCATCTCCAGGGGACAATTCTGGCGAAGAAGTGACCGGGTGTCGGCGGCGTGGGGGGCGGGAAGCTGCGGGGGGGGGGTGGTACAATGGGAGCCTCAGCCTCGGGAGTTGGACTCCTATTGCGGCGAGCCGAGGGCTTCTCCGCTACAAATAACGCTCTTCGATGAGATGAGGGCTGTGGCACACTGTGGGAGGACAATGCCAAACCACTAGTACCACTTGAAGAGGCCCTTTGCTCATCCTGAGGGAGAGATGAAGCCGAGGGCTGTGGGTAACCCGCGCGGTGTCCTGGGTCAAGGCGTCGGGACAAAGGAATGCGGGTGGTCGCTAGACCAGGGTCGGCGTCATTGTCACTATCACTTTTATCGCCTTCCCTTGCTTCTTCTGCTGCCCTGCGTGCTTTTTTAGCTGCACTTTTCACCAATGTTTTCTTATAAAAGTGTTTGCCCACTTTCAAGGGCGTAGGTGCAGGCAAGGTGGAAGGGGAAGTTCCCGAGGTAGGCCTAGGCTGACCAAGCAAAGATGGTGGCGGGGTAGGCCTAGGCTCAAGCACACTCGAAAGTTCTATTTCACCTTCCTTCACCACTTCTACATCAGGGGAGTCACTACTGTCTCCTCCCTCAAACAAATCAACATTATCATCACCCTCAAACCCCATTAAATCATCATCTTCACTCGCACTAATGAATTGTTCTTTGTCGATCAAGCTTTCGCCACTGCTTTCTTCAGTCAAGATGGCAAAAAGTTTTCTCTCTATCGCACTATCACTCAATAAAACCTTTGCTTTCTTACGTTCGGGCTTTTTCTCAGTTGCAACGGGCGTCGACGTAGCTAGAGGGGTAGCAGTGGGGCTCGCAGGAGGTTGCACAGAATCGGACGCGTCGGAAGACATTTGTTTGCTATAACTCGCTATGGCGGGCACGTACGAACTGATAACGGTAGTAGTTGAGGCTTGGTGGCGCTGCGATCGCCCCTGCATAGGAAATTTTCACCGCTCGTATTTCAAAGCACACTTTCAAGCATATGGATTTTAAAATGACACCCGGGCTCCGGCCCTTTGGCCGCACTGTCATTTTAAAATGACTCCTGGGCAGGAAGGGTTAAGGGAAAATGTAGTGAAACTCAATGGGGAACTTAAAAATGTACACAAACGAAACGAAACCCTAGAGGAAAAGGATAGTAATAGACAGCTGGAAATGGCAGAGATTCGAACTACGATGAAAGAAATGAATAAGAAAATAACGAAGCAGAAGGTAAGAGTCGATCAGATATCATCTGCTTCAGTTGTGGAACAGGTAGCAGAATAGCGAGACCAACTCCAGAAAGAAGCAGAACAAATTCTTAATGAAAAACAGGACTTATAACAGGTGGTGGTAGAAATGAACAACAAGGTAAATGAGTGCCGAGAACAATTGAAAGTTAGTTTTGCAGAAATTGTAAGAAAAAATAAAAGGAATATTCACGTGAAGTAGAACGAGCAAAGAAAGAAAACACAATATAAAATGAAATAAATAAGGTGATACGAAGCAATGAAAAATGTATGAGGAAGCCTGTACACAAACACAAATCCTTGATTATATTTTGAAGCAAAGACAAATAAATAGAATCTAGAGTTAATAAAGACACGGAGGAGAGTTAATTTGTGAAAGATATCCTCGGAAATCTAATCGATTATGATGCAGAAAAAATTACTTGATGAATTTAGAAGAATCGGGAAGTATGACAAGGGAAAGGTAAGACTATTACAAGTAACATTTATGAATAGTCAGGTTTTAGATGAAGTGCTAAGGAATACATGGAAGTTAAAATACGGTGAAAAATACATAATTTAATGCTACGGAGAGATTTAAGTAGAAAAAACCGAACGGTTGTAAAGGAAAAATTGGAGGAGGCAAAGAAAAAAACAACGAATGAACGATCGCCAGAGGAAAACGAATATGTTTTCTTCAAAGTAGTGGGGCTTCGGAAATAGTATGTGAATCAACATGAACAGCAGGAGTGGCAAGGGGAGTTAGACCAGAAAAAGAGTTCCTTAATATACTGTATACAAATATTGATGGACTGCCATCGAAATTGTTAGAACTAAGGGATTTAATAATTATACGAAACCACATAATATTAAAATATGTTTAATATAAACAACATTGTCGGGAATAGGGTAATGATCCCGACAGTTTTAGGTCCAATAGGACATTTGAATTTGGCGGTATCGTATCGCATGTACGATTTCGGCTGGTTCTTTGTGTATTGTAGTTTATTCTTAAGTATAGGTTAAATATTAACTGTAATGTATAAATATCTACATCAACTCTAGATGTATCATGAAACCAAGTTATGGGTTATACTTATTATGAGCCGGCAGCCATATGTAATTTCGCGAAGCAATCGGACGCCGGCCCTTGAGTCTCTCAATCAACACCATACAGCCAACATTCCCCCCCCCCCCCCCCCCCGCTCTGACTCAACCCACAGTTCACCATGTCCTACAAATATTAATCTATAACAACAGTCCTACATCACCAGTCCTCTAAGCTAAGTTCATTGTATCGATATTGTATTATGTGAACATTCCTACATGTCATGCAATTGAATTAGCCGTGTGTGGGGGACTGGATTACACCCATCGACTACGTCGTTGGTAATTATATTATAACTATTTGTTGGGATATTTCATGTACCAGTGATATGTAATTTAACCTCTTTATCTAAATTCCCGACAAATAATGGTCCTTCGTGCCCTAAGGCTTCCTTACCGTAGTACCGTTTTGATTACTTCCTTGACGCTTGTGGGCTTACAACTGGCTGCCGCCTCGCGCGTTGTTGGGCCGACTGCCCTTTCCCTAGTTTAGACCCGGGTTCTTCCCTCGTGTTTTTTTCCGATTAGACGCCGTCCCTATCTTTTTTGGAGCTAGTTTCCAGTTTTTTTTGGGCGTGTGTTCCTTGGCCTTTTTATGGTGGGTTAGCTGGGCTGGTGATTGGGGTAGGGGTAATTTCGTCGGGCACCATTTCGCGCTCGTAGGTTAAGCTAGGCTAGGCTAGGCAGGCTAGGCCTGCCGGTGTCTGTGGTAGCTGTTCATTTCGCTTTGGTGGTGTTCGTTGTGTTTTTGTCATGAGACTCATTTAATTGCATTTTGCCGGTGGGGAGGGTTCTCATGTGACTCGTTTAATTACATTTTATAGCCTAGTTGCCAAATTACGGTCATGGGGTTCGGTCTCTGTTGATTCCTAAGCGATTGACAGCCAACAGACCTCATGATTGTGGGATGGGCAGCTGGGCTAGGCCTAATACCAGCCTAGTCAGTTCTTTTCATTTACTCTTCTTTCTCTAGCCCTAGTTTGTTTCTGCTATTTGTCGATTTGCTCCATTAATTCATCCTACTGCAGCTAGTAGCCTAATGACCGTTTCCAAATTGGGAGTGGCAATGCTATTGCCACATTTTTTAATTTAAATTAATTTGTGTAATAGTTTGCTTTATAGTTTAGAGAGTTAATGGCCTAATAGACTTAACGATGACAGATTTAAAGAAACTTAAGATTCTTAAGGGAGGGATGAAGGGAAGTTTAAATAGGTGTTTAAGAGATCTTGATGAATTTTTATTAAGTGCCACGGCTGATCAAATAAAGGGTAAATTCGCTACTGTTACTAAATCGCTAGCCACTTACGATAATTATGCTCAGCAGGTATATGGTTTATTGACAATTACTGACGATGTGGAAGAAGAAATGTCGCCAGATCTTGAGTACTTTGAGGACGTTAATACAGCCTTAGCCAGACTATCTTCCACCCAAGAATCAACCCCTGTTAAGGATACCGGTACACCAAAGGCGACTGGTTTTAACCTGCCGAAGCTTAGTTTGCCTACCTTTTCCGGGGATTCGGCTACCTGGACTGGATTTTGGGATATCTTTGAGTGTTCCGTCCATCATAATAAAACATTCACATCCATCCAAAGGTTCACATATCTCCGAGGTCAATTGAAAGGGGAGGCATTGAAGTTAGTCGATGGGTACAAGCTAGAAGCTACCAGCTACGAGTCTGCAGTGGAGTTGCTGAAGAGAACTTATGGGAGAGTGGAAGTCATCAAGACCGCGTTGATTACCAAATTCTTCACGCTAGATCCTCCATCCTGTGATGTGGCGGACCTAAAGGAGTACTATGCCTCCTTTGAGAGCCTCCTCCGATCTATGGAGACAATGGCCATCACCAAGGAGGAGATATTTAGTGTAAGTATCTTGAACAAGATACCCTCTCCCCTAAAGGAAATCGTAAGACGACAACTAAGCGACTCTCCACTAAACTTGGAAGCGTTGGTGCAGGTGTACCAGACTGAAGTCTTCAATATGGAGAGTACTGGACACTACCGACAAGTGGAGATGTCGCCATCTACTGCAGCTTTCCCGGTACAGACTTCTCCTAAACAGAAAAGCCCAATATCATTAGGTTGCAAGTTGTGCAGTGTCCACGGTCATCTGTGGTACCAGTGTCCTAAGTATCCTAAGTCGGGTAAGAGACCACTTCAACAGTACTTGCACCAATTCCTACATCAAACCTTGTAAGTATTGCAAGGGGAAACATTGGTTTTCCCTTTGCACCCAGTCTGATCAGCACGACGGCAAAGAAAAGGGGAGAACCCCCAAAGAGTCACATGAGAAAGGTAAGAGCGAGGGTGATAAAGTATCTGCCCTGTCCATTGCTTCTCGAGAATGTCAATTGCTTCCTACTATGATGCTGCCAGTAGTGGGGAGTAATAATAATACTATAATGACGCGCACCTTACTTGACCAGTGCTCACAGAGGTCATTCGTTCTGTGGTCATCATTACCACAGCTCAAGTGTACCAGCAAGGGTCAAGAGAATTTGTGTCGCCATGGTTTCACTGGTGAAATAGATTCCAGTGACTATGATATAGTGGAGATTTCCTATGTTTATAGAAAACAGGTATGTCCCATCAAGGCTGTTGTGGTCGACACACTACCCAGTTTCTATATAGCATCAGAGATTCAACCACATTTGAAATATCTCAGAAGCAAGGGATATAAAATGGCTGATGATCAACTCTCTGCTAACAATGGTATTATGCTACTGGTCGGAGCTGCTTATTACTACGACCTGGTTCACCCTGGATATTGGCGGGTAGATAAGCTTATAATGCTCCCCACGATCCAAGGGTATGCCATTTCTGGATCCTATGCCACTTCCTCTCAAGACACACAGGTGGAGGTGGTTACGGTCCTCAAGGTAGCAGTAAGCCCCATAGATAAATATATTAGGCCAAATGTGCCTGATAATACATGTACTGATATAGATAAGCTATGGGACTTGGACAATATTGGAATTGACCCACATGAACTTGATCGTGAGTCCAAGCTAGCGTTAAGCTCGTATGAAGAGACTGTAACGTATAACTCTGGCAGGGGTCAGTATGTGGTAAGGCTCCCTTGGAATGATAACAGGAGTAAATTACCTACTAATTTCCATCTAGCACTTGGTAGGATACGTGGCCTTCAGAAGCATTTTGTCAAGGATCCAAATTATTGCGAGACTTATGCGGCAGTACTAAACGAGCAGGTACAACGTGGATTTGTGGAAAGAGTAGATCTCAGTGAGTATGGGGATAACATCCATTACCTTTCTCACCATGGGATTAAAAAGGACAGTTCCACCACTCCTGTTCGTATTGTGTATGACTGCTCTGCTAAATCCAGTGATCACTCCTATAGCCTGAATGATTGTCTGTACACGGGTCCGTCCCTGGTCTCTGATCTCGCGCAAATTATGTTGCGCTTCAGATGTCATAAGTTTGCATGGGTCGCCGATATTGAGAAGGCCTTCCTGATGCTTCAACTCCATCGTGATGACAGGGACTCGACAAAATGTTTATGGCCACGGGACCCAATGGATCTAGATTCAGAGTACCTGGTCTACAGGTTCAGAGTCGTCTTATTCGGGGCGACCTGTTCCCAGTTCCTTCTCAACGCTACTATCTTGCGTCATCTTGAGGAGGCTGGACTAGATCCTGACTTCAAGAATGAGATCAAGCAGGGGATCTATGTGGACAATCTTCAAGACACTGGAGACAATGAAGATTTATTGCTCAAGAGATGCTGGGTGATCCGCGATATATTTGCCAAGGCTCATCTATACTTGAGAGAATGGGCCACTACTAGTGATCTTTTGAAAGGTCAATTTGCTTCTGACGGTGTAGCTACTGAGAATAGTGAGGTGAAGTTTTTAGGCCACAAATGGGACACTACCACAGATTGTATCTCCTTCTGTCACACCCCATGCGGCAGTGAGCTTATGACCAAGCGAAACTGCTTAAGCTTGTCAGCGAGGTTGTTTGATCCCCTAGGTTTTTTGCTGCCTGTAACTATCCGTGCTCATATGTTTTTACAGCAACTATGGCGGCTAAAACTAGATTGGGACATGCCCCTCCCGACTGAGTTACAAGATACTTGGCCGTTGATTCGGTCGGACTTTTCCACATGTTGCAAGGTCCAACTTAATCGTCAGGTTATTAGTGGTCAACAGGTGGATCTACATGCCTTTTCTGATGCTAGTAATAGTGCGTCCGGTACTGCCATATACATATGCAATGGTAGTGAAGCGACACTGGCTATAGCGAAGGCCAAGGTAGCCCCTATAAAGAAAATTAAAGTTCCTAAATTAGAACTTACTGCTTTGCTTCTGTCTGCTCGTCTAATAGAGTTTACACTGGATGCTTATGCAGATATACTACAGATTAATAACGTCTATGTCTGGAGCGACAGTCAAATAGCGCTTTCGTGGGTACACAGCCAGAAAGTGTTACCTGTTTATGTTTCTAATCGCACTGATGAGATACATAACTTAGTTCCTACAGCTAAATTTCGCTATGTGAGCACCAGGGATAACCCCAGTGACATCGTTTCCCGGGGGATCTCGGCGCAACAGTTTCTGTCGTCCTCTATTTGGTGGCATGGACCTCCATGGCTTACATCTCCAACTGAATGGCCTCAGGATTTCAGGGAATGCATATCTGATCCTTCAAGTCGGCCCCAAGATGATGTGTTAAGTAGTTCGAATGTGAGTACTACACATCAGGATAACAAGTTGGTATAGTGGGAACGTTACGGCAGCTATGATCAGGTAATACGGGTATTTGCATGGATATACCGTTTCATTAACAACATGAGAAGTCGGGCTCACGGGTCTTTCCTTAGTGAAGATTCGAAGCATATCAGACTCCATGAATTGAGATCAGCAGAAGCAAAACTAATATGTTTAGTACAAAAGGAATCTTATCCTACTGAACATCAAATCCTGAGCAAGGAGTCAAAGGCCAAACCCTCTAACTTAATGAGGCAGCTAGGATTATATATGGAAGGAGGCATAATTAAGTGTAGAGGCAGGATACAAAAGGCGGTCATTATTGATTCTGCGAAACATCCTGTCCTCCTTAGCTCCTCTCATTTGATTACCAAACTGTTGATTCGCCAATGCCATAGGACCTGCCTACATTTTGGCGTAAATTATGTTCTGGCGTATATGCGACAACGTTGGTGGATCCCTAAGATGCGACAAGCAATTAAAGGGATCCACAATAGCTGTACTATCTGTAAAAGATTACAGGGTAAGCCTTACTCCCCAGTTGATCTACCTCCCTTGCCTGAGTTCAGGGTACAAACGACTGAACCATTTCAGGTAACCGGGGTAGACTACACCGGTGCGATTCATGTTAGAGAATCGCCCGGTAATATCATAAAGGTATATGCCGTTCTATTCACATGTGCGGTAACCAGAGCGATTCATATTGAATTGATTGACGACCTATCCAGCGAGGGTTTTTTGCATACTCTAAGACGCTTTGCAGGCCGCAATGGTTTTCCCTCAAATTATTATGAGCGATAATGCGACTTGTTTTGTCAGGGCCTCTAAATATCTCCAGAGTTTAATGGAAGACCCGCAGGTTGTGGCTACCCTCACTGGAAAGGGTTGTCAGTGGAGATTTATACCAGCACGTGCACCATGGTTCGGGGCAATTTGGGAGAGAACAATCGGTATCGTCAAATCTGCCATGAAGAAGGTATTAGGAAGGGCACTGGTGACCAGACGGGAGTTGCAAACCATCTTAGTAGAAATTGAGATGTCAGTCAACGACAGGCCCTTGACCTATACCTCGGCAGATGTTGATGACCTCTTTCCCATTTCGCCTTCTATGCTAACACGTAGACGAACCCTTAATACCTTCCCTAGATCGTCCGTAAATGACGAAGATTTGCATGATCCTACGTTCGGCAATGCTGACGCCACACGTCGTCGCTTCCAGTATGTAAACAAGGTGTCAGACGATCTATGGAAACGGTGGACCCAAGAATATTTGCTGTCTCTTCGCGAGCGTCACTCTAATAAGATCAAAGGGACGAATCAACGATGGCCTCGTAACGGGGATATCGTACTGATTCATGATGAGCGTCCTAGGTTACTTTGGAAGCTTGGGAGGATTGTCGATTTGTTCCAGGACATTGATGGTCTTATAAGGGTTGCTAGAATACGAACTTCGACTGGGGTTATTACTCGCTCAGTCGTAAGGTTATATCCCTTGGAGCAGGATGTAGAACTGCCGGATGATCCTGGCGTCTCTACTGATACCCCTCCGTGGGAGAGTGCTGGTGACAGTGCTCCTCAAGGTGGGGCAGCTGATGATGAGAAGGATGATCCTCCTCAGGCTTCAGGTGGCGCTCGTCCCAAAAGGAGGGCGGCTATGAGTTCCGTGGATCTTTGGAGATCAAAGATCAAACAAGGTGATCTTTGACTCTTCGATGTCCTTTTGTTGTTCTCTGTATATAGCTCCTGTACAGTATATCATTTTTGGTGGCGGGCAATATGTCGGGAATAGGGTAATGATCCCGACAGTTTTAGGTCCAATAGGACATTTGAATTTGGCGGTATCGTATCGCATGTACGATTTCGGCTGGTTCTTTGTGTATTGTAGTTTATTCTTAAGTACAGGTTAAATATTAACTGTAATGTATAAATATCTACATCAACTCTAGATGTATCATGAAACCAAGTTATGGGTTATAATTATTATGAGCCAGCAGCCATATGTAATTTCGCGAAGCGACCGGACGCCGGCCCTTGAGTCTCTCAATCAACACCATACAGCCAACATCTCCCCCCCCCCCCCCCCCCGGCTCTGACTCAACCCACAGTTCACCATGTGCTACAAATATTAATCTATAACAACAGTCCTACATCACCAGTCCTCTAAGCTAAGTTCATTGTATCGATATTGTACTATGTGTACATTCCTACATGTCATGCAATTGAATTAGCCGTGTGTGGGGGACTGGATTACACCCAACGAATACGTCGTTGGTAATTATATTATAACTATTTGTTGGGATATTTCATGTACCAGTGATATGTAATTTAACCTCTTTATCTAAATTCCTGACAAATATTGAATGACAAAATTAGGAATGTAATTAGAGGTGTGGATGGATATTATATATATAGGACAGGTAAATAAGGAGGAGTCGTGATGATTTTGACAAGGGAGGATCTACATGCTAGGGAAGAGGAAGTAATTGACACAGACAAACACGAAACAATAGTCATTACAATTTCGCTAGCCGAAGAACATTTATACTCATTAATGTGTATATGCCGCCACTTACCAGTGCTTGGCATAAGGGTGATTATGAAGAACTAACAAATTAAACGATACAACACTTATAAATGTACTGCAAAAATCTGAAAGAAGGCACTGTATAGTAGTGTTAGTGGGGGATTTTAACTCGAAAGATATTGACTGGCTAAAGATAGAAACTAGAGGGGAGAATCATACCTGGAGTAGTAGATTACTTAACCTAATAATGGAATTGTTCATGCATCAGCACCGTAATGTACCAACCAGAGTGCAAGGAAAGGACATACCGTCGATGTTAGATCTCATCTTTACTAGAACAGATAATTAAATTATGAGTTTGGAGTTCATTCCTCCCCTCGGTAAAAGTGACCATTCTCTATTGACAGTCTGGTTATTGATTATTATGACATTATCAAGGGGAGGGAAGAGCACAAATAATACAGCCTAAATATTGGAAAGGGTAATTATGAGCAACTGAGGCAACTCTTTAGGAAAATACATTGGCAACAAGAGTATGAGCAATGTGATGTTGAATATCAATATAACTTTTTTAGCAAGGTGTATAACGAGGGAGTATCGAAATATATAACCAAACAAAAGGGAAATCACGGAAGGGGAAACACAGAATGATTTAACGAGAGATGTAGACTAGCCAAAGAGAAGAGAGATCTGTTATGGAATAGATATAGGAGACATAACACAAAATAAGCATATCACAAATACAAGCAGGCAAGAAATGTGTATACCCAAGTACGAAGAAAAGAGAAGGAAAATAAAGAAACATATATAAAAAACAGAAGTGATAAAGAACCTAACCTTTCTTACAGTTATATTTAAAGGAAACTAAAAGTGAAAGATAAAATACAGAGAGTTGTTGTAGATGTTGACATTTATGAACATGAACAAGTAATAAGTGAAGTATTAAATGCAAAGTTTCAGTCAGTTTGTTGTTAAAGATAATGGTTTCGTAGAATATAACGACTTTCTAGAAAAGGACACTGACATGAATAATATAGTTGTCAAGAAGGAAGAGGTTAGAGAGTTGCTGATTAATTTAGATAAAAGGAAGGCGATGGGACCAGATGAAATTTCATGCTGGGTTTAAAGGAATGTGCTAAGGAATTAAACCACCCACTCAAAGTCATATTTGAACACTCATTAAGAGAAGGAAAGTTGCCCTCCGTGTGGAAAACAGCATACATCGTCCCCTTGTTCAAAAAAAGGAAATAAAGATAATCCTCTAAATTACCAACCAGTGTCCCTCACAAGTGTAGTGTGCAAGGTCTTGGAGAAGCTGATTAGAAAGAGATGGTTGTAACACTAATACAAACATATTACTATCAAGTAAGCCATCCGAATTTAGATCAGGTAGGTCATGTGTGACAAATTTATTTATTTTCTATGATAGAGTTACTGAAATAGTGCAAGACAGAGAAGGCTAGGTGGATCGCATCTACTTAGATTTTAACACATTCCGAGCGGCCTAGGCGGTAACTTCTACTACCTGCCAAGCGGGGGGTTTTACCCTAAAACGACCTTGTTTCCGTGCTCTTTTTCATGCATAAACAAGAGCCAGAGCGTAATACAATTATGTATCCCTGAAAGGGCGTAAATTGAGCTTTCCAATGACACCAGAACCATCCTTCTACGACCACGCGTTCTCTTGCAACGATCGTGCAACACGAGTGCAAAAACCCTAAAATAAGGTAATTTCCTTACATAAATCCCTGTATAGTGAGGTAGAGAGTATGGATGAGTGTTGAGGGGGCCTCAGTCGTCGCGCGGGAGCCGTGCTTACCGGTCAGAGGGAACCTATGCTCCTCCCACCGCTCGGCTCTCTCTCAGAGCACATTACGTGCTCAAAATTGCATTCGACTATAGCCGGGCCCCGCTCTTTAGTTTGGGGTTCTCTTGTCTGACTATAGCCGGGCGCCGCCAAAGAGAGGTTAAAAGGCGTTCGTTCGTGTTCCATAGCAACGGCTGTTATGGAAGCTGGAAATGAAAGGTGGAATTAGAGGATCTCTTTTTAAATGGATGAAGGGTTTTCCAGTGGAAGAAAGATGAGAACAGTAGTCAGAGGACAATCTTCAAGTTGGAAAGAGGTTACAAGTGGGGTGCCGCAGGGTGCTGTTTTAGCACCGATCATGTTTCTGCTATATATTAATGATATGCCAAGTAACATCAGCTCGGAAAGTTATGTTAACCTATTTGCTGATGATGCCAAGTTCCTAAGGTAAATAAGAGATCAAAATTTTTGCGTGGCTCTGCAGCAGGATATCAAACGTCTTTTTGAATGGAGTAAAATTTGGCAAATGGATTTTAATGCAGAGAAGTGTTATGTCATGGAGATGGGTGAAAGTCAAAGAAGGCCACATGGCAGATATTACATCGGTGAGGAAGAGCTTAAACCTTCAAGGAAAGACACACATTTGGGGGTAATAATAAATCCCAGACTATCTCCTGAAGATCACAAAATTGAGAAAGCGAGAACTGCTAGCTAATGTTAGGGTTGCTTTTTCATAAATAGAGGAGATATAATAGTTACCTTTATAAGACCCACATCAGAATATGACACCGTTGTATGGAGTCCACATATCAAAGACAAAATAAAACGCATATATAAACTGGAAAAAGTTCAGAGGGCAGCAACAAGATTAGTTCCAGAATTGAGAGGGTGCAGCTATGAAGAACGTCTGGAAAAGATAGGCCTTACTAGATTGCAAGATAGAAGAGAACGCAGAGATATGATCACAATGTACAAATGTGTTACCAAGACTGACTGGATCGACAGGGAAGACTTCATCATACCATCAAAACTGGCGGTCAAGCCTTGCAAGAAGGATGTGAGAAAATTTGCCTTTCCTTGTAGAAGTATATGGAAGTGGAATTCACTCCCAGAAAAGGTAGTGTGTTCCAAGATATAAGTCAATTCAAAGTAAAATATGATAATATGACTTTGGCAGATGGGACACCACGAGCCTAGGCTCACTCCTGTAAAATTTCAATTAGGTATATACACACAAACACACACTCGCACGCATGAGCATTGCAGAAGCCCCTAATATACATGATTTTGCCCCTGCCTCCTCCCCCCTTGTCATCAGTAAGTGGATGAAATATTCAGGTGGGATTGGCACACCTGTGTGACCCTAAGGGGTACTTCACACAGTCAGGAATGCGAGCTAGAATCACTAGGAGTAATGATTCCTGGTGATTTCTGGGAATACACTGCGAATGTCTGCAATTCCCCATGGACTCACAACACCGTAGGAACCAGTGGGAGTGTACCTGCGAATCACTGGGAGTCACTGGGAATCACCATGAATCACCTGGATAAAACCAGGAATGAAGTGCGAGTTATTGAAAATGTGAAAATTTCGGATTACTGTAATATACGAGTCGATAGGAGTAATATAGGAATCACTGGGAATTAGATAGGAGTCACTGGGAGTCACCAAGCATCACTGGGATTTGTTAGGAATGAGATGCGAGTATGCCAGGCATGGCCCCCATTGTGTGTTTGACCCTATAATTGAAATTAAGTTTTCCTCAAGTATGTCTCTTGTAGGCTATAACTACAGTCCTCTAATATCATCATTAAGTATTATGACTGTATTCAGACATCATTACAAACATTAATATAATACGATAAATCTGTATTATTATGTACCATAAGGTCATGATATCAATGCTTACTATACTTTACGAAACAAATATATTTAAACTATTGTCTAAATAGTGGATAGTTTATCCTTCCCACCTTCTTTTCATTCGTTACCGAGTTCTGTAATATTTCATACGATTACCTAATATAGGTAACACTTATAGGTTGTGTTAGTTTGCTTAGGTTAGGTCAGGGGAGTTGCAGAACTTCTAGATTATTAACCGGCGACTACAACGGTCCCTAAACAAACAAGCCATGATTACGCTGGCTCAAAGTTTACCCCGGCGACTACAATGCCCCTCCAAGTAGTAATCCAAACTCCACTGTCCACCACCAAACGAACTTGACATTTCAAAACACATACAAACACATATCCACCATTCTCGTTATGTTAGGTAAGGGGAGTTGCAGAACTTGTAGACTACAAGTAGGGTATTGTAACATTGACCATACATTGTTCACATTATTTAATTACCTCAACTACCGTAATTTCCTTCTCTACACACAATCACTGGGTGAATACAATGTCTTGTGGGAAATTGTACTTACACAGGTTAATACTAGGCCTATTTATAATGTTTGACCAAGAAAAGTTAACTACCCGTATACTGTATATTATACTTTCACGTGAGAAGTATTACAGGTTTATATGAATAATATATTTATTAAAGGGTACTTCACACAGTCAGGAATGCGAGCTAGAGTCACTAGGAGTAATCGATTTTCACCGCGAATAGGCCCAGGAATCCGAATTTTCAGCTACTACTAGTGATTCTAGCTCGCATTCCTGACTGTGTGAAGTACCCCTAACTCCCTCTCCCTCACCATGTCTCGCTCTCTCTCTCTCTCTCTCTGACTGACTTGGAAAAAGGATTTGGGTGTTCTGATTAGCAGTAACCTAAAGTTTTCCAAGCAGTGCACGGAAGTAAAGAAGAAAGCTCAGAAATTATTGGTGGAGTGGTCTTGCCACTGGATTGGTAATCCAATGGACCCGGGTTCAAATCCCGATATGTCAATGGGAAGATATTATTGGGATTGAATTTGTGCTGTACCTAGTATCAGTGCAATACCACAAAGCCCACCGATATGTCAAAAAAATACCCTCATTGTTCCCTGATTAAATAGCACTGTATGAATATTCCCATATTCAAATTATGCTACAGGGGGACAATGCCTAGTGAGATCACTACTCAATAGGTGGCATTCTGAGAGTGAGGGTCTGAGTCTGGAGGATGAGACAGTGAAGCACTTGAACGAAGCAACCAGCCGCTTCAGAGATGGAGCTGCTTCGAGCCATGAATGGATGCTTCACATGTCTCACTCCCCAGACTGGAACGAGACCTCACGGGCTTCACCGTGTTGAGCGGTAGAATGTACAGGCTCTCAGCCTATGCCCGAGAGGAAGTAGTTGGGAAAAAAAAAAAAAAAAAAAAAAAAAAAAAATAAGTATAAAAATAAGGAAATAGTCCTCACACTTTGCAACACTCTGATACGGTCTCTCCTGGAGTATGCTGTTCAATTCAGGTCTCCAGCACTCAGGAAAGATATAGAGCGACTGGAAAGAGTACAAGCTAGGGCTACAAAGCTTATTCCATTGCTTAGAAGAATGAACTACGAGGACCAGTTGAGAGCTCTAGATCTCTTCCCGTTAGAAACACGCAAACAACTAGGTCAGGTCATTTAAGTTTTTAAAATACTTATTAGGTTTGACAATGTGGATTAGATAAAACAAATTAGTCTCAACATGAATACAACACGCAACCATGCCTGGAAATTAGAATTGAAAAAGTTCAGCACTAATATTTGTGGAAATTGTTTCACATATCACAAGATCTGTTCTACCTGGAACAGACTTCCCTCCGAAGCTGTACACAATTCTTTAGTAGAGCAGTTCAAGAAGAGAGTAGATAGTATTTTGCACACTCTGTAAAGAATGTAGTGCACTAAACAGTCTCTCTCCTTCCTCTTCGAGTATCTCCTCGAAATGGACCACAAGGTCTCTGAGATACTAACTATTCCTTGTAACTTCTTGTAACTCTCTTCATGTTATCATTATAGATATGAATTTGATGGTTCATATTTTACCTCTCGCTCACAATTTAAGTTTTAATTTCTTTGAAGTCCCGATTTTGTATTATCCATTTAGAGGTATATGTTTTGTTTACTAAATTTGTCCCTTATATATTCCGTATTCGATGCCGTGCTCAAAGTTCAATGTATTTCCAGTTTTACCATGTTGTTTCTTTACCCAACTAGGTATCCATATTTACCTTATTAGTCTACTTTTCGGTTTCTATAACACCAAGGAATACGGTATTTCCACACGCATTTTCTCATTGTGTCTGGATATATGAGACGATCCATAGTTCATATTAAATTCCCACCCAATATATCATGAAGGGCTTAGTAGGGACCACAAGGTCTGTGTGGTCGGAGTATTTGTGTAACTTTCAGCTGTAACTCAGTGTAACTGTGTATCTCTCTCTCTCTCTCTCTCTCTCTCTCTCTCTCTCTCTCTCTCTCTCTCTCTCTCTTAGTAACCAATTTGTATGTAGATGACCATACACACCACTCTAGCTATCTAGCCACCACCACACATCTATCAGCGTATCGATTCCGTCACTAGAACCGAATGACACCTGCCCACTCAAGTATATCTACCTGTTATCTCTCTCTCTCTCTCTCTCTCTCTCTCTCTCTCTCTCTCTCTCTCTCTCTCTCTCTCTCTCTCTCTCTCTCTCTCTCTCTCTCTCTCTCTCTCTCTCTCACACAAAACAAAACAAAACAACACGCACACATACACACACACTCATACACATATAGGTAAAACACACGCTAGCAAACAGCACACATGCACATAAATATGCAGTTCATATTCATACACGAAATAAGATTTCACATCTTCAAAACTCATACAGGCATTCACACACAAAGGAACGTACCCTGGCACAAACACACATAGGCACACCTGCTAGCATTCACACATACAATATAAACAAACACTGGTACAATTACAAGCACCAATACCGGGTGATCATTTATGTGAAATCAAACAAACACATGATTAATTATGTGCATATTTGTTTGCGTATGTATGTGTTCATTTGAACATTTTCTGCGTGTTTGCATATGTGCGTCAATATTCATGTGCATGTGTACGTGTGTGACAAAGTGTTGGAATAACTTTGAAAAGTTGACATAATGAATATACTGTATACACCAAATGGGAAGGAACACTTTATTGACAACAAAGGAGTACAAAGGAGTACAAAGTACAAAGGAAATCAAGTAACAACAGATCTAGTGACCCTTCTAGGCTGCTTGTCCTCCAAAACACTGAGGATCAAGTGTCCAAACAGTGGTTTAGAGTGGGTAAGGGAACATTGGCAAGGGAATTACTGCCCTGGAACTAATGTCCGTGGCAGGATTAGGAAGTTAGTAGGGGACAGAAGGGTTAGTAACTGAGGGGGGGATAAAATAAAGTTATTCATTTACAAACGCAGTCAGTCGCGGGTTTGATGCGAGATTTTTGTCTAGGCGGAGTTTAAATAAATCAACGGTGATGCAGTCTATAACGTCTCGGGGAAGCCCATTCCACAAGTTGACAACTCGAATGAAGAAGAAATTCTTAGATTCGTGTGAGTTAAAAGATTTACCAATAATTTTGCAACCGTTTCCCCGCGTGTAATTAGATTGGTCGATAGTGAAGTACTTACTACAGTTAATATTGTCGATGCCTTTGATTATTTTGAATACTTGAATTAAGTCACCTCTTAATCTGCGCTGGGTTAAAGGAAATAGATTTAATTCTCTAAGATGCTCTTCGTATGGTTTGTTCTTTAGGCTAGGTATCATTTTGGTAACTCTACGTTGAACTCGTTCTAGCTTGTTTATATCTTTTTGGTAATAAGGGCACCAGGATTGAACGCAGTATTCCAGAAGAGGGCGGACTAAGGAATTGTAAAGGGTTAGGATAACTTCTTTGGATTTATGCTCAAATGACCTGCCTATAAAGCCAATTATTTTGTTTGTCTTCTTAACAAATTCTGAATATTGTTGACTTGGTTTTAGGTTACTCGATATTGTTACTCCCAGATCGGTTTCTCTGTTTACATTCTTAAGCTGAGTGCCATTCATCGAATAGTTTGCTTTTTCATTTAGGTATCCGATATGTAGTACTTTACATTTATCCGCATTGAAACTCATTTGCCAAATTTGGGCCCAACATGACAATTTTTCTAGATTGTGTTGCATATCGTCAACTTGTTCTTTTGAGAGTACGCTATTTGCAATGTTTGTATCGTCAGCAAATTTTGAGATTGTACAGGTGAGACCCTCATCTATGTCATTGATGTAAATTAGAAAGAGAATTGGTCCTAGTACCGATCCCTGGGGTACCCCACTACTTACATTGGTCCATTTAGATGCCTTACCGTTTATGACTACTCTTTGCTTTCTGTCGCTGAGCCAATTTTCTATCCATTTCAACACACCGTCTTGCATTCCATGCGCTTTTAGTTTTAGCAGTAAACGTTTGTGGGGAACTTTGTCAAAGGCCTTTTGAAAATCAAGGTATATAATATCTATAGCTTTACTCTCATCGTAGAGGTTGAGGATATCGTGGAAGAAATCTAAGAGGTTTGTTATACAGGAACGTTTTTTACGAAACGTTTACAACGTTTCGCAAATCGACCTGAAGAAGCTATCTTTGAAACATTGTCAATAAAGTGCTCCTCCCCATTTGGTGTGACCGTGGTTATACTGGGGTAAGTGTGCGCATTATATGGATAGGTGATTTCCTTTGGGAACCGTAGTTTCAGCAGGAATAAAATACCTAGAGTGGCAGCGAACAGCATATTTATTTTCAGAGGTTTCAACATGTTTTGGATGACATCATCAGTGTTCAATAATACTTAAAAAAATATTTCAGAATATTTTAAATATAATTTGTCATACATAATTTAAAACATTTTTCAATGGATATAACTTATACAATTGAAAGAGAAGCGGCAGACAACGTAATATTAAACTGAGGCTTGTTTACTTTAATGTGTATGGATTCGAGTGTCCTTAAGTCCCTATCTGATGAACTGCCCAATATTTTGAAAATATATCTTGATATCAAAGGAATACACAACTCAGTATGTTTCCTTGCGGTTGAATGACGAGACTTAAACCTCCGACCTGTCCTGTATGACAAATCATTCTACTCTGTGATATATCTTTATAAGTTTTAGATCACTGATGATGACGTTCAGAACATGACGAAACGTCTGAACATAAACATGTAATTCATTGCCTCTCTTGTTATTATATTCCTGCTGCAAATTCATATGTTACACATACACGCACTCGTTTCAATGTATGTTAATAATATGTTGTACTGAATTTCCATTATCTTGATTTAACATTTTCATATAAATATAAATGTACATCTTCCTATAGTTCGTGTTAATCCGCTATTGTAAGTTATTTATGCTTTGGTCATCGTGATGCCATGCTGTCAATATATCGATTATTAGTATTGTTATTAGTATAATTTTTAGTCTTTGTTTACATTAAAATTATTTTATTGCAATCATTGAGGAAATTGACGCGCCCGAAATCGAGCCTCTCATCAAAGATTTTCATCACCAACGCCCAAAGTGAGGCAGTCAAAGGAGGGACCCACAATAATCATAATAAAGAATATTTATTTCTGAGCGAGTCTCAGGGCCATGTCCGCCACTTTAATTAATTTCATTAGGGGTGTTTGGTGTTGTGGTGAAGTTAATAAAATATAGATTAGGGTTTCAACTACTGTTTTAACCTACAGTAATATTACAGGAGAATACTGCCACTGTTATATACATATAGTATATCTATAAATCTCTATACAAAGTTATACATACTTGTAATAACATCATGTAACCCAAAATATACACTACATTATATTTGGCCAACTGGCACCAACATGACGGAGGTGAGCGCCAACTGAAATCGAACGTGATACAAAAGGTGACCACTGGGGCGACAAATGACTAGCCAGGGTAAACAAACACAACGGATGTATAATGACAGTCTGTGTTGGTTCACGATGACTGACTTTAACATATTTTTGTTTTAAGTACCTGAATCATGAAGGAGAATCCAGCGATTGTGATTTGCATTTATAGCGCAATGGCTAAATGCACTGAATTTCGGTGTGAGCATCCTAGGTTCGAATCCCTGGACTGTCACATGTATTTGTTGATTCATTAATTGAGTTTATAAGTAAAGTCGGTTGGTGGAGGGAACATAATAATATATACATGTATATACTTTATATATATATATATATATATATATATATATATATATATATATTGAGTATATATCACAAATACACGTGAGCCACTAAATGTTTCTAATCTCTCAGTGGGGTCCGAACCGCCGACCGTCAGGACGATAGCCGACGCTTTAATCAATTACACCGCGGCAGTCTAAAAGACACTCAACCCTCTATCCTATTTATGTTAGTGAGAAGGGAAACCCACTAGGCGAATATATTTCAATTCATACCTAGTCGTAGGATCCATATTCCAGAATACCATACAAGGATTTCTGAGTTTCCCGACGCAACTCGGGCCGAAATTGATTTAATTTAATTCTAGCCCACCAAGCATGAGAGTTACAAATATTGAGTATATATCACAAATAAACGTGAGCCACTAAATGTTTCTAATCTCTTAGTGGGGTTCGAACCGCCGACCGTCAGGACGATAGCCGACGCTTTAGTCAACTACACCACGGCAGTCTAAAAGACACTCAACCCTCTATCCTATTTATGTTAGGGAGAAGGGAAACCCACTAAGCGAATATATTTCAATTCATACCTAGTCAAAGGATCCATATTCCAGAATACCATACAAGGATTTCTGAGTGTCCCGACGCAACTCGGGCCGAAATTTATTTAATTTAATTCTAACCCACCAAGCATGAGTTACAAATATTGAGTATACAGTATATCACAAATACACGTGAGCCACTACATTTTTCTAATCTCTCGGGTTCGAACCGCCGACCGTCAGGACGATAGCCGACGCTTTAAGCAACTACACCTCAGCAGTCTAAAAGACACTCAACCCTCTATCCTATTTATGTTAGGGAGAAGGGAAACCCACTAGGCGAATATATTTCAATTCATACCTAGTCGTAGGATCCATATTCCAGAACACCATACAAGGATTTCTGAGTGTCCCGACGCTACTCGGGCCGTAATTGATTTAATTTAATTCTAACCCACCAAGCATGAGTTACAAATATTGAGTATACAGTATATCACAAATACACGTGAGCCACTAAATTGTTCTAATCTCTCAGTGGGGTTCGAACCGCCGACCGTCAGGACGATAGCCGACGCTTTAGTCAACTACACCACGGCAGTCTAAAAGACACTCAACCCTCTATCCTATTTATGTTAGGGAGAAGGGAAACCCACTAAGCGAATATATTTCAATTCATACCTAGTCAAAGGATCCATATTCCAGAATACCATACAAGGATTTCTGAGTGTCCCGACGCAACTCGGGCCGAAATTTATTTAATTTAATTCTAACCCACCAAGCATGAGTTACAAATATTGAGTATATATCACAAATACACGTGAGCCACTAAATTTTTCTAATCTCTCAGTGGGGTTCGAACCGCCGACCGTCAGGACGATAGCCGACGCTTTAAGCAACTACACCTCAGCAGTCTAAAAGACACTCAACCCTCTATCCTATTTATGTTAGGGAGAAGGGAAACCCACTAGGCGAATATATTTCAATTCATACCTAGTCGTAGGATCCATATTCCAGAATACCATACAAGGATTTCTGAGTTTCCCGACGCAACTCGGGCCGAAATTGATTTAATTTAATTCTAGCCCACCAAGCATGAGAGTTACAAATATTGAGTATATATCACAAATAAACGTGAGCCACTAAATGTTTCTAATCTCTTAGTGGGGTTCGAACCGCCGACCGTCAGGACGATAGCCGACGCTTTAGTCAACTACACCACGGCAGTCTAAAAGACACTCAACCCTCTATCCTATTTATGTTAGGGAGAAGGGAAACCCACTAAGCGAATATATTTCAATTCATACCTAGTCAAAGGATCCATATTCCAGAATACCATACAAGGATTTCTGAGTGTCCCGACGCAACTCGGGCCGAAATTTATTTAATTTAATTCTAACCCACCAAGCATGAGTTACAAATATTGAGTATACAGTATATCACAAATACACGTGAGCCACTACATTTTTCTAATCTCTCGGGTTCGAACCGCCGACCGTCAGGACGATAGCCGACGCTTTAAGCAACTACACCTCAGCAGTCTAAAAGACACTCAACCCTCTATCCTATTTATGTTAGGGAGAAGGGAAACCCACTAGGCGAATATATTTCAATTCATACCTAGTCGTAGGATCCATATTCCAGAACACCATACAAGGATTTCTGAGTGTCCCGACGCTACTCGGGCCGTAATTGATTTAATTTAATTCTAACCCACCAAGCATGAGTTACAAATATTGAGTATACAGTATATCACAAATACACGTGAGCCACTAAATTGTTCTAATCTCTCAGTGGGGTTCGAACCGCCGACCGTCAGGACGATAGCCGACGCTTTAGTCAACTACACCACGGCAGTCTAAAAGACACTCAACCCTCTATCCTATTTATGTTAGGGAGAAGGGAAACCCACTAAGCGAATATATTTCAATTCATACCTAGTCAAAGGATCCATATTCCAGAATACCATACAAGGATTTCTGAGTGTCCCGACGCAACTCGGGCCGAAATTTATTTAATTTAATTCTAACCCACCAAGCATGAGTTACAAATATTGAGTATACAGTATATCACAAATACACGTGAGCCACTAAATTTTTCTAATCTCTCAGTGGGGTTCGAACCGCCGACCGTCAGGACGATAGCCGACGCTTTAAGCAACTACACCTCAGCAGTCTAAAAGACACTCAACCCTCTATCCTATTTATGTTAGGGAGAAGGGAAACCCACTAGGCGAATATATTTCAATTCATACCTAGTCGTAGGATCCATATTCCAGAACACCATACAAGGATTTCTGAGTGTCCCGACGCTACTCGGGCCGAAATTGATTTAATTTAATTCTAACCCACCAAGCATGAGTTACAAATATTGAGTATACAGTATATCACAAATACACGTGAGCCACTAAATTTTTCTAATCTCTCAGTGGGGTTCGAACCGCCGACCGTCAGGACGATAGCCGACGCTTTAGTCAACTACACCACGGCAGTCTAAAAGACACTCAACCCTCTATCCTATTTATGTTAGGGAGAAGGGAAACCCACTAGGCGAATATATTTCAATTCATACCTAGTCGTAGGATCCATATTCCAGAACACCATACAAGGATTTCTGAGTGTCCCGACGCAACTCGGGTCGAAATTGATTTAATTTAATTCTAACCCACCAAGCATGACAGTTACAAATATTGAGTATATATATCACAAATACACGTGAGCCACTAAATTATTCTAATCTCTCAGTGGGGTTCGAACCGCCGACCATCAGGACGATAGCCGACGCTTTAATCAACTACACCACGGCAGTCTAAAAGACACTCGACCCTCTATCCTATTTATGTTAGGGAGAAGGGAAACCCACTAGGCGAATATTTTTAAATTCATACCTAGTCTTAGGATCCATATTCCAGAATACCATACAAGAATTTCTGAGTGTCCCGACGAAACTCGGGTCGAAATTGATTTAATTTAATTCTAACCCACCAAGCATGAGAATTACAAATATTGAATATATATCACAAATACACGTGAGCCACTAAATGTGTCTAATCTCTCAGTGGGGTTCGAACCGCCGACCGTCAGGACGATAGCCGACGCTTTAATCAACTACACCACAGCAGTCTAAAAGACACTCAACCCTCTATCCAATTTGTGATATATACTCAATATTTGTAACTCTCATGCTTGGTGGGTTAGAATTAAATGAAATCAATTTCGGCCCGAGTAGCGTCGGGACACTCAGAAATCCTTGTATGGTATTCTGGAATATGGATCCTACGACTAGGTATGAATTGAAATATATTCGCCTAGTGGGTTTCCCTTCTCCCTAACATAAATAGGATAGAGGGTTGAGTGTCTTTTAGACTGCCGTGGTGTAGTTGATTAAAGCGTCGGCTATCGTCCTGACGGTCGGCGGTTCGAACCCCACTGAGAGATTAGAAACATATATATATATATATATATAAGTAACAGTCCGTTCTTAACATTAATCATCAATTACAAACCCGAATGTACTTGAATAAACTAATGAAAGCATATGGTCCTCTCGTGATTCGAACTCGGGACACCACATTCAGAACATAAGCACCTAAACCATTACACCACCATCACAGTTAACGCTTGAGTACACGATCACAATTAATGATAGTTTACCAATGTGAGTTAAACAGATGGAATCAAAACTAATATTATTGCCTTCTAATGCTACATAATGAACCCTAGTAACTTATTGTTCTCAGTTGAACCTCTCCAATCCTCTTGACCTAGTTACCTCCTGTCCTCTCTACTTTGAAGGTGTACAACTAAGGTCTACCACAACTATTCAACTTTCTCTCGTTTTATCTATGAGTCAACATGTTACACAATATGTTGCTCTACATATATTCATATATCATCTCCCACTCTCTCTCTCTCCTGTCAATATTAAATGTCTAGCTGATGTAAAACAAACGTAACTATAGGATATACTACGGAATAGTTCTGTAAGCTATGTCGTCAGTAGAATAGTTATAATATTAAATGTCTAGCTGATGTAAAACAAACGTAACTATAGGATATACTACGGAATAGTTCTGTAAGCTATGTCGTCAGTAGAATAGTTATAATATTAAATGTCTAGCTGATGTAAAACAAACGTAACTATAGGATATACTACGGAATAGTTCTGTAAGCTATGTCGTCAGTAGAATAGTTATAATATTAAATGTCTAGCTGATGTAAAACAAACGTAACTATAGGATATACTACGGAATAGTTCTGTAAGCTATGTCGTCAGTAGAATAGTTATAATCTTAATAAAAAGCAATGCATGAAATTATCATCCTGATCACCTATGTTTGCAATTTGATTTGGAAATAATGAAATGGTATGAATGATCATATCAGGTCAACTGGCTGAATCGGGCCAAGCTAACAAGTCTGAGCGAGTAACGAATTGATTTGAGCTGTCAAATCAGACCGAGCAAGGTGAATTGGTTGTGAATTATCTTGTGTGAATAAAAAGGGTTAAGCCTCTACATCAACCCTTTGGCTTTCATAAACCCTTCCTAATATCAATATAATTGGCCAACAATAACCATAGCACAAAACTGTTCGATAATTAACACTCCTCTCTCTCTCTCTCTCTCTCTCTCTCTCTCTCTCTCTCTCTCTCTCTCTCTCCCTCAAAAAAGTGTTAATTCTTAATATTTGCATCGTTCTACAAGCTGACCTTATAAGCATGAAATCGCTTTTATTTTACAAACTAAATCCTCAATTCACTTCAGTGCGGAATATAGCAGTGTTCATTGTTCTACCCAAGAACACATTTACCATCACACGCACTAGACTTGTTCCACATTATCCATCCTTTCCGGGAAACGTAAATACTTTCTCCTCAACCCCCTTTCAAGATTAATTTCTTCTTGGCTTGAAACACACGACAGGCATAAATCCTTAAATTCTGTCCCACAACAAGCACAGGGATATTAGAGGAGGATTTGCCAGAAGCAGCAGATAGATATTTAATTTTAAAATTCACCTTCTTAGCGAGTGTTTGCTCCCTTTTATCTCCAATTTCTTCTCTTTGTTTTCATCATTGTGGAATAGAACATGAAAACTGTGTACTTATTAACATCTTGAACATCGCAGCACAGCACAGAGAAAGAGAGAATGATAGTGAATGTGGGAACCATAAATGTTTATAAATAAATCCCTTAACCAAACAAACATTAAACAATACATGATGTCTTCTCTTGTACTTATTATAATTAATGTTCACGTTTTAGGGATTAATATTGTTTTGCCATTTTTACCCTAGCTTATATGTTTAACTTCTCCCATGCTTGTTCCTTTCATTACACTTATGTATACATAAACTAGCCGTTATATTGTTAATCACAATGTTGCTCTGCATTATGTAATTTTGGATGCATCTTAATTATAGACCTGAAGATGAGAACAGTGATTATCGAAACGGTTTTCAAGTGACCAGTCTATTGCGGATACATATATATATATATATATATATACAGGTATATATATATATATATATATATATATATGTATATGGGGGTAGATTGTAGGCACCAATCGAACAGGGCTATACCCAGGAGAGGCTGTAAGCATTTGATAAGGAATACTTGGAACTCCTGTTTCATTTGCTTGGCCTCTCTTACTGATTCCCTTTGTGCCTCACTTACACTGAGAGTAGTCCAGCATGCTCTCACAAACATCTCCTCCTCCTATCTACTTTACTACACTTAACATGCACACCACGCTTCAACCTTCAAAATTAGTTAAAACAAAATATGAACACAGGCCCAGCCTCGGAGTCCCCAGGGGGGGGGGGGGGGAACCATAAATACCCCCACACATGCCCGACCTTCCCCTGACGACCCCTCTAAATGCTCTGGACTTCGGCCTGTCACTCTTACTATCAACTTTTGCAATATTCGCGGCCTTTCCTCTAATTTTCACTCTGTCGAACACCATCTCTCCTCCTCCAAACCTGATCTTCTTTTCCTCACCGAAACCTAGGTATCTGAAACAACTTCCTTCAGCCCCTTCTCTGTATCCTCCTACTTTCTCTATCCTAGTTTCAAAGCCAAAGGCAGATGTTGTGCATACGTGCACAACAAACTCACTTGCTCTTGTGTTCCCGATTTCGACTCCTCTGAATTCTCAACATAATGGCTCCAACTATCCTGTCATTCTCATACTAAATATTTCTGTGCTGCCTATCTTTCCCCTAACTCCTTCGACTTTCCCAAATTCTTCGACTATCTAAACTCTAAAGTGGAACACATTCTATCTATCTCTCCCTTCTCTGAAATCTCCATCTTAGGAGATTTCAACGTTCACCACCGCCAATGGCTCTCCTCTCACTCTACTGACCAACCTGGCGAACAAGCCTACGTCTTTTCTATCATAAATTACCTAGAGCAGCTGGTCCAGCAACCCACCCGTATCCCGGATCGCTTCAGAGATCGGCCCGACATTCTTGACTTATTTCTGACTTCTAACCCTTCCTCTAATACTGTCAATCTTTTCTCTCCTTTGGGCTCCTCCGACCATAAACTTATCTCTGTCACCTGTTCTATTTCTTCAGTACGGCCATCCGATACTCCCAGCCGGCTGCGCTTGTGGCACTTTGGCGCTGCCGACAGGGAGGCTCTCTGGCAGTACTTCTTTAATTTCCCATGGAATGACTTCTGCTTCAGCGGCCGAGGACCCTCGGAGAGTGCTGAACGCATTACCGAGGTAATCCTCTCGGGCATGAAAGCGTACATACCATTTTCTTTCTCTCAGTCTAATGCAAAAAAATCTTGGTTTACTCACGCTTGTTCTACTGCTGTCCACAACAAGGAGGAAGCATTCAAACGGTACCGACGCCTTACAACTCAAGAATCTCATTCTTCCTATGTTTCTGCCCGGAATCAAGCCAAATCTATTCTTCGACTTGGCAAGCACTCTTTCATCAATAATATATGCACTGAACTACCCAACTCTGGCTCTTCCCAAGCTTTCTGGCATCTAGCCAAAAACCTCTCCAACAACTGTTCATCCTTGTCTTTCCCTCCCCTTTTCCACTCTAATGGCACAACAATCACTTCTCCCTCTGCCAAAGCTGAACTCTTTGCTCAAACTTTTGCCAGAAACTCTACCTTGGATGATTCTGGTGCTATTCCTCTCCTACTGATGCCTAATATCCTAATCTCTTCTAAAGATGTACTTTCTACCCTCTCTGGGCTTGATACTAAGAAGGCAGGCAGTCCGGACGGTGTTCCTCCTGTTGTACTTAAAAACTGTGCTTCCGTGATGACCCCTGCCTAGGCAAACTCTTTCGTCTCTGTCTCTCCTCTAACGTCTTTCCTTCTTGCTGGAAGTTTGCTCTCATTCAACCTGTCCCAAAGAAGGGTGACCGATCTCAACCCTCCAACTATCGTTCAATTGCTCTCATCTCTTGTATCTTTAATGTTTTTTAAACTATTCTTGCTTCCAAATTTCTTAAGCATTTCTCTTCTCATAATCTGCTCTCAGATCGCCAGTATGGCTTCCTTAAGGGTCGCTCTACTGCTGATCTATCTATCTATCTATTGCCTGACACCGTGATCCCCGAAGGGGTGGTCACGAACGAACCACCCCCATCCACCTCTGTCCCCGGTCAGTCGACGCCCTTCCCCCCAACCAGCACCGCCTTCGTTCATATACTTCCTCACTCCATCCTTTCACCTCTCTTTCGGTCTACCTCTCCCTCTCTGTCCCTCCACCTCGCTCTCGTACACCCTCTTAGTTATTCTCTCGCTTTCCATACGTTCCAAATGGCCGAACCATCTCAAGTTGTTCCTTTTCACACTTTCCAGCACATCTACCTCCACACCACACCTCCTTCGTCTGTCTATCCCTCCATGTAGCTCCACACGCACTTCTTAGGTAATTCATTTCCACTGCTCTCACTCTTGGTCTGAGTCTCAACCAACGTCCATGCTTCGCTTCCGTAAGTCAGTGTCGGGATTACCACACTGTCATGCAAGGACTTCTTCACTTCCATACTGACCACCCTATTTTCTGTTACTGCTTTCAGCATTCCTACAACCCTCTTTCCCTGTTGTACCCACTCCCGGACTTCTTCATCCATAGTCCCATCTTTACTCAACACACTGCCCAGATACTTAAAAGAGTTGACGATCTCCATAGCCTGACCGTTCAGCTTCACCTCACACTCTGTGACTTCACCCCTTTCGAAAACCATAACCTTGCTCTTCCCCGCATTTACCTTCAAATTCCGTTTTTCGCACACTGTTCCAAACTCACTTACCAGACCCTGCAACTCCCATTCATTATCACTCATCAGAACTGTATCATCCGCAAACAGTAGTATAGGTAATTTCCACTCAATTCCCTCCCTTTTCAGTGATACACCAACATCCACAGCTCTTGATAGTATTTCTTTCACGACTCCATCCATATATACAGTAAACAACCACGGGGACATCACACACCCCTGTTTCAAACCAACATTCAGGTCAACTCGCTCTGCTCACTCTCCACACGTACTGCCGCCTTTGCACCCTCATACATGCTCTCCACTGCTTTCAGCAACTTGCCATCTACTCCGTATATTCTAAGTACTTTCAACAAACCTTCTCTATCCACTCTGTCATAGGCCTTCTCCAAGTCCATAAAGGCAACATACACTGGTGATCTTCTTTCATATCTTACTAACTCTTGTCCTATTTCCTATTCTCTTTCTAATTTTCATAAATTATCTTCTCAACTGTACATCCAGTCCCATCCATTCATATGCAGACGACTCTACCTTACACCTCTCAATTAGTTTTTTAGATGGCCCCAGCCAGCAGTCCCTCAAAAGCAAACGTAATGAAGCCATAAAACACTTATCTTCTGATCTACCTACTATTTCCAATTGGGGTAGAGAAAACCTTGTTGCATTTAATGCTTCCAAGACTCAATATATCCATCTTACTACCCTTCAGGAACGTCCAGAGGACTATCCCTTCTTCTTCAACAATACAAAAATCAACCCTTCATCTTCTCGCAATGTTCTCGGTGTCTCTTTTTCTTCTGCTCACACTTGGAAGGATCATATTACCCATCTTGCTAAGGCAGCCTCCCAGAAGCTGGGTGTGCTCAACCGCCTCAAGGGGTTCTTTACCCCTGCGCAACTTCTTGCTCTGTACAGGGGCACAGTGCGTCCTTGTATTGAGTATTGTTCACATGTGTTGGGAGAATCCTCTAACACCGCACTCCTAGACAAAGTAAAAAGGAAAGCCTTTCGTATCATTAACTCCTGTCCACTCACCAACTCTCTGCAATCTGTCTCTCTTCGCCGCAATGTTGCATCTCTCTCGCTATTCTATCGCTACTACAATAACCAGTGTTCCTCAGAGCTTTTCCAGTGTATACCACCTCCTCTACGTAGGGTACTTAGTACCCGCCTTGCAACACAATCCCACCCCTACTCTGTGCAACTCTCCAACCCATGAGTGAAACGTTATTCTCAGACTTTCTTGTATTCAACTGCTGAGCTCTGGAACTCTCTCCCAGAATCAATCTTTCCCTCTTCCTATGACTTAAATTGCTCCAAACTCCGTGTATACAGGCATTTTAGCTCGAACGTCCCTTGATTTTGGCCCTGACACTCGTTCAACTCTGGGGGAAGCACTCGCTGCAGGCAGATATGCCTTTTGTCTCCCTCATACACATTGAAGAAAATAATAGTTCATTAACTCGAGGAAACAGGATGAAATTAAGTAGTAATTTCCCGGTAGACATTTTCTCATTCCAATGGGGGCCTTTATTCCCAGCTGTATTTCTTGCCGACCATTCGTCGGAGGGTGTGGTGAGTGGGGAGAGAGCCTCCTGCTTTGCTAACCTTACCTTCCACTGGGTAGCAAAAATGCTTAGAATTACGTTCAGACTGCCTAGTAGGGACCGCAAGGTCTGTGCAGTCTGTGTATCTATGTAACTCTCTCTCTCTCTCTATATGCCATTAACCTCCAGCCACCCTCCCTCCTCCATTATTACACAGACAAGGACCGAGCTGGGGGGAGAACTACTGACATGGGAGGGAGAGGGAGAGATAAAGGAAGGTAGGGAAGGTGTAAGCTGTGTCGGTAGTGCTCAGGAGAGGCACCATAGTAACCGATAAAAGAAAATATCGCCATTTTGATGACATTTGTGTCTTTAGCGTGTCTGTATACTCGAACCGTCCATACCCTTCATAAACATTCGGACATACAGGTACAGGATATACTGTTTGTGTTTTAGATCTAGATGCTACATGGTGAACAATATAATAAAACCCCACTGTTTGATCATGTTCTTTCCTCTCACTAAAACATTACGCTTTCCATAATGCAGATGGGTCTGAGTACATGATTAGATTGATATCCACAATTCGAAAATGGATATTAATCGTGATCGTGTACTCAACATTTAACTGTGTTGGTGGTGTAATGGTTCAGATGCTTGTATTCTGGGTGTGGTGTCCCGAGTTCGAATCTCGGGAGGGCCATATGCTTTGTTACGTATCTTGACTTAGAATTGGTTAACTAAATAAATAAAGATAGAACAGTTAATATGAAAGTGTATCAAACAGCTGAAGGCCAATAGAAAGTAATATATTATAGTGTGTGCTGTTGTTACTTGCTTTCCTTTAGTTGTTGGGACAGTTTTCCTTTATACTCTGATACACTTCAATTATATTTAATCAGGAAACTATTTAACCCTTTCGCTGCGGGTGACGTTCTGGAATGTTTTGGCAAGTTACAGCAATTTCCAGGCTTTAACCCTTTCGCTGCGGGTGACGTTCTGTAATGTTTTGGCAAGTTACAGCAATTTCCTGGCTTTAACCCTTTCGCTGCGGGTGACGTTCTGGAATGTTTTGGCAAGTTACAGCAATTTCCAGGCTTTAAAAGCCTGTAAAAAACGTAAAAATCAAGTGTCAGTGGGCGGGAGCATGAGGGGCCCACCTCTGACCCTCAGGGGAGGCACTCGCTGCAAGCAGTTATGCCTTTTGTCTCCCTCATTCACATAGAAAAAAATATAATATATATATATTTATATATATATATACCTGTATATATATTTATATATATATATATATATATATATATATATATATATATATATACTGTATATATATATAATATTTATAATTGTATATATATATATAAATATATATATATATATATATATATATATATATATATATATATATATATACAGTATATACATATATATATGTATATATATAGTATATACATATATACATGTTTATGGATATCGTGCTGAGGGAGGTGAAAATGAGAACTATGGGAAAAGGATTGGGTTTAGTAGGAAAGAATGGTAGAAATTGGGAGTTGAATCAGTTGCTGTTTGCTGATGACACAGCGTTGGTGGCGGATTCTGAAGAGAAATTGCAACTGGTAGTCAAAGAGTTTGGTGTGGTTTGTGGGAGGAAACTGAAGGTGAACGTCAATAAAAGTAAAGTAATGGTGTGTAATAGGGGTACCCCGATCGTAGGGTGAATCTAGATGTGAGGCTGAATGAGGAAATATTAGAACAAGTAGAGTGTTTTAAATATCTAGGAGGAACGATAAGCAGGAGTGGAGGTATGGAAATGGAGGTGAAACAGAGAGTGTGTGAAGGAAGGAAGGTTTCCGGAGCAATGGGAAGTATGTGGAAGATGAGAAATCTCGGAATGAAAGTAAGAAGTGCAATGTATCAAGAAATTGTTGTGCCAACAGTTATGTTTGGGGCTGAGACATGGCCTCTGAAGGAAAAGGAGAGCAGAAAGCTGGATGTGATGGAGATAAGCTGCTTGAGGAATATGTGTGGTGTTACTCATTGAGATTGAGGAATGAAGAGATACGTAGGAGAGTTGGGCAGCAGGAACATTTGTCGGCCAGAGTGGACAGAAGGGTACTGAGCTGATATGGTCATGTTGAACGAATGGAAGATGAAAGGCTTACAAAGAGAATAAGTGAGTCAGATACAAAGGGAGGTAGAAGGGTAGGAAGACCCCCATTGAGATGGAGAGACTGTGTAAGACAAGATTTGGAAGATAGAGGAATGACTATAGATCAGGTAAAATAAGTGGTAATAAACAGGAATGAATGAAGAATGTTTGTGAATAGATGAGTGAACACGTGGTCATTTGGGGGAAGGGGTCGGGCTCAAGTTGGACTACATAATAGTCCATCAGGCGCCTGGCCTGGGGATATGGTTTATATGAAGGGTGTGCCTGGAAGGGTGGTGGGCAAGCTTGTGGTTTCCCATCTGCTGCATGTCTGCCTGCCGAGATCGGAACCTCTCCGGGTTGTCGGGGGCCGGGGAAGTGCTGGAGGGACATTGGTGACCCTGGTCTCTGGGTCTTCTCCTGGGTGACCTAGATGTATGTGATTTTGTATTTTGTTTTTGTGTGTTCATTGTTTTCTGTTGTGCTGTCCCTATTGTGGCTCTGTCTTGAGTGGGCCACTCCCCCCCCCCCCCCCCACACCCCCCCCCCGCAAAAAAAAAAACAGAAAAAAAGAAAGAAAAGAGGGACAAAAACAAAAAATAGGAAAAATGGGGATTGGGCCTGAGTAAATATAATATAATATATATATATATATATATATATATATATATATATATATATATATATATATATATATATATATATATATATATATATAGTGTATATGCACTTTAGTGGTGTTCGGTAAGAAATTTGTCAGGTGAGTAAATGGTATTGAACACGTCTATACTTAGTATTCATAAAATAAAACAGAGAAAATGAAGAAGCGGGACGGGAAATGGAAAGAGAGGGAGATATATACAAGTATACAAACGGCAGTTGAGAGAGAGAGACATACTTTCACTATTTTGCAGTCCGGCATTGAATTAGTGGCACACACATAAGGACAGTATTAATCTAAATCATGTTTCCCGAATAATTACTAACTTATTGCTGTACTTACGTATTCGTTGATTGGAGGTGGGTTAGTCAGTTAAGTTTTCTCAATGGTTGGTTATGAAAATAAAGCTATAACTGAATTAATCATATCATACCTCATCATATCTTGTTCATGATTAATACATATGTTTTGTTTCTAGTGTTTTCCAATCTCTTAATTCTTCTTTTATTTAATACTTCTGTCCTAATTTGTACAAGTCTTATATCCTCATTTCCTTTTTTTCCAGCAAAGCAGTTCAGCGAGCCAGCTCTGAGCACCGCGGTGTTACAAAAACAGAGACCATTATCACTTTTTGCTGAAAGAAAATGGAGTGTACCAGTTGGTGAAGAGGAAGGTGAAGGAAAGAAAAGAAAACAAACAAATTAAGGCGAAGCAGAAGGCATATACGAAAAGAGAAAGAAGAAGTAAAAGAAGAAAACAAAGACAAGGTAGAAGAATAGGGGACGAAGACAAAGACAAGAAGGGTGAGGTAGATGAGGAAGAAGATAACCGAGGAACGTAAAGACAAGAGAAGGAAACTACTGTATGTAATGACGATAGGGAGACATGATCTTATACGAATAACATATTTTGGTTAACTCTATTGGTCATGGTTAGAGCTTTCTATGGCTGAAAAAGTACATGCTTGGTTGTTTCTGTAAAGGTATTACATTTGAAGACCTATTACCTATCAAACATTTTAAAAGTTAATGAAAACTAACAAACATGAAGGAACTCGGTATTCGTAGTATTAAATATAATTATATAGACGTGTAGTTTCGATATATATATATATATATAATTATATATGTGTGTGTGTGTGTGTGTGTGTGTGTGATCGTACACCTCTGAGATTCCGTAGGGTGTGAAAGCATTATTTACTTACCTGTTTGCCAATATACGAGTCGACTTGAGATGGAACCCATTAATATTTATTATATTCCTTTATTGTTCGAGATGAAAAGCAATATACAATGAAGATGTGTGATATGCTCTTATAACTAAATGTACTCGAACGCTTAAATCATATTTTAATCTGAATAGCTTCTTTATCAATTTGTATTTATCGACTAGTGTAAGTGCAAGCAGTTAGTAAATTACTTTCACCCTCTATACAATCTCAGACATCTCAGAAAGAACTACCTTATTGTCCTATTGCCTTCATCGGTAAAAAGTAATGTTCTATATGAAACAAAGTAAATAACTTATTTCGACAATATGTTTCGCAAATACATTTGAGAGCTGTATTTAAATCAATTATATTTTTAGCGAACTGTTTCTTAGTTAAAATCGGACTTCAACCCTTCTGAATTATCAAACCAGCACACTGCAAGTCAAGAATAGCGTCAGGACTGGAGATCTTTCTAGAGTCTCAGTCCCTTGCAAATGTAGTGTAGCTTTAGTTAAAAAAAGACTTCAGATTTCGGTAAAACAGGACTTCAGAGGGTATCAACCCTTCTGGATTATTAAGCCAGCACACTGTAAGTCAAGCATATTTTCAGGACTGAAGCCCTTTTTCGAGAGCTCCTGTCTCTTGGAAATATTTAGGGTGTAATAATTCTACTTTTATTGTTAAACAAAAATACGCCATTTCGCCGCTAGCATAGCTGCACATCGGGATAGGTCTTACCATATTGAAATGTCCTTGTCTAAACTTGGTCCAAACCTTCTTACTAAGTTAAACCAGACCATTCTGGAGCTTCATACCACCCAATATGTATTAATGATTTCACCATTCTGTACAGGTCCTCCAACAACATAACACGCCTTAAAGCCGTGAGTCTCCTTACCCAGAAACTCCGGCCCAGCTTTGGTTCTAGTTACTCCTCAACCCCCTTGCTATCTTTCTAAATCAATTGTGGTTAGTACTTATTGTATTCGTTATCCCAAAGTGTATGAAGATATATTTTATTATATTAGTATAGTCTGTTCACTTAAGTCAGGCATCTGTGGCCTATTAACAATCTAAAAAGAGCAGCTGATTGGGAAATACAACTAACTTACTGGAAATTAGTAAAGCACCATCTGTTTACATGTTTACCAACTAAACAGTATATACAGATACTTGTATTTGCAATGGATATCAATCAAAATTACTCATTTGAGGATATTTAGGTTAGTAAATATCTTGGTGCCTCATATACATGCATTACGTTATACCGTATTTTGCATAGATGAGCGACGTCTATTATGAAGAGGTGTCAGAGGTGTTCACAGTCGATGTGTTTACTTTATGATCCGGTATTAGACTCTGGTCCAATCAAAGGTTTCGTCTGGAGTTGAACCCCTGACATCAAACGTATGATGACGAACACAATATGCGAAATGATGGATCATAGACTACAGTAGATCTGGACTGGACACGAAAATGGAACTTTGCAGTAAGGGACCCAAAATCGGATAACGATCCCCCAAGTTGGAACCTGGAAACCACGAAAAAATTACACATTTTCGCGGTTACGAGGTTCGAACTTGGGGGTTCGTTCTCCGATTTTGGGTCCCTTACTGCAAAGTTCCATTTTCGTGTCCAGTCCAGATCTACTGTAGTCTATGGATGGATCTATAGTGTACTATCTCGTATTATTAGGTACTCTATTACCATGCACGGGTTATGAAAATAAAGTAAACTTTGTTAAATTAAAGACAGGGGAGATAATAAGGGTATACAATATTTTGTTATAGTTTGTAACAGTTTCGCTGTTTTCACTAAGTGGACAATAGATGTTCGGTATCCATAATAACTCCCAACTCACCACGGCCAAACTACCACTCCAAACTGTTTGTGTCGGCCAAGCACAATCCTCTTTTCTTTGGTCTCAGATATCTGACTTAAATGAATAGGTTATACACATTTATTCATGTATTTATTGTACTAGTAATCACAGTTGTTAGGAACATTCTTAGGTTTTAACTATTTTAATGTATTTTTAATGTGGTGGAGTGGTCTTGCCACTGGCCTGGTAATCCAAAGGTCCTGGGTTCAAATCCCGATGTATCAATGGGAAGATATTATTGGGATGGAATTTGTGCTGTACCTAGTATCAGTACAAAGGAGTACAAAGGAAATCAAGCAACAACATATCTAGTGACCCTTCTAGGTTGCTTGTCCTCCAAAACACTGAGGATCAAGTGTCCAAACAGTGGTTTAGAGTGGGTAAGGGAACATTGGAAAGGGAATTACTGCCCTGGAACTAATGTCCGTGGCAGGATTAGGAAGTTAGTAGAGGACAGAAGGGTTAGTAACTGAGGGGGGGATAAAATAAAGTTATTCATTTACAAACGCAGTCAGTCGCAGGTTTGATGAGAGATATTTGTCTAGGCGGAGTTTAAATGAATCAACGGTGATGCAGTCTATAACGTTTCGGGGGAAGCCCATTCCACAAGTTGACAACTCGATTGAAGAAGAAATTCTTAGATTCGTGCGAGTTAAAAGATTTACCAATAATTTTGCAACCGTTTCCCCGCGTGTAAATAGATTGGTCGATAGTGAAGTACTTACTACAGTTCATATTGTCGATGCCTTTGATGATTTTGAACACTTGAATTAAGTCACCTCTTAATCTGCGCTGGGTTAAAGGAAATAGATTTAATTCTCTAAGACGCTCTTCGTATGGTTTGTTCTTTAGGCTAGGTATCATTTTGGTAACTCTACGTTGAACTCGTTCTAGCTTGTTTATATCTTTTTGGTAATAAGGGCACCAGGATTGAACGCAGTATTCCAGAAGAGGGCGGACTAAGGAATTGTAAAGGGTTAAGATAACTTCTTTGGATTTATGGTCAAATGACCTGCCTATAAAGCCAATTATTTTGTTTGCATTCTTAACAACTTCTGAACATTGTTGACTCGGTTTTAGGTTACTCGATATTGTTACTCCCAGATCGGTTTCTCTGTTTACATTCTTAAGCTGAGTGCCATTCATCGAATAGTTTGCTTTCTCATTTAGGTATCCGACATGTAATACTTTACATTTATCCGCATTGAAACTCATTTGCCAAATTTGGGCCCAACATGACAATTTATCTAGATTGTGTTGCATATCGTCAACTTGTTCTTTTGAGAGTTCGCTATTTGCAATTTTTGTATCGTCAGCAAATGTTGAGATTGTACAGGTGAGACCCTCATCTATGTCGTTGATGTAAATTAGAAAGAGAATTGGTCCTAGTACCGATCCCTGGGGTACCCCGCTACTTACATTGGTCCATTTAGATGCCTTACCGTTTATGACTACCCTTTGCTTTCTGTTGCTGAGCCAACATTACCACAAGCCCACCGAAACGTCAATAAAATACCCTCATTGTTCCCTGATTAAATAGCACTGTATGAATATTCCCATATTCAAAATATGCTATAGGGGTGCAATGCCTGGTGAGTTATCTGCTCAACAGATGGCGTTGTGCGTGTGTAAGTGTGAGAGTCCGAGTGTAGGGGGTGAGTCAGTGAAGCACGGGAACGAGGTGGCTTCAGAGATGGGGTCGTTTCGGGCCATGAGTGAGCTCCGTGCCTCATGTGAAGGCAAGATGGCAGGTGCTCGTTGTACTCTACGTGCTTCACATGTCTCACTCCCTAGACTGGAACAAGACCTCACGGGCTTCACTGTTCATTGTAAAGCGGTGAATGTTAAGGCTCTCAGCCTATGCCCGAGAGGAAGTAAGTTAGAATATAGAAAAAAAAAAAAAAAAAAAAAAAATTGTTCGCTTAAGGGGAGGTTTTTAGTTTGTTTTCTACTCCTCCAGCAATCTTAAAATTTTACCCCCTTGACCCTCTTTCAAGATAAATTTGTACATTTTTCGGTAGAAACATTTCCCGGCTGAAAGCCGGTTCCTCTCATATTACAGGCTCACTATCGCTCGCCAGGATAAAATCGACACCTAAATGGCACGAAAGGTCTTAAATTTGACAGAAATGGGTCGAAAGTTCTTAAAATCGTCAAAATAATGGGGCGAACGCCTTAAAATTAGAAAAGCAATGGGGCTAAACATGAGGGAGAAAGGAGTCAAGAAAAAAATCCCTCCAGTGGATATCTCCCCATAAATGTTCAGTTTGTGTTTGCTTTTAACATTTATGTTATCATATTACATATAGTTCACATGCACGAGTCAACATTCACTATGTCTTTATTATTATGAATAAACACGTATAGCATTTTGGACTGTGTCATCTTATTTAAATTTCAGTTTCGGTGACATTTCATAGTGATACACTCTTTCGCTTTAGTTTCTACTCACGGTTAATTGTTTTACATTTCAAGGTTCACTTTATATTATTTTAACTTTTAATAACTATTTCATCCTCTACAAGATCGTATTATCAGAAAATATTATACTTCAAGGTTTTTGTAAAGTGTTTTGTTTAAGCCGAAACGCATCCCTAAATATAGATGTTGTTCCCCTTTGGGGGAAGGGGTCGGGCACAAGTTGGACTAGATAATAGTCCATCAGGCGCCTGGCCCGGGGGGAGACGGTTTATATGAAGGGTGCGCCTGGAAGTGTGGTGGGCCGGCTTGTGGTTTTGCTCTGATGCATATCTGCCTGCCGAGATCGGAACCTCTCCGGGTGGTCGGGGGCCGGGGAAGTGCTGGAGGGACCTTGGTGACCCTGGTCTCTGGGTCTTCTCCTGGATGACCTAGATGTGTGTGAATTGGTATTTTATTTTTGTGTGTTTATTGTTTTCTGTTGTTTGTCCCTATTCTGGCTCTGTCTTGAGTCGGCCCCTCCCCCCTCCTCTCCCCCCCCCCCAAAAAAAAAAAGGAAAAGAGGGAAAAGGTAAAAACACAAAATAGGACAAGTGGGGATTGGGCCTGAGTATATAGAATAAAATAGATAGGTCCCAGCGGTGGTTTAAATACTTACAGTGCTTATCCTGCTTATAAGTGGTCCTAAATTTAGCTCTGTAGGCTTCAGGAACAAGCTCATAGGCCTTAAGAATAAGGCTCTTAACTACTTCATAATTATCAGACTCATCCTGAGACAAAGATGCATAAGTAATTTGAGCTTTACCAGTGAGTCCATTATGAAGGAGTATTGGCCAATACTGTTTAGGCCATTTGAAACCTGTAGCTGCCTTCTCAAACAATTGAAAGTATTTTCTTACATCAGACAAGTCTAAAAAATTTGGCCACATAAAAAATATCAGCATTAGATGACCGAATTCCACTGTTTCATACGGTACTCATGGTCTAACTTAGCAATTTCAATTTGTGCCTGTGCCTGTTGTGCCTGTGCTTCCTGAGCACGAGCCTGTGCTTCAGCTTCCTGAGCACGAGCTTGAGCTTGAGCTAACTGAATCTTTGCAAGTTCCAATTGTTTATCTATGTCAACTGAAGGAGTCATATCAAATAGTTTTGTATTAATCATTGCAACAATTTTATCCTTAGTGGCACTAGGAGGAGGAGCAATTTGCAGGTATTGTGCAACAATTTTAAGTTCATTCTTATTCCTACTGTTTACCTCAACAACGGTCTTAACATTCTCTACAAAATCTTTAGCTTCCTCTAAGGTAGAAATAGATGAAGAAGACATCACCATGAACATTTAAATATTACAATCGCAAACAAATAAATTAACCCGTACTGTACCGTAGGATACAGTAATAAAAGTCCCCAGCAGTCCCAAGCAATGAGGCAAAAAGGCAGGAGAGACCACCTATCCACCTATAAAGACGAGGCAACACTGGCTCTGTCACCCTTCAGTGGGTCTCATATAAGCTAAGAAGTGTTGCCAACACGGGAGTAGTGCTCAAAAGGTCGTGGTAACTGGTAAAGGGTTGTACAGGCAGTTACAAGGAAAGTACATTACTGACGGATATATACGTCGCTGGGACTGGGGAGTTACTTATCTACTGAAGTATACTGTATATACGGCGCTGGGATTGGAGGGGTTAATATATCCTTATGACAAATCCTGAAGATCCTGGGCCAAGGTCGCCAATTTTATTTTGTGGACGAGGTGAACAGACACAAACAATAGACTAAATTTAAATGCAATACTAATTTCTACATCAACTCTAAAAAATCCAAGTTCAAGGAAACTACTACGGGTTTCAGAGGCCGAGTTACATCGTTTTCCGGGAATAACTTATTAATAAACAGTTGGATCAGCATGATATTTTGCCACAGCTTGTTTCACATCTTGCCCTAATATTCGTTAATATTGTGCATTACCAAAAGTGCAAAATTAAGCCACTAGTCCCTGTGTCATGAGGTTAAAGTCACACCTGAATGACGAGGAAACGGACAAGGCTACCGTAGCTTACCTGTGAAACCACCAAACCATTATTGCTCCTCCATCAAACACGGTAGTTATCAGACACCACCCAACCCTATTATCATCTTTACTTTCAAGTTATCTGTCACTATCAAATATAAATGTATACAAAATATGTATTTTTGTATATTTATATTTGATAGTGACAGATAACTTGACGATAATAGGGTGGTGCTGATAACTACTATGTTTGATGGAGGAGCAATAATGGTTTGGTGGTTCTCACAGGTAAGCCACAGTAGCCATGTCCGTTTGTTAGTCATTAACACCTTACGAGCGGCCTATGCGGTTTATTTATGTGTACCGCACAGCGGGGTGTTTTTAGCCAAAATAGGGCTGTTTACGTGATCATTTTCATGCCTAAATAAGACCCAGAACGTAAAACAAGTACCTATCCCTGAAAGGGCATAAACAGAGCTTTCGAATGACACCATAACGATCCTTGTATGATGGATAGTTTTCTTGCAATAACCGTGCAACGCGAGTGCAAAAAGCAGGTAATTCGGTACTTTCAGTACATAATTGAGTATGTAGCGAGTGAGAGAGGGAGGAGGGAGCTGAGATTTGTGTCAGTAGGTTCGCCGCGGTGGTCTGGAGCAGTCATACGCTCGCTAGTCTCCTGCCACCACTTGTCTCTCTCTCTCAGCCACATTACGTGCTGAAATTGCCACTCGAGTTATGTCGAGCGCCGCCACATAGTCCAGCTTTATTTAACTCGACTTATGTTGCTCGCCGCTAAATAAGGGTTAATGTGTGACTTTAACCTCATGAAACAGGGACAAGTGGCTTATTTCTACACTTTTGGTAATGCACAATATTAACAAAAAATAAGGCAATGTGTGAAACAAGCTGTGGCAAAATATCAAACTGATCCAACTGTTTGTTCATAAGTTATTCCCGAAAAACGATGTAACACGGCCTCTGAAACCCATAGTAGTGATCAAATTATTATTTTAATCAACTCTGCGAATCAGAGTGGTATCGCACAAACAGATCCCGCCCGTATACTGTGCACCACCAGCCTGTCTGTCGTCGTCCGTCGTCGTCATCGTCGTCGTCGTCCGTCTGTCTGTCCGGAAACTCCTAGACCGTTCAATGGATTTTCACCAAATTTCACAGGTATATCCTTTGGTCAATGCGATGGTCAGTCAAAAATAAATTTTCCATTTAACTTAAAGGTTAAGGTCAAAGGTCAAGGTTAAAAATAAGGTAAATATTTCAAATTATTAAGTTTCTAATCAAATGACTTCATTTTCACTATACAAGTTACTGCTACCCTTGGTGTCGTATTGACCAAATTTTAGGTAAATATTGTAAAGGGAAAGGTCAAGGTCAAAGGTCAAAATAAGTTGTTCACTAGTATTTCTTATACTAAATGTTAGATTCTCACTAGGCTTACCATGTATATTCGGAATACCTAGGCCAAGGTCATACAAAAAACTATGTAATTCCATATGAAAGGTCAAGGTCACAGGTCAAGGTCAAATTAAAGGTCAATATGCTATTTTCTTTACATTTCATGCAAACTTCACAACATTTGGTGAGATAGTTCCACTTTAAATGAAAAGGACAAATAATACATTTGGACACATATCATAAAGGTCAAGATAAAGGTCAAAGGTCAAGGTCAACTATTCTATTAATATATATGAAACTAACTGATGGATTTGGTAAACCTGACTTTTTGGACCGACAGCGATTTCAGTCAGTTTTATTTTGTTTTTTGTAATTTTTCCTTCAGATATAGTGTTGTTTTATACTGAAGAGGAGCGGAAATGAGTATTTACCCATTATCCAACAATCTAAAAACACGCCCCCCACTAGTGGGGAGGGCTATGAAGTTCAGGGAAAATGAGAGGTTAAAAGCGTAAAAATACAATAATATAGCGTTTTGTATCAAAACTTGGCTCGGGTTTTCCCAAATTGCAAACCCATACAACCCAATTTTGTGAATACCCGAGCCAACTTTTGACGAAAGCTGGCTCGGATTTCACGGGGTGGAGTGGGTACCCTAATATTTCATGTTATAAAAATAGTCAACTTTGGGAAGACATTAGCCTAACCTAACAACCTTACCTAACCTATCCTAGTATTATGGGTGGGGGCTGCCGCCCCCACACCCCCGCTGGTTGGGTTAGATTTTTTTTTTTTTTTTTTTTTAATGTTCTAGGCTATTAGCCTAACCTAACAACCTTACCTAACCTAACCTAGTATATGAGTGGGGGCTTCTGCCCCCACACCCCCGCTGGTTGGGTTACTTTTTTTTTTATTTTTTTTTTTTTTTTGTGCTAGGCTATTAGCCTAACTTAACAACCTAACCTAACCTAACCTAGTATATGGGTGGGGGCTACCGCCCCCACACCCCCGCTGGTTGGGTACTGGCTGAAAAACTTATTGTTTTACAGTAGCCTACATGTATTTTAGCATTTTTGTTTGTTTTCTCCCTTATAATACATTTCAGCTCTTAATGCCATATATAGCAATGATGTATATGCTCTACCGGACCTATTAGGCCTGAACAGATCGATGGGCTAACTGTCGGTCCAAAACATCAGTATAACCATGGATTTTAATGAAATCAGGCATGCTTATTTGATTTTCGGGGGCAATGTCAATGAAAACAAAAACAATACTCTAACATAAAAGTCAAGGTCACAGGTCAAGGTCAACGGTCAACTTTACAACTGTTTACTCAAATATCTTAATTTTCACTATACAAGTTACTGGTAACCTTGATATCGTGTTGCCCAAATGATAGATAACTATTCTAAAGGGCAAGGTCAAAGATGAAGGTCAAAGGTCAAAATAATAAGTTTTTCACTAGTATTTCTTATATTAACTGTTTGATTCTCACTAGGCTTACTATGTATATTCGGAATACCTAGGCCAAGGTCATACAAGAAAGTATACAATTCCAAACTCTGCTAAGCAGAGTGGTATCGTGCAAACAGTTCCCGACCGTATATTGTGCACCACCAGCCAGCCTGTCTGTCGTCTTCCGTCGTCGTCGTCGTCCGTCGTCGTCGTCGGTTGTCGTCGTCGTCGTCGTCGTCCGTCGTCATTGTCCGTCTGCCTGTCCGGAAACTCCTCCTAGACCGGTAGAGAGATTTTCACCAAATTTCACAGGTATATCCATTTGGTCAATGCGATGGTCAGTCAAAAAATTAATTTTCCATTTAACTTAAAGGTTAAGGTCAAAGGTCAAGGTTAAAAATAAGGTAAATATTTCAAATGATTAAGTTTTTAATATTATGTCTTCATTTTCACTATACAAGCTACTGGTAACTTTGGTATCGTATTGTATCGTATCGTATCGTCAACTATTATATTAATATACATGAAACTAACTGATGGATTTTAATGAAATCATGCATGCTTATTTGATTTTGGGGGGCAATGTCATTGAACAAAAAAATACTCTTACATAAAGGTCAAGGTCACAGGTCAAGGTCAAAGGTCAACTTTACAATTTATTTTACTGTTTACTCAAATATCTTAATTTTCACTATACAAGTTACTGGTTACCTTGATATCGTGTTGCCCAAATTTTAGATAAATATTCTAAAGTGCAAGGTCAAAGGTCAAAATAAGTTTTTCACTAGTATTTCTTATATTAACTGTTTGATACTCACTAGGCTTACCATGTATATTCGGAATACCTAGGCCAAGGTCATACAAGAAAGTATACAATTCCATATGTAAGGTCAAGGTCACAGGTCAAGGTGAAATAAAAGGTCAAAATGTATTTTTCTTTACTTTTCATGCAAACTTCACAACATTTGGTGAGATAGTTGCACATTGAATGAAAAGGAAACTACTATATTTTTACATAATAAAGATCAATATAAAAGTCAAAGGTAATGGTCAACGATTCTATTAATATATATGAAACTAAGTGATGGGTTTTAATGACATTAGGCATGCTTATTTGATTTTCCTGGGCAATGTCAATAAAACAAATCATGTACTCTTACATAAAGGTCAGAACCACAGGTCAAGTTCAAAGGTCAACTTTTACTATATATTTTTAGTTTTTACTCAAATATCTTAATTTTCACCATACAAGTAACTGGTAACTTTGATATTTTATTGCACAAATGTTATGTCTTTACTGTTCATGTAAACTTTAAAATAAAATGGTGAGATAGGTGCACTTTAAATGAAAAGGAAAATACATTTTGAGACATATCATAAAGATCAAGATAAAGGTCAAAGGTCATGGTCAACTATTCTATTAATATACTGTATATGAAACTAACTGATGTGTTTTAATGAAATTATGCATGCTTATTTGATTTGCATAGGCAATGTCAATGCAAACATAAATGTACTCTTACATAAAGATCAAGGTCAAAGGTTAAGGTCAAAGGTCAACTTTTATTATTATTAAAAAAACAATTACTCAAATTTAGGAAAACTGTGTTAGTTGCTTATTACTTAAATAACATATATATCAAATTTCACATAAATATTGTAATAGTTAAGGTCAAAGGTCAAGGTTAAAAACAAGAGTGTTTGTAATTTTTCCTAAACTCCTCCTAGACTGTTTAATGTATTGTCACCCAATTGTACAGGCAAATTCAGTTGGTCAATGCGACGACCATCCAAATATATGTATTATATTCTTAGTCAAAGGTCAAAGGTCACAGTAAATTATCACTATTTGTAATCTATAAGTTTTTATACGAATTACGTCATATTCATAATGCTAGCTGATACAAATATTGGTGTTAAGCTAATTCCTCGATAAGAATTGCTAAGGTGAAAGGTCAAAATATGATTTTTGCTAGTATTTCCTATATCATGTAAGATTCTCACTAAGCATATCATGCATAATCGGAATTCTTACGCCAAGGTCATACAAGATTATTCATAATTTCATTTGATACGTCAAGGTCACAGGTTGAGGTCAAATGTAATGTCAATATGCTAATTTATTGACTTCATGTGAACTTCACAAGTTGTGCTTTAACCCCTTCTATACCGACGACGTCTTTGGACATTTATTCTAGCTATATTTAGACAAGTTTGTGCAGTTTAAGAAGGATCTGTGGTTGTAAAAAGGGTTCAGTAAGATAGTTCAAAGTCTGTTAATTGCTGGAGGCCCCTTTGAAACTTAATAAAATTGTCTAATAATAGCCAGAATAAAGTATAAAAGACATCCCCGGTACAGAAGGGGTTAAATGAAAATTAGAATGTTACATTTTCAGACATCATGAAGGTCAAGATAAAGGTCATAGTCAGCCATTCCTCTAATACCTCTGGAACTAGTTGATGATTTTTAATGAAGTTTGGCACGCTTATTTGATTTTCCAGGGTTACATCAATGCAAGCAAAAAATATAATCCTACATAAAGGTCAAGGTCACAGGTCAAAGTCAAAAGTCAACCTTCATTATACAAAATACTCAAATTTTGATAAGCTGACTGTTAGTTGCATTTTACATAAATAACATATGCAGTATATATACAGTATACTGTATATATATATATACATTTCATATACAAATATTCCAATACTTAAGGTCAAAGGTCAAGGTCCAAAATCAAAATAAGAGTGTTAATCAATTTCCCCAAACTTTTCCTAGATGTTTAACCCCTTCTGTACTGGAGACATCTTTTGTTTATCATATTCTAGCTTTAATTAGACGATTTTGTGGAGCTTAAGAAGGATCTGTGGTGGAAAAAGGTTTATTTAGATAGTTGAAAGCCTGCTAATTAAACTAAATACAATCGTCTATTATTATCCAGTAAAAAATGAAAATGAAACTGGTACTGAACGGGTTTATGTATCGTCGCCAAATTTTGCAGGCAAATTCGGTTGGTCAATTGTCGCCCCCCGTCGGGGGCGAGTTGTTTTCAGGGCAAATCCTCCAGTATTCTTGGTGATACTATTAATGATGATGGTGATAGTAGTAGTGATGATAGTGATAGTACTGATGATGACAGTAGCAGAGATGGTAGTAACAGGAGGTATGATGGTGATAGCAATGATGATGGTGATAATAGTAGTGATGATGATGATACTTGTAGTGATAATTGTGACAGTAGTGATGATGATGGTAGTAACGATGGTGACAGTAGTAGTGATGATGATGACAGTAGTAGTAGTGATAATGGTAACAGTAGTAGTGATGATGGTCATAGTACTAGTAGTAGTGATGATGGGTATAGTAGTAATGATGGTGGTGACGGTAGTAATGATGATTGTAAGTGATGGTGATAATAGTAGTGATGATGGTTATAGTTGTAGTGATAATGATGACAGAAGTGATGATGTTAGTGACGATGGTGATGGTGACTGTTGTAGTGATGATGGTCATAGTAGTAGTTATAATGGTGGTAATAGAAGTGATGATGGAAACCCATCGCAGAGTTGGGTATGTCGTTTTGATTTTGGACAAAGCGGAAGTTCTACTTTATTAACCCTTCCTACCCGGCCTGTCTTACCTAAGGACGGTCGCCCGTACCCGGGCGAAATGGCTGAAAAACGTCTAGGCCTAGGCTACCGTATTTATGTTTATTTTCACTGCTAGAACTTTCCCACTCATCTATAATCGTAGTGCGGTTTTCTATCTGTAGTTTGGCGTTGAGTAGAGCTCTGTAAGTCAACTGGTTCAGTTGTGATGACGATTTCAGTGGAGCAAATATTGCAGAGATGTTGCCAATAGGGGGTCTTTTCAGACACTAATTTCGTCTGACGTCAGAACAATAACATTGAAGAGTCTTCTCCTTGTTTTCGGAGGTGCGGTGACGCAATGCTTGGGTTTGTTGACATACGTCGTACGCACAGCGTTCAGCCCAAGCTTAATTAGGCTATTAAGCTGACGTCTTAGGTAAGGACGGCCGGGTAGCGGCCCTTCTGCCGAGCTGTCCTTACCTAAGGTAGCCCGGGTAGGAAGGGTTAAATGAGGTATTAATATATAAAAATTAAATAAGAAGTACTTCAGGACGAGATCAGAATATAAAACACAAACAATTGGATTAACAGTTAAAGAATAGATAAAAAACACCATCTGAGGAAGAGCACTTTATTGACAACGTTTCGCAGATAGCTTCATCAGGTCACTAACAAATGCTGGTACATAGGAGGCCTTAAATATCCGTCCAGACAGGTAGCGGGGGAGGAGAGGGAGGTGGGGGTTGGGAGGGAGGAAGGAGGCAGGACACGGAGGGGGCAGAAGCATGGGGGGAGGGGAGGCGGAGCCTATATATGGGTCAAATACATCAGTAGGAACTAGCAAAAACAGACATACAAACATGCGTACAGGGTAACAACTCTACTAGTACAAAGAAATATTTCTTTGTACTAGTAGAGTTGTTAGAGTTGTTCTACTAGTACAAAGAAATATTTCTTTGTACTAGTAGAGTTGTTACCCTGTACGCATGTTTGTATGTCTGATTTTGCTAGTTCCTACTGATGTTTTTGACCCATATATAGGCTCCGCCTCCCCTCCCCCCATGCTTCTGCCCCCTCCCTGTCCTGCCTCCTTCCTCCCTCCCAATCCCCACCTCCCTCTCCTCCCCCGCCACCTGTCTGGACGTATATTTAAGGCCTCCTATGTACCAGCATTTGTTAGTGACCTGATGAAGCTATCTGCGAAATGTTGTCAATAAAGTGCTCTTCCTCAGATGGTGTTTTTTATCCATTCTGTCTACTTTTCAAGTACCACTCAACAGTTAAAGAATAATTTACCAAAAATATGCAAGTGAAAAATAAATAAGTATATACATCTACTGAATCAATGCAATGTTTAATTGTTAAATCACACAAAAAATAGTATTTTCTCAAGATCACTGGAAACAGTTAATATATGTTTAATTATTAAGGGAAAAACACAATACGTTAATAAAAGCAATACAAGTAATTAATACAACTATTTAAATGTGAAATAAGCTCTAAAATGATACTTGGGAAGATATTCCTTCTTAAAATACAATAATGAGGTATAACGACATTAAAACTGATCAAATTCACAATCTTGGAAACTTAACACAAATTGATTTAATGCTTTATACTAATAATTTAAGCAATCAAAAGGAGATAACGAAATTACATTAATTTACAGAAAACTCAATGATAATTAACTATTAACTGATAACTAGATTACAGTAGTTATTGACTTATAACTAGTACACAGAAATATCACTGAGAATAATATATACAATTTATGACACTCTCATATACTCAACACCAGGACACAGGTAAGGATGCAGACTGCTTTAATCTTGAGTGTAGCCAGAGCGATATGTCACAACACTAGGTATATTGGTAAACTAGGCTATGTACAGAGAGACAGACGTGAGCACGCAAGTTGATCTGGAGTACCCGAGCTGGAGCAATGCGCTCTATACAGTATATAGGCTCACGGTAGCCAGAAAGTTCTATAACGCTCGCGATTGAGGTGACGCAAGACCGAGAGTAAACATACCAGGGCCCGCCCATCTAGAATTCTAACAGGAAGCGAACGTGTGAGAAAAACAAACACATACGCACTCCCCCCAGCTCACATAATCTATCTATCTATCTATCTGTTACATACCACTGCGTTCGCATTTTGCATTGCCTTGGGGCCAGTATGTAAAGGAGTGGGCTGTTTTGATGCCGCATTTTTCCGTGAATGCCTTCCATACCTGTTCTGCAAACTCTGGGGCATTGTCGGATAGTAATGTGACTGGTAGGCCGAAGTTGGGAAATATGTGGCCAGGACCTCGGCTACAGTTAGGGCGTTATGGTCTTTAATAAGGCAAGCTACCAGAAAACGTGAGTATATGTCCATGAAGGTGACGATGAAACGTTTACCGTTCCTTGCTGGAAATAAGCCCATCACGTCGAGAGAGAGGGTTTGCCAGGGTCTATTGGCGGTTATTTTGCCTGCAGGTCCAGGTGTTTTTCCTCGGTCCTTGCCCATGGTGCATGGTTTGCAGTACTCTGTCACTTTCTTTATGATTGTGGAGGGGTTCGTGGTCCAGTACACTTGTTGGAAAGTTTGTAAAACAAAAAATTCTCCCAAGTGTATACCGTTCCCTTCATGAATGACAATCATTAGGTCTTGGGCAGTGCGTGGATCGACGGCGATGTGTCCTGATTCGGTGTAAAGTTGATCACCGACTTGATGCAGGTGATAAAACACATCTTTCGGGATCCATTTAGATTTAATTTTTGTACACCAGGCTTGTAATAATGGAATGTCGTCGTCGCACGGTGGCTTGGATGGGTTGGTGGCTGGCACTGAGGTCGCTAGGGCTGCGAGGGTGAGGGGTGGTGCATTTGGTATGGGTAGGCGGGAGAGGGCGTCGTCGTTGGTGTGCAACTTTCCTGGCCTGTAATGGATCTCAAAATCGAATTCTTCGAGGGTTTCCCGCCATCTGACTAGTAGGGCTGAGATGGTCTTAGAACGACGTAATCATTATAAAGATTGGTGGTCGGTGATGATGTCCACCTTAGTGCCTAGGAGAAATGACCGGAAGTGATTTAAGGCCCAGATAACGCCTAGGCATTCCCTTTTTGTTGCTGCGTAGTTCTGTTGTGCATTGTTGAGTGTTGAACTGGCGCAGGCGATGATATGCTCCCTGCTATCTTGCACTTGGGTGAGAACTGTGCCTATTGCATAGAGTGACACGTCTGTGTACAGTCGAAATGGTTGCCGATAATCAGGGAAGGCGACTGTAAGGGCGTTTACTAGGTGGTCTTTCAGGGTGTTAAATGCTTGGTGTCGTTCTGGCGTCCATTTGAACTCAGTCTCTTTTCTGGTGAGTTCGTGGAGGGGTTTTGCTATTGCTGCGAAAATTTGGACGAAATGTCTATAATATAATTATGGCTAGGTCTAAAAACGATCGTACCCCTTTTACGGTAGTTGGGGGTGTCTGTGCTGCAATGGCAGAGACTTTACGAGTATCCGGTGAGATGCCTTTGGCGGAGATGACGTTGCCTAAAAAATCTACTGTTGTCCTTGCAATTTCACATTTGGAGGGTTTTACTTCGAATCCTGCTTGCCTGATGCGTTGTAGAATCTGACGGAGTCGTTGAAGGTTTTCCGACCAAATTTGTCCATATACTATGACGTCGTCTAGATACGCCAAGCAGGTTTCCCAAGTTAATCCTTTCAGCACCGACTCCATGAGGCTGGAGAAAGTTGCAGGGCCGTTACATAGGCCAAAAGGAAGAATCCGCTTGTTCAAAAAGCTGTTTTCTGTTAGTGTTCGAGTTTGATGGGGACTTGCCAGTACCCGGCTTGGAGGGTTAGCGTCTTATACCATTTCGAGCCGTGGAGGGAATCTATCCAGTCTATTCGTGGTAACAGGGTAGCGTCTTTTATGGTGGCGTCATTTAGGCGTCTTTAGTAGACGCAAAATCGTGTTGATCCGTCCTTCTTTACCTGCACTATGGGTGACGACCAGGGGTTGACTGAAGGTGTAGTGATGCCGGCGTCCAACATTTCTTGGACCTGGGGTTCTTCTTCTTACCTCTGTAGTGGGTTTTTTCGGCGTGAGGGTTGATGAATGGGAGTTTGTGCGAACACGTTGGCAAAATCTTGTAACACTTGGTTTATCTGATGTTTTTGTAGTGATGTTAAAAGTTTTTGGGAGCGGGGAAGTATGGTGGGTAGGGGGTGATTGACTTGTGTGGGAGTTATGTTGTCCAAAATTTCTAAGTCCCCTATGATGAGTCCTTTTGGTAATGTTAACACCTCTTTTGAAATATTAGCAATTAATACGGCCTTGAGATTAGAGGATAAAAGGGTGAGTTGAATTCAACAGCGATCAATGTAGGTATTGTCGTTTTGTGGGGTAAAGATCATGGTTTGTTGGGATATGGGGCAGAGTGGTACCAAGTGTTGGTCTTGGAGGGGTATGGAGATACGTTGGGTGGTTACTGCGGGGCTTATTATGCTGGGTTTGTGACGTGACTTTTATGTTTATTTTTTCTTGGGTGGCGTCGTCGTGCGGCGGCTTGGATGGGATGTTGGCTGGCATTGAGGTTGTCAGGGTGGAGGGGTGCTTGGTGGTGGTTTGTGTGGGTAGAGTTGAGTGGGACGAGTTGATCGGAGTTGAGATTCATTTATTTTGATGTTTTTTTATTTTTATTTATTTTTTTGCTATTTGATTTCTTCCGATGTTTTACGGGGGAGTTAGTGGAGGGTTGGGGGTAGCCTTTTTATTTTTTATTTGTTTTAACGTGAGAAGCCGTCTGCCGCAGTCTAGTTGGACTTGGAGTCATTGAAGGACGTCCAGGCCCATGTAGCCATCGTATTGCTTACAGTCTGAATGAAATACGACGAATGGATGTCTGCATGAGGCATCAGGTTGAGGGGTGGTGATGTGCAGGGATGGTGATTCTCCTCTGATGAGTAAAGGAGTATCTCCGGCACTGATGAGATTGGTGGTGGCAGCTTTTCATGTTTTTGGTAAAAAGAGTTAAATATACATGATTGTGTGGCGCATTTTGCCAGGATTTTTGCCAGGTGATAAATGAATGGTGGTTTGTTGAGAACACACTCCCCTGCCGAACCCATGACGGGCGGGGGAGGTGTTAAAAACCCTGGGGTGCGTCTTCGGTGTCCTCCAGGATTTCTTCTTCCTCCTCGGTAATGGGGGCGATTTCCTTGGAACCGTATTCTTCGTCGAGGGGTTCCTCTTCGAGTTCCCTTGACTCTTCCTCAGCGGCTGAGACGCGGGGTGTAGGATTCCTGGTTTTGGCTTGATCCCGGATAAAATGGAGGGGACAGGTGGAGTTGCAGGCACGGAAGTCGAAACGGTTAATGGATACGAGTGGGTGGTCTCTAGGGGCGTATCCGTGTGCTTGTCCTGGTTGTTTCTGCGAGGGATATATTCTTGGAGGGGTGGTCTGTGAAGGGGTGTCTTTGGAAGTGTTGGGGGCGCCCGGGGGCATAAGGTTGAGGGCGACCCTGCGTTGTTCTTGGGTTATAGGGTTGCTGAAAATTCCCCAGCCTCATGTTGTGTTGTGGGTGGGTGGGGAACCTTTTTATAGCACCCACCGTTGAGGTTTTTGGACGGGCGGCGAGAAGTTTGCTTATGGTTATCACATCTCTTTGGAACCCAGTGGGGTCATGGATTGTGAAGTGCTCTTTTACTAAAGTGGGTAGTATGCATAACAGATGATTAAATACTTGTTGTTTTTGTTGTTCTGCGGTCTGTAGGGGGTAGGCGGATTTGACGTGCTGGTTAATAGTGGCCAGGGTAACGTCAATGTCTCTGTCATACCTGACCTCGTCGAATTTGGCTTGGGCAACAACGGAGCCTAATGATGGCTGAACGGCATCAATGACTATGGATCGGAATTGATCCCAGGTAAGTATTGGTGTTACCTGTGTTACTACCAGGGAAACGACCTTTCCGAGGTGAGTTAGGAGTACAGTGATCTTTTCCGGATCGTTGTTGTAGGCCAGATCGAGTACTGGCTTAACCATGTTCTGATAAGTTTGAATGTCATATATGTCCCCATCATACTTGGGAATGAGGTTATGTGAGCGATTAGTTGCCATGATGACTAATGTTATACAATGCTCTACTTCCTCTGATTTGTGTGCTGAAATGGCTTTTCTTCCTAAATCAAGAACCACCGTTTGTCGCCATTGTTATGCCAGGGTGTTTACCGGGTTTGTATTGGTATTTGGTAGGTTCTACTCAACTGGAGAAGTCAAAATCATACAACACATGCACAGAAGGAGTAAAGGGTAAAATATAACACTGAGTACATCTTATTAACAATTTTAATGAATAGTTCAATTTGTATGACAACAATACTTATTTATGCTAGAACAATGGATGTATACATATATGAGCCTAGCATGGGCGAGGAACCACGAGGGAATTAGAAATATACTTGTTTTTCTCTCTCTTTTATACTATGCGTTATACACCTAAGTCACTGGTGTATGGTATAATTTACACTTTTACTCTTCTATACTTTATCTCCCCTCTCATATTAATTGCAAGAGATATACTTAGATTCCACAGCGTATTCAGGGTTTATCACTTCTATCATATTATATAGGAATAACACGATACACCTGGTCTCACTGGTGTAAGAATAAAACAGAGTTGAAGTTCTCTATTCTGTAAGTATCACACTGGGGTTGCACTGGTGTAGGAACAAAACAGAGTCATATGAGTTGCTCTATTGTTCCTAAGTATTTCACCTGGGTCGCACTGCTGTAAAAATAAACAGAGTCGTATCAGTCGTTCATTTTCCTAAGTAGTACATCAGGGTTGCACTGGTGTAAAAGTGAAAGAGATTTATAGTAACACTCCTAATATAACACTCTGAAGGTCTGGAGTGGTTAGCACAGTCTGGGTAGAGATGAGAGTTATCAAGTCCTGTCGTCTAGGTTCCGTCGAGTCGCTTACGTGTTCCTGCCGTGTGGATGGTGTGGATAGGGATACAGATGGATTAGTTGGTTTTGAGTCTTGAATGGTAGCTCCTTAATGTAATGACATAAGGTACATACCATCAGACTAACGCGAGCTTGAACGAGGACATGTCCGGGGTTACTATTGCTCGTCTATCCTGACCATTATAATAATCAGTGGTGAAGTTCTGTTCCGGTACTTAATACAGTGTCACTAGTGTCATGACACAGTCACAAGGTTTCGGGCTAACGCGAGGAGATAGGAAGATCATGAACTTACTAATTTCACTCGATCTACCACTGACCGTTTTAAGAGTGTTCAAAGAACCCAAGTTCGGTGTTCAAACCTTTTTACTGCATATTTATTTAACCATGGTGTTAGACAGATGCAGTATGGACTTCTATATGTAGAGTGCCGTTATTTAGACGGTATCTCACAAAGCCCGAACTATTGGAATGACCTTTACCATGTAAAGTATCTTTCTATAGTTTAAAAGTGCGGTTTTGGGGACATGTCCTTGCGGTTATGCTTCTAATACCAAAGGTGCAGCCTATTAGAGATCTTAATATTAAGCACTATACCATGGCATGTGATAATATTAATTTACCTAGAAGGGAAAAGAACTCCTCAGACCTTGAAAGGTTTTAACCATGGTTTCAATCTTTACTTGAATGGGAGGTTTAATTTAGGACTTGAAAGCTTACATGTAAGTAAATCAAGCCCTAGAATTGCTTGCTTTACCTTGTTTTTCGTCGGGGTAGTGACGACTTTGGCTACTATGTCCCAGGTCAGATGTGCGGAGGTCAGAAGGCCATAAGTACAGGGAGCGTATTCTTGGGGGGATTAAGTAGACCCCTTAGAAGTTCGCGGGCTAGTGGGTAGGCCTCTGCGCGGAAGAACGGCGCAACTGCTCCTTTGTTGTGTCTGTTTTGGTCCTTCTGCTTCTGACTGAACACAATCTTTTTCTTTTGAGCTTCATTGTTATTGATGGTGATCTGAATTGTCTTGCCTGGTGTGGGTGGTAGAGGAGGATTTATGGTGTCAGTCCTGGTATCTCGTTTATTCTATTGTAGTGGTGTGAAGGCAGAATTGGGATGGCCATGTGTTGATGGTTTTGTTGTGGTTTTCGTTTTCTTCTGCAGTTTTGATATTGTGTTTGGTTTCTTCTGTGATGGTGATTTTTTTTTTTCTGTGGGTGCCTTCTGGTCCTTGTTCCTGGTTTTGTCTTTGACTGCTGAGTGGTTGTTGATTGTTGGTATTCCTGGGCTCTTCGTTCTCTTTATCTTCGTCTCTCCTTCTTTCGGGTTTGTTCGTTTTATCTTAGTCTCTCCTATGTTGCTCTTTCCTCGTTTTCCCTGCTGTGTGTTTCTCCTTGGTTCTACCGTTTGAGTCTCCCTTTCTTCCGTTGCTTTTATAATCACTTGTCGAGCTGGCATGGTGGTGATTATTAAATCTGGTATTTATATATATATATATATATATATATATATATATATATATATATGTATATATAATTATACAAATCTGTGTATTTGTGCATACTGCTGTCTACTGCCCATTACCCATACCCCCCTACTCCTTCCCCCTCCCTGTCCTACATACCCCCCTCCCCCTACCCCACCTGTCATGATGGATACTTAAGGCGTTCAAGGACCTAGCATCTGTTAGTGACCTGAAGAAGCTATCTGCGAAACGTTGTCAATAAAGTGCTCCTCCTCAGTTGGTGTTTGTATTAATTCTCTATATTAAGGAGAAGTCATCAAGGATCATCGTCTCAGGAATCGTCCCCCGGCTTGGTGTAGAGAGCCGATTTTACAACATGGCCAGCAGCACAAATCGTTGTCTAGCAAACCTCTGCAGGAAGGGAAACGTGGGATTCGTCGACACCTGGGACAATTTCTACTATGATGACTATTTGTTTTCGGACGATGGAGTTCATCTGAACCAGGTGGGAGCAGCACGTTTTGGGCGTCTTCTCAACGATGCGGTGAAGGATTTTCGGAGAAGAAATCGACTCAGCACAGGACAACCAGGAAGGAGGACCGAAGACAGCGAGGGCGGCAACCTGCGAAGGAATTAAATGCTAATCTGTCAAGAACCGCGAATTTGGATCACCAACACGACCCAACGACCAACATGACCCCACCAACACGACCCAAATTCAAAACCGCCAGGGATAACGACCGAGGACCGATGTCAGCCATGAATGTAAATGTAGATCTGATCAGAACCAAAAATTTGAGTAAAGAACGTTCTGTGAGTTCTAAAACCGCAACTTTAAAGGTTTTCTATGCAAACGCTCGTAGCATACGCAATAAATTTTCAGATTTAGAGGAACTAGTGTTTACTGAAAATTATGATGTGATTGGTATAACAGAATCTTGGCTCAATACAGTAGATAGAGACTTTTTAGCAGAGTATTCACTTCCCGGTTATGTAATGTTTGAGAAAAGCCGAATAAATAAAAATGGAGGTGGCGTTTTATTTTATATCAAAGAAAGTCTTAACCCGACCTTCTTGTCAAAACCTCAAATTGTGAACGTCGACACATCTTTTGTGCTAATAAAGAATAATAAAGGTACAAAAATAATACTTGCATTAATATACAGACCTCCAGCTCAATCAGTGAAAACTGACCGAGAAATTTATGATTTCAGATGTAAGTAACTCACAAGATACCGTATTTTTGGGCGACTTTAATTTACCTGTGACCAAGTGGGGCGATACTCTTACTTCACACTCCGGACATGACTTGTATACGAACTTGTAAGAGAGTTCGCTTTATCAATTTGTTCGAACACCGACCCTTGGTAATAACGTTCTTGACATTGTACTTGCAACAAAAGAAGAATTAATAGAGAATTTGAATTTTGGTGATGAATTCAGTAACAGCGACCATCGTACAATAACTTTCACTTTAAAGTTTACTAGTAACGAACCAAATAGTAGCATCGAAAAAGTCCCTAATTTCAAGAAAGCAAACTTTCATAAACTGAGAGCTATGTTTAAAGAAACTGACTGGAGCTTTTTAATTAACAATAACGACATAAATACATCTTGGAAGTTATTCGAAACCACTTACCTAAAAGCAGTGCAAGACTGCATACCATCGAAAATACGGCGTCCAGGCCATAATAATAAGCCCAAATGGTGGAATAAAGATATTTCAAACTGCCTGCTTGCTAAAAAATTTGCTAATGGTGGATTAAAATCCTCACAAAATGACGAAGAACGGGTGAAATTTGTAGAGCTACGACGCAAAGCCAAAAAGTTAATTAAGCAAAGTAAAAAGACCCTAGAGTTACATATTGCGAATCAAAGTAAAACAAACCCGAAATAATTCTATAGTTATATCAGAAAGAAAAAAGTAGTTACTTCAACTGTTGGACCGTTAGTCGATGAAAATGGAGAATACACCAAAGACGAAGTACAAATGAGTAATGCCCTCAATACCTTCTTTGCATCAGTTTTTACAACAGAAGACCTCAGTGATATCCCTACACCATCGCCGATTCAGATTGATAATTCAGATGTTCTAAGCAATATCACCGTTACAGAGAGAGAAGTATTGAATTGTTTAGATAAACTCAAGGTAAATAAAACGCCTGGACCTGATACAATCTCGCCTAGAGTTCTAAAGGAAGCTAAGGATGAGCTCTCCAAACCACTGACATTACTATTCAATAAATCCTTGCAGTCTGGAACTATGCCTGATCAATGGAAGATAGCCAACGTAACACCGATATTCAAAAAAGGCAGCAAATCCCTACCCAGTAACTATCGTCCAATTAGCTTAACCTCAGTTGTATGTAAAATGCTAGAAACGGTCATAAGAGACAGACTCGTAAATCACTTAGAGGAAAATAACATACTTAAAAATACTCAACACGGCTTTCGTAAAAAACGTTCCTGTTTAACAAACCTCTTAGACTTCTTCCACGATATCCTCAACCTCTACGATGAGAGTAAAGCTGTAGATATTATATACCTTGATTTTCAAAAGGCCTTTGACAAAGTTCCCCACAAAAGTTTACTGCTAAAACTAAAAGCGCATGGAATACAAGACGGTGTGTTGAAATGGATAGAAAATTGGCTCAGCGACAGAAAGCAAAGAGTAGTCATAAACGGTAAGGCATCTAAATGGACCAATGTAAGTAGCGGGGTACCCCAGGGATCGGTACTAGGACCAATTCTCTTTCTAATTTACATCAACGACATAGATGAGGGTCTCACCTGTACAATCTCAAAATTTGCTGACGATACAAAAATTGCAAATAGCGTACTCTCAAAAGATCAAGTTGACGATATGCAACACAATCTAGATAAATTGTCACATTGGGCCCAAATTTGGCAAATGAGTTTCAATGCGGATAAATGTAAAGTACTACATATCGGATACCTAAATGAGAAAGCAAACTATTCGATGAATGGCACTCAGCTTAAGAATGTAAACTGAGAAACCGATCTGGGAGTAACAATATCGAGTAACCTAAAACCGAGTCAACAATGTTCAGAAGTTGTTAAGAAGGCAAACAAAATAATTGGCTTTATAGGCAGATCATTTGAGCATAAATCCAAAGACGTAATCCTAACCCTTTACAATTCCTTAGTCCGCCCTCTTCTGGAATACTGCGTTCAATGCTGGTGCCCTTATTACCAAAAAGACATAAACAAGCTAGAACGAGTTCAACGTAGAGTTACCAAAATGATACCTAGCCTAAAGAACAAACCATACGAAGAGCGTCTTAGAGAATTAAATCTATTTCCTTTAACCCAGCGCAGATTAAGAGGTGACTTAATTCAAGTGTTCAAAATCATCAAAGGCATCGACAATATGAACTGTATTAAGTACTTCACTATCGACCAATCTAATTACACGCGGGGAAACGGTTGCAAAATTATTGGTAAATCTTTTAACTCACACGAATCTAAGAATTTCTTCTTCAATCGAGTTGTCAACTTGTGGAATGGGCTTCCCCGAGACGTTATAGACTGCAGCACCGTTGATTCATTTAAATTCCGCCTAGACAAATATCTCGCATCAAACCCGCAACTGACTGCGTTTGTAAATGAATAACTTTATTTTATCCTCCCCTCAGTTACTAACCCATATGTCCCCTACTAACTTCCTAGTCCTGCCACGTTAGTGGCAGGGCAGTAGTTCCCTTTCCAATGTTCCCCTACCCACTCTAAACCACTGTTTGGACACTTGATCCTCAGTGTTTTGGAGGACAAGCAGCCTAGAAGGGTCACTAGATCTGTTGTTGCTTGATTTCCTTTGTACTCCTTTGTACTCCTTTGTATATTCATTGCGGATGTTTAAATTATTACATATTTTAGTTTTCAATTGCTTCATGAAGAGTACCCCTATCCCCATTGTTTGCATGTTATTGATTTACTCTAGTTTACGTGAATATAAACATCATATGAGGAGAAGCACTTTATTGACAACGTTTCGCAGATAGCTTCTTAGCGTCTGTTAGTGACCTGAAGAAGCTATCTGCAAAACGTTGTCAATAAAGTGCTCCTCCTCATATGGTGTTTATATTCATTCTGTCAACTTTTCTAAGTTGTTTCAACATTCTAGTTTACATGTTTAAACTTTCCTGTTTGCATTTATTACTATGTTTTGCTTCCTGACTATTTGATCTATCTGTCCATCGCCACATAGAGTTTCAAATTATCGCCCATGTGACATATTGATGCTTATTTGTAAAGCGTGAATAACTATGCTCTGATCTGATCTATTTACCTATCTACTTTTTGGTTTAGTGTATCTTTATACATTTACCTATTTACTTACTACAAGCATGTTTAAAAATCTATGCATATACCAAAAAAAAAATCAGCATTCATCCATTTGTTATTATTTATGGTAAAATCACTAATGAAATTGCAAGTACACTTGATTTGTATATATCAAAATTGTACATGTTCAATTATCGTACTCCATTTAACAATCGTTATAGCAATCAGACGTAACATTCCGCCAGGTAGATACATAAATAGCTAGATATCATAATAGACGAGCGTACGTGAGCAAGTGGTTACTGATAGTGTGGATAGCAACATTCGTGGCCTCTCCTCTAACTTCCACTCAATGGAACTCCACCTCTCCTCTGCCAACCCTGATCTTCTCTTTCTCACTGAAACACAGTTGTCTGGGACTACTGTCAGCAAACCTTTCTCTATATCTTCCTACTATATCTATCTTCAGTTTCAAGCCAATCTTGCTTTATCTTGTGTTGCCAACTTAGATTCTTCTGAATTCTCAAATCTCTGGCTAAAGCTTTCATGTCACTCTCAAACTAAATATTTCTGCGCTGTCTATCTCTCACCTAATTCTACTGATTATCCAAAATTCTTTGACTATCTAACTTTTAAAGTGGAACACATTCTATCCATCTCTCCTTTCGCAGACATCTCCATCCTAGGATATTTCTACGTTCACCACCACCAAAGGCTCTCCTCTCTCTTTCCAATGACCAACCTGGTGAGTATGCCTACATCTTTGCTATTCTAAATTACCTAGAGCAGTTAGTCCAGTAATCCACCCGTTTCCCTGATCGCTTCAGAGATGTATTTGCTACAGGCAGTTGTTGTTGTTGTTGTTGTTCCTCAAGCTGCCTGGCCGAACAGCCCCAAGGCCCCGAATAAGGCCAAGGCCATAATCGAGCGCCCCCAAAGAACCCTCCCTGCCGACCACAATAAAGCCTGGGTGACCGAAGCCACTCCATGGCGGGGAGCTAAGGAGGGTGCGGAAACGCCCGGGAAACCAAAGCCCCACCCAGGGCCCTGTGCCCCTCAGCAATTATGAAGAGAAAGTTGAGGGGCAAAGGAAGAATGTGACGCTTTGGCTTCCAATCATGGTAGATTGGGAGGTCAATCCACGTTAGAGACGCCGTCACTTGAGATCTAGAAAATATATAAGTAAAAGGAACAGTCAGAGTAAGCTATGGGTATGGCAGAGATCGCTCAGTTCTCACTCTGATAGACCAGCCCATCACCACATGACTAGAACCCAATCCTCTCAGCATCAGCTAGGAAAGGCCCTAGAAAGCCGCCTTAGGCGAGGGGATAGCTCCCCTATTTCAACCCCTTTCGGGGTTGGGCACCCGCCTACAGGCAGTTATCCCTTTTGCCTCCCTCACTCACATATAAAAAAAAAATATATATATATATATATAAAGTATCATATATATATAAATATATATATATATATATATATAATATATATATATATATATATATATATATATATAACCATTTTCTTTAAGGCATGTGAGATTAAATAAAACAGCATAGTTCTATCTATCTATCTATATGCTCAGGCCCAATCCCCATTTTGGGGGTAGCCTATAGTTAGCATTAATATATTTTTATTGCGAGATTCAATGTCTCGTGCAATTTTTTGATGTCGGTTGTTCAATAGGTACAATAATGAACCGAAGTTATCAGCAGGTGTTGGGATGGTAGGGGTTGTAGGAGGTTGTAACGTATCAGCAATAGCTCTTGCCATGTTCACACAGGTAATGATAAGAATAGAAAAATAGATGGGTATTCATAGGGGGCTCGGGGGTTCACGCGTCGCGAGGTATGAACATGGGGTGGGCCTAGTCGGCAGTCTGCATCCGTGGTTGGCTGGCCGCTGCTAGCTTCGCACTACCCCTGTCGATTGGCTGTTGGGGTCTGGGGGCACCAGGAGGTGGGCGTTGGCTAGGTATAGCGTTGGCGGGGTAATTTCCATCGTGTTGTCTGTTGGTGTAGGATCTCCTCGCTGTGGGGAGAATTTGGAGTCTAATGTCTGGTTGTTAACTGGGGGGTTTAGTTCTTGTATGTATATAGTTTCAAGGATGAGAAGGCGTCTGGAGTCAGGTTCTTTATCTAATATGGAGGTGTTGCTATCAAGGTCTTTACGGGTTAGTTGAGGGTGGTCAGGGCTGTTATAATGGTTTTTGATAGTGCCAGATTGAAGGTGGAGGGTAAGACGACGGCTTAGACGAGTCTGGGTCATGCCGATATACGTTTTGCGGGGTCCACAGTCCCCGTTGGTACAAGCATGTTGGTATATGACATGATCCATATTCAGCTGTTTATTGTCGTTGGCAGGGCGGTTACAAAGTACAAGTTGGGAGGTTTTGGGGGATTTATTATATATGATTAATTTGATGTTGCTATCAGTGTTGGTGGACTGGACATTCTTCAGTATGATGTCTCTTATTACTGCTTCGTCTGTTTTGTGGTCAGAGGACATTAAGTTTTTATAGAATATTTTGATGTCCTCGGGGCTGGTGGTGTTGGCGGCTTCGTTGTTATATCATTTTTCTATATGTTTCTTGATGGATTTATCGACATCAGAGTTGGAGTAGCCTATATATATATATATATATATATATATATATATATATATATATATATATATATATAAAACATGCTAGTACTACTCTTCAATAATATTCTATTAATGACAACAAGCAATTGTCTAATAATTGAAACAACAAAGGGAAGAGATGGGAAGAAAGAAACTGAACTATATATATTTGATTAATATGGAGCACATCAATCACATAATAATCATACAAAATGATGATGTATTAATGTAGGAACGCTGAATGCAGTAACAAGAAATAGAGTGGTCAGCATGGAAGTAAAAAAGTCCTTGCATGATAGTGTGGTCATCCCGACATTTGACGTACGGGAGTGAAGCATGGATGTTGTTGGAGATACACAATCTAAGAGTGAGAGGGGTGGAAATGAGTTACTTAAGAAATGCGTTTACATGGTGGGATATACAGACGAATGAGGACGTACAAGAGCGGTGTGGTGTGGATGTACAGTATATGTGTTGGAAAGTTTAAAAAAGGAACACCTTGAGATGGTTCGGCCATGTGGAACATATGGGAAGCGAGTGAATGACTAAGAGAGTGTACAAGAGTGAAGTGGAAGGACAAAGAGAGATAATAAAACCGAGAGATAAGTGGAAGGATGGAGTTAAGAAGTATATGCGTGAAAGCGTTGCTGGATAGGAGGAGGTGAGTCAACTGACTGGGGACAGAGGTGCATGGGGCGATTCATTTGTGGCCATCCTTTCGGGGATCACGGCTTCCGGCAATAGATAGATTGATAGATGAAATGAAGAAGAACATTAATCAAATGATGTAAAAAATGCACCTTAAAACATGAAAACCGTTAACATTTATAGACTTTTGTTGTTATAGATCAATAAATATCATCAATTTAATTATCGCTCATGGCAATGATCAACAATATTGTTAATTAAGTTCATCAATAAACTAAGTATCAACATTTAAATAGATCTAATATGGTATTATTCTGATTTCGAATTTAGCTGATTGTGAAGGATGATATTGAAGAACGATAATAATTTCAATGGTTAAGAGCTAAAAATTAGATAACATACAGCTACAAGAACTGCAATGAAATTATATAAAAACTAAAATATTCACGTAATTGGATAGGCTAGAGTTAATATAGAGGAATGTGGAGGAAGGAATACAGGGCAGGACTCCAAAAACACCAACACTAAGTGGCAATTACAGAACATAACACAAGATACTGCGGCCTCGTAATGTATTGTAATGATATCTCTCTCTCTCTCTCTCTCTCTTAACCCTTTCTGTGCCGGCGGGGTCTTTGTAATTCTATACTAGCTGTATTTAGAAGATTTTGTGCGGTTTGGTAAGGATCTCTAGCAATTATAGGGTTTCGGACTATCTCAATCAACCCTTTTAACTACCACAGATCCTTTCTAAGTTTCATAAAATCGTCTATATTCAGCTGAAGTAAAAACAAAAATACGTCGCCGTTATAGAAGGGATTAATCTTTACTATCCTTTCCTCCTATTTTCCTTTACTAATAGGGTTGCAATCTTTACTAGGATTAAGTCCTGCCCACCTCGCAGGGATTGTAAGATCTGTGTGGCCAGTGTATATATGTAAATCTATGTACACTCGGATACCATAGTCTCTAGCCCACTCAGGACAATTCTTGGACCCCCTATGTTTTATAATGCAATTATATCTATCCTGATTGATTATTGAATAGAACTTGTTTTTCAATAAAAAGTATATATATATATAGTTTTCTAGTTGATTTATAGAAAGTTATATTCATAAATTCGTTTCCAGAAATATGCTTCCATAACTAAAAATAGGTGAAGTAAACACATATTTATGAGTGGGCTGGAGACTATGGTATCTGAGTGTACATTTCTCTCTCTCTCAGATACACAGAGTCAATGAATGCAATGACACCAGTATGATATTTGGGGTTTGTTGTAAGGCTCAGCATGGCAAATTGTATCGAAAGCTTTAATGTTGACATTATGACAATTTATGCTGGGAATACACATACATACACTGTAAACAAAAATCCGTAAAATTTACAGAGAATATTTTCCATTTTCTGTAAAATTTACAAGTTTCTGTATTTTTTTTCTACAGACAAATTTAGTAGAAAATACAGATAATTTGGTAATATTAACGGTTATCTGTACAATGATCGACAGATTTTTTTTGTAAAAATACAGATTATTTGTCATATTAACGGTTATCTGTGCATTGATCGACAGATTTTTTTGGTAAAAAAATACAGATTATTTGTCATATAAACGGTTATCTATGCAATGACCAATATATTTTTTTTGTAAAAAAAATCAATGATTTGGTTATATTAACGGTTATCTGTACAATGATCTACAGATAGATTTTGTTAATATTAATAGTTTTCTGTACATTTTCTACATATGTTTGTAAAAATTACAGATTATTTGTTATTATTATGTTTTCTGTAAAAATTTGTCTACAGATAAGTTTTGTAAATATTACAATTATTACAGATAATATCTGGCAGCATGGCTGCCAACCATTTCCTGTAAAATTAACAAGCTTCTGTATATAGTTTAGCAGATATTTTATGTAAAATTTTAATTTTATTCGGTAAAATTAAATTTTTCGTAAAATGTTCTAGATAAATTTAGAATTACTCACTATCTGTACAATTCTGGCATACTTTTATTGCTGGGGATGACAGAGTCAAGACACAACCAACGACACCCATCCATGTCATACCAGAAGTCTCAAAGTTCCTTTGTTCTAATATATATATATATATATATATATATATCAATTGATCATGGAATACAACCTAAGCGTATCTGGCCTTGTTTTTGACTATGTAATTGTGAGTCATAATACATGGATGATAAGGATAATGAGTAACTATTAAGATTAAATTCATTACATTTATTTTGAATTTGTTTTTTTGCAAATCTTGCATGTTTTTTTTTAATACATTAGATTAACCAGACCACTAAGTTTCAGTAAGAAATTACTCTAGGACTGGCCTGAAGGAATTTCATTGGTACAGCATGGAAATCAAACTATAATGGGCTATACTATAGATTATATATACTGGGATTAATTATTTTTGGAGTGTTAACTCATTCGAAGTTGTAGATTAAATTAATTATATGCGTAATGTTACCTCAGTTCATAGCTTTGACTTTTCAAAGTTTTATACCAATTTGCCTTTAGATTCATTATACAGTATTCAGAGCTATGCTTTATCATAGATTTGTATTTGGACAGATTTGTGAAGAATGGTAATTACTTCATTAATGTTTATTCATACTTTAACGATGCATCACTTCGCTCTACCCCAAAAAGTTCAGTATATTTCGATAGAACTAAACTTAGAGACTCCCTAAATTTCTACTTTTCAATAGGGTACTCATGTTAAATTCGGGCCCTACATTTTCAAACAAATATTATGTATTCCTATGGGTGGAAATGCTAACACTTTAATTGCATATTTATTCTTGCTTGCTTTAGAATTTAAGATTATAAGAAACCTAGTTGATAGTAAGAAAGACAAATTAACAATATTCTAGTTATTAAGTTACTAGCCTTTAATCAAATTTATAAGAAAAATTATCCAAACTCTAACACCCCTCACACAAGGAAATGTAAATGATAAAATAGGAAATGTCCTTGATATCAATATACAAATTAATAATGAACAGTGTACACTTAAAATATATCACAAAGTTGATAACAAATTTAATGTAAAAAAAAATCCTTTCCCTGGCAGTAATGTTGATAATAAATTACATATAATTGATTTTATTCCCTAAGATTTTGTAAAATTTGCACTAAATTAGATGATTTTTGGGCTTGAGCTAGATCACTATACAGACTCTTGGTAGACAGGTTTTGAAGCATATAAATTGTTGCATAAAGTTCATGTTTTAAAGTCAATTATTGACTATTCTTAAATTTGACATTAATAATTTCAATCAAGTATTTTTTACTTTAATTTCTTCAAGTATTATAACCGCTATTTACCATTGGTGTGTATAGTCTGTAAGTAAAGAGTGCTCTTTATACATGTCGGTTATCGTTAATTATTTATAGTTTTAATATTACATAGTACTCTTATATAGTAGTTGTTTATGGATGGTGAGAGAGGTGAAAATGAAAACCATGGGTAGAGGATTAGGTTTGGTAGGAAAAAATTATGAGAGATGGGAGTTGAACCTGCTGCTGTTTGCGGATGATACCAGCACTGGAGGCAGATTCTGAGAAGCTGCAGTGAGTGGTAAAAGAGTTTGATGTGGTGTGTGGGGAGGAGGAAGCTGAAGGTAAATGTTAATAAAAGTAAAGTGATGGTATGTAATAAGAGATGTGCATAGGGCAATAAATGTTCAACAGGATGGGGAAAGGTTAGAACAGGTGGATGGTTTAAATGGGGGCCACAGGGCTTTTTCTGGGATTTATCCATTCCAACATATTCAGCAAACTATATATCCCCGCCCCCTTCCCCCTTCAGGCTAGCAAACGGCAAAGCTGATTTTTCGGAAGAAAAATCAGCTCGCTACCCTGAAGGGGGAAGGGGGGGTATATAGATTGCTGAATGTGTTGGAATGGATACAACCCCGAAACAAACACTGTAGCCCCCCTTAAATATCTGGGAGGTCTGGTAAGCAGGAATCCAGGTATGGAAATGAAGGTGAAACAGAAAGTATTTTGGGCAATGAAAAGTATGTGGAAGGTGAGAAGTCTTGAAGTGAAAAGTAAGAGAACAATGTATCAAGGGATAGTAGTGCCAACAGTTATATATGGGATAGAAACATGGGGTATGAATGCACAAGAGAAAAGAAGGTTAGACGTGATGGAGATGAGTTGTCCGAGGAGTATAATTATGTGGAGTGACGCAGAGAGATAGTGAGAATTGAAGAGGTATGTAGGAGAGTGGAACAGCAGGAACCATTATTGAAGAGAGTGGAAAGAAGGCTGCTGAGCTGGTATGAACATGTTGAGCGAATGGGAGAAGAAATGCCTACAAAGATAATACATGAGTCTGAAAAAGAGGGAAAACAGACCAAGAGGAAGACCTTCATGGAGATGGAGAGATAGTGTGAAGAGTGCATTGCAAGATAGAGATATGACTGAAGAACAGGCAACAGCGGTGACGATGAACAGGAATTATTGGTGAAGACTAGTGAATAAAGGAGTGATGACGCGGTCGTAGGGGAGGAAAGGGTCCGATGCCAGGTGGACTACAGTTCATCTGGTGTCGGGCCCAGGGACCAGAGCATTGGGAAGGGGCAGGGGTAAACAAGGGTTCTCTGGACCCTGCTCTGGAAGTAGTGGGGGGGGGGGGGGGGGCACTGCAGGAACAAGCCCCCCTTGCATGCTTTGCTCACAAGCTCTGGGTCTTTCTGGGGGATTCAGGCTTTGGAGTATGTTGGAAAGCCTCAAAATGGGTCAGGGTCTCCTGGACTCCTCCTGGTATGACATTGATGGGTGGGATTAATTTTATCATGTCTCGGCCACTCCTTTTGGGAATTTGTGCCTGAGGTATAAAAGAGAGAACAAAAACTGTATATACGATAGTATCAATTGATTGCCTATTGTATTTGTACAATAAATGTAGGAGAGTTGTAGGGCATCAGTTGATAGGGGTCATGTGCCCATGCTAGACTCACAGGTGCCTACCCGGTAACACTATCTTTGAGTTTATGCATCTAATATTATATTTTGATTGTTCAATTTCTTGTTAATCTGTAAATTTGTACGTATATTATATGTTATTGATTTAGTCGTTACTGATTTATGTACGTTGTTAACATAACTTTGTTGTATGATATTGTTTAACTTTTTAAAATATAATACTCTGAAATCTAACAGTACAATTTAATATTATATTTGGGCAGAATTTACTAGAACGTCCTGAATTTTCCATTTGATTAATTCCTTGAATATGACAAGAGTATGTTAATAAATTTGCAATTAATTAGTGTGGGGAAATTAACTCACTAGCCGATTTGTTATTATGTTAATTTCTTTGATAAGTTAATGTCACATAGCGATTTGAATAATTTGCTAATTTTACTCTGTTCAATAACTAGTTATGGTTTGTTAATTTTATTAGTTTCAAACTTTTAATTTTAATAATATAAATTCTTCCTTAAGGTGTTTATGGGATAGTTTGCATACTTTCTCCCTTCATACTCTATGTTCCTATTCAAGCAGCAGAATCTAAAAGTTTTATTCTATAAAGCACTCAAGAAAAAAATACAATATCTGTCCGGGCTCTCGCTCAAAGATCGCACCACCCCATATCATTGAGATAGAGGAGACTTGCTATGTAGGCTATCTCATGAGTACCAGATTGGCTGATTGTCCTGTTAGAAGGAAAGGTATAACTGATTGAGTAGGCAAGACATATTTCAAACAATGAAATGAGTCACACTCATTCTCCATCTCATTAACCCGACAAACGCGAGTTCGGGGAATCCCAGATCCCCGTAAGCATTCACTTGGCCATATTATCGACTTTCCCAATATCAGACGAAAATCTAATCAATGTGTATGAAACGCCATCCCACATCCGAACCTATATAGCCTATATTTTCAATCAAATATTTTGCACCGGTCGAGATACTGTGGTCGGGAGTTAAAATATGGCGAAGAAAGGCAACCGCGGCACCCCTCCCCAACTCGCTGACTCTATGAGGTAGGGGAGGGAAGGGAGGGGAGGAATCACGTACTATCACTTATAATACTCATATATTGCATTATTATTGCACTACAAGGCATATGGAAGCATATCAGAGGCATAATGACAGAGAAATGAGGAATATAAGTGATAAATATCGATCCGCTAGGAAAGGGAGGGGAGAGAGAGAGACAGAAAGGGAGGAGGAAGGAGATCTCCTCCCTTCTGGCCCTCCCCTGCCTTACCAGTTTTGTTTCTGGCTCCAAGGCAGACATACGTCTCTCCCTCTCGCTAATGTACATGAATGGGATATATTTGGCCATATTTATACCCCTGAGATCGCTTTTATGATAATGAGTGTGTGAGTGTGAGGTGTCAGTGTGTTGTGAAGCTGGGTATCAAAAGCTGGCACTTAGACATAATTGATATTAATTTTTCAAACTTTTTGGGCTTACGGTTCGGTTTTGGTATGCCTTCGAAAACCTGGCTCTATTGAGGGATGTCGCAGTCGCACGGTACAGCCTCTATTGAGGGTCATTGAAGACCTCGGGTTAAAGTAAAAATATTATTTTTCCGAACAAATCAATATACTGTACAGTATTAATAATAATTATACTAAACTTCAGCTCTTTATAATACTACAGACATTAACACTAGATTAGCGGGCTAGCGGTTTATTTATATGTACCGCCCAGCGGGGTGTTTTTAGCCAAAATAGGGCTGTTTACGTGATAATTTTCATGCCTAAATAAGACCCAGAGCGTAAAACAAGTATCTATCCCTGAAAGGGCATAAACAGAAATTTCCAATGACACCATAATGATCCTTTTATGACGGCTAGTTTTCTTCCAACAACCGCGCAACGCGAGTGCAAAAAGCATGTAATTCGGTACTTTCCCAATACAATTCAGTATGTAGCGAGTGAGAGAGGGAGGGAGGAGGTGGGATTCGTGTCAGTAGGTTCGCCGCGGTGGTCTGGAGCAGTCATACGCTCGCTACTCTCCTGCCACCACTTGTCTCTCTCTCTCAGCAACATTACGTGCTGAAATTGCCACACGACCTATGTCGCGCGCCGCCAGATAGTCCAGATTTATTATACTCGACTTATGTTGCGCGCCGACACTTAGGGGTTAAGATTCTGTAGATATGCAGAATAAATCATAGCTCAAAGTAATATAAATTTGCATTATTCTTAATACCGGTACTTAACCTCCACGCTGCGGGTGACCTATCGCAGGTTCGGTATTCCCGCCACACACCCTGTGGTGGTGCTTCTGAGAGGCCAGCCGCAGTCGCTTAGAAAATCTTCCCAGAGGCCACCTGCAGTTCTTGGGTTAAAACATATAATTAATGGAATATTGAACATTAGTTCATTTGTTGAAAGAGCATTCATACCATTATCATATAAAATTGGTTACTAATAAATCTTTGTACCGGTACAGTAGTGTATCTTCTATGTCAGATCACAATGTTATGTCATCTATTGACCTGGTAATGTATGGTAGAACCTTAACCAATGGACTGCACTAAATGTATGCTACGCAATTGAGATATACATCATAAGCATATATTGCGTGACACCTCGGTAATATGCCCCTTTCCCACTGGTGAGACAAGTCACGATTTTCGTCGCCGATGTCTTCGTTTTGTCAAATTCGCAAGAATACGTGCGACCTTCACGATTTCGACCGTTACAAACAGATGACAAATTTATACTGGGCGAAGATGTCGCCGATGTCGGCGACGCAATCGCCGACGTCGGCGATGTTATCGGGGAAGTGAGCGATGTTTCGCCGATGAACCTCTGCGGGGCATGTCACATTTTCAAAAATCTCTTGCGAGATCATGCGAGGATGAAAGAATACTCGCCGTATGTTCTGCGACGTCTTCGGCGATCCAAGCGATGGTTCGGCGTTTACTTCGGCGAGGTGATAAGAGTATTTTTTTAAGGCACAAATTCTTGCGATTCATTGTCGATCATCGGCGTTGGCATCGCACATACGTCGGCGAGATCGGCGAGGTGTGTGCAGCTGAGCGAATGTCACGTGAATGTGCTAATTGCAGAGTGGAATTAGCATATCACGCCAAACTAATGGGCCGAACGTCATAAAATATGAAAACTAATGGGGTTAACCATGAGGAAGTAAGGGGACCAGAAAAACAACCAATCTCCCCTTAATTCGGAGGTTGGCAATGCTTCGCTGGAGACATTTTTCTATCAAATAATGTACAAATCTAGCTTGCTCTCAAAACAAAAAATATATATGTTGGCTCGCTACCGCTCACCAGGAAATTATTGAAACCTGGATGGGGGTAAACGTCTTAAAACAGTAGGCTGAACGGGGCCGAACGGATACAAGGCAAAGAGAGAGGGAGAGAAATAGAAAAAAAAAAAACGAGGAGAGAGAGAGAGAAAGAGTAAACTAAAAAAAGCGAGGTGGGCTCAATTGTTAAGCCGTAACGCAAACATTGAGCCCACCTGCTGTTTGTTGTTTTCTCTTTCTCTCCCTCTCCTCGTTTTTTTATTTTATTTTTCTATTTCTCTCCCTCTCTCTTTGCCTTGTATCCGTTCGGCCCCGTTCAGCCTACTGTTTTAAGACGTTTATCCCCATCCAGGTGTCGATTTCTTCCTGGAGAGCGATAGGGAGCCAGCATTGTATGGAGAAATCCGGCTTCGCCGGAGAAATTTTTCTATCGAAAAATGTACAAATTTAGCTTACTCTCTAAACAAAAATATATATATATATGTCCGCTGAACATGATGGCGGTGTTTAGATTATTCTATCATCATTATTGGATTTTATAGAAATAAATCTATAACGATAGTTTTTCGCTCTTATAGAATACATTCCACAGCAAAATATTAACTCTGTCTGTTTTCACCAATAATAATTACTTTTTATATTTTTTTGTTTTCATGAACGGCAAGAGGAAAGATTATTCTATAAGATTTCATCAACAACAACAAAAATAACAATATGTGGAATTTCACCGTAGGTGAAGGCATATCATCAGTCCGCCCGTATTTGCCCTAACTCTCAGTCGGTTTTCACCCATAATAATTGTTTTTTATATTGTTTTGTTTTCATGAACGGCAAAAGGAAAGGTTATTCTATAAGATTTCATCAACAACAACAACAAATATAACAATATGTGAAATTTTACCGTAGGTGAAAGATATCTCACTATAGGCCTAATAATGTTTTTTTACCCACCTCTCCGAAGTTGCTCTTTGGCCTCGGCAGGTGTGTCTTGAGCATTCCGCGACGTCGCAAGGCCCGTCGCATGCCTCGTGTGGAGCATACCCCTGGCGGGTATACTCTCGGCGAGTATTCGTGTGCACGTCGACGACTAATCGACGAGGAAATCGCTGATGATCGTCGATGTTCTCGGAACATCCGAGAGCATCGGCGATCCGTCGTGCGACGTTTTGGAACATTTCAACGATTTTCTTTGTGCGAGAAACTCCGCGATGTCTCGCCGATGTCGCAGATGATCCCAGAAACCCTTCGGCGATGCTCGACGATGCTTGCGAGGGTAACCAATCATCGTGAGTCCTCGTCCAAAATTTTGAACTGTGCGAACATTATGCGACGACCCGCGAGGGCCCTTGCGAGGCCTGAGAGGCATTGAGAGTCAAACGATTTTTCATGAGAGGTGTTGAGACATGTCACGAATGTGCCAATTTATTGGTTTCGGCGACGAAAATCGTGACTTGTCTCACCAGTGGGAAAGGGGCAATAGTGGGTGGATATAACAATAGCCATTATGTGCGTTTGCGTATGCGTGCGTGTGTGCATGCCTGTTTGTTTGCATATGCTTGTGGCGTGTTATAGTGTAGTAATTATAGTTCAGAAATATATACATATAAGTTTTGTTGTAAAAACAGAAATACAGTATTATATTTATTTGAATATAGTATTTATTCAATTTCCAAATCAAATTACCACAGTAATCCTTTGTATTTTAATTAGTATAACTATAATAATGGTTTCCAATGCAAGTCACGAGGATATATTGTCTCCAGGCATACCAACAGTTATATTCTGCACATTTTTCTAATCAAAATAACTTCACAGGAAGCGCATGAAAAACCTGTTATTTTTTAGCATTGAAAGATAGAGCAGGTGGGTCAACACCATTATATTGTTAAGGACAGTATAGATAGAGGGTATATATTGATATCGTGACACATGTTGGCATGCCTGAACAGCTGTAAGTGTGGCATTTTCAGAGGTGTTAGGGTGGCGAGGAATTGAGCCATACCATTTTCAACTTTCTGTCATGAGACAAAAGAGGTCAAAATAGCATAACCGTCTACAGTGAGGTAACGGAAGTTTGATGATGCAGAGTATGTCAGTCCTTATCTAGCTGTGCAATAGATCGTTAATACAATCAATCATAAAATACGGTTGCCAGCTTCATTTTAATTTTTGACATACCAATTTTCCTGGATGGCATAGAATAAATACATAGTAATTTGCTTTATTATATATACCTACGGTAGTTCATCAACTAATTTACTTTCGGAATACGATTATTTTGAGTTAATAGGCATAGGCCAAGTAAACAAAAGTTCATGGCCAGTAAATGGTTGTAAACTGCTTTGTAAAAAGTTAAATTATAGTGAAATATTGTAATCAAATAAGATTAATATGTAAATCGCCCATGATCAAATGGTACAAAAGGCTGTTATTGTTATTATTATTTATTATTATTATTGTGTTTGTTTGTTTGTTTGTTTTGTATAACCAACCTTTCCTACACAATAATACCTCCCCACCCCCCACCCCCCACCCCCACCCGCAAATCTAACTACGCCATCTATGGGACATAATATGCAACAGATTCAGGGTTGGGGTAGTGAGCGATCTTACTAATATCAGAGCGAAAGACTCCCAGCGAAATTACCATAGGTGGCCCAGTCGGAAAGGTGACCGACTGTACATGAAGGAAAATTACATAGAAATATGTCAATCTGCAAGGGATATCATTGGCAATGGAGAACAGGTACAGTATGTGGAAGAAATATTAATATGTGAAGGTATATGGCTAATGCATGGTCCAGTAAGGAGAGGAAGCGGTGAATGTAAATATGTTGTGGAAGAGAATGCTTGAATAGAATGTACCCAGAGATAATGAAACCAGAATACAATAGTATGAAACGGAATGAAATGTATGAAAATCAGGGAAAATGAAAGGCAGATGAATTTCATAATCTGTGAGCAGTAAACGAATAATAGGGCAAGCTATGAAGGAAGCTATAGTAAGGAACACAGAAAACATATGGTAGTAGAATGAGGGATGTGAGAAGAGAAGTGGTGGAAGAAGTGGTGGAAGTATGGACAGAGTATTTTAGAGATTTAGCTATATGAAGTAAGGCGACGGCATATATCAATACTCAGGGGATTGACATTTGTCCAAAGGGAGTGTGTTTTCAGTCTGTGAGGCCCAGGTCACCCTCTTATTCCACTCTTGGTAGTGGAATAAAAGAGGGGAATCCCAACCGCAATACAGTATTTGGCAGTACCTGACTCCAGCACCACCATACCACCCTTATTAAATTCCGGATAGTGTGGTCTATGTAAGAACATAAGAACATAAGAAAATGGGAGTCTGCAGAAAGCTGATTGGCCTAAGCAAGGCAGATCCCTGTCCCACACAACCCCAATTCAATTACAAAGCCCAATTATAGGCTCAACACTCTAATACCCTGAGGATCATCTTACCAAAACGGTTAGAGATTAACGCAGGATTATGGGGGTCTGCAGAGCGCTGATTGGCCCAACCCGGCTGATCCCCCTTCACACCCAACCCTTCTCATCCATATGCTTATCCAATTTTATCTTAAAGCTCCCTACCGTTTTAGATCCCACTATAGCACTTGGTAGTCCATTCCACCCATCTACAACTCTGTTACCAAACCAATATTTGCCTATATCTTTTCTGAAACAAAATGTATCTAATATGAAACCATTGGTACGAGTTCTTTCGCTATCACTGAGCTTTAGTACATTTGTCATGTCCCCTTTGTTAATCCCACTAACCCACTTGAACACCTCTATCATATCCCCTCTAACTCTGCATCTCTCTAACGAATGTAAACCTAATTTCTTCAACCTTTCTTCATACGGAAGATTTCTAATAATTATTATGGATAATTTTTGTCATTCTACGCTGTACTCTCTCCAATGAATCTATGTCCATTCTGTAATAAGGACACCAAAATTGGACAGCATAATCCATATGGGGTCTCACTAATGACAAGTAAAGTTTTAAGATAACAACTGCAGTTCTGTTACTCACACTCCTAGAGATGAACCCGAGAATCCTGTTTGCCTTATTATGAACGCTTATACACTGTTTTCTAGGCTTCAAATCATTGCAAACAAACACACCTAGATCTTTCTCGCAGTCTGGGATTTTCTAATTCTAAATTAGCTAGTTTATATTTAACATTTGTTTGCATCTTCCCTATCTTTACCTTGCATTTGTCAATGTTAAACTTCATCTGCCAATTTACTGACCATTCATGTAAGGTATCTAGATCCCTTTGGAGGCACTCTATATCGCTATCTGAATCAATTGATCTCCCCATTTTAGTATCGTCTGCGAATTTACTTATCCTACTAGTTATACCTAAATCTAGGTCATTTATGTATATAAGAAACAACAGGGGACCTAATACCGATCCCTGGGGGACACCACTTTTGACTGCTCCCCACTCTGACTTGGTACCATTTATGCTGACTCTCTGTTTCCTACCAATTAGCCATGACCTAATCCATCCCAACAACGATCCTCCTATTCCATGTGCCTCAACCTTTCTCATCAATCTCTCATGAGGGACTCTGTCGAAAGCTTTACTGAAATCTAAATAAATTATATCATATGTCTTGTCACTATCTACTGCTTCATATACCTCTGAGAAAAAGCTAAGCAAATTAGTAAGGCAAGAACGTCCCTGAGTGAATCCATGCTGAGAAGAATTTATCAAGTTAAATTCTTCTAAGTGGCTTCTAATTTTCCTAGCAATAATAGACTCTAGCAACTTTCCTATGATTGATGTGAGACTAATGGGATGGTAATTGGATGCTATCGATTTATCACCTCTTTTGAAGATCGGAACTACATTTGCAAGCTTCCAAGCTTCTGGAACTAAACCTGTTTCTAATGACTTGTTAAATAAAAATGCTAATGGGCTACTTAACTCATCTCTGCATTCTTTTAATACTCTAGCATATACCTCGTCAGGACCAGGCGATTTTTGAGGTTTCAGTCTGTCAATTTCCTTAAGCACATCATTTCTACTTATAGTAACTGTACTTAACATATTTTCTATACTATCACTATATACCATATTGACTTCTGGAATCTATGCCAAATTTTCATTAGTGAAAACGGAAAGAAACTGACTATTTAATGTACTACACATTTCTAAATAATTTTCTGTTATTTTTCCTATTGAAGTTTTTAGGGGGCCTATTACATCTCTAACTTTAGATTTATATAGTTGGTAAAAAGCTTTAGGGTTATTTTTTGAGTCAGTGGCTATCCTTATTTCATAATTTCTTTTTGCTTTCCTGATTTCCTTTTTGACCTGTCTTGATAGAGTCTCATAGTATATATGTAGATGATTTTTGCCTTTCTTTATTTTTCTATATATTCCTTTCTTTTTCCTATAAGATCTATTAGCTTATTAGTCATCCATTTTGGTTGGTTCTGCGTCGATCTAAATCTTCTTTTAGGGATATATTTATTTTGAGCATTGTGGAGTGAAGCAATAAACTGGTTATATGTAGGTGGCAAGTTTAACTCTGGCATATCCTGACTTAATTGCTTAACAATAGGGTCCACCCTTAAGTCTCTTCTTAGCCCACCATAATCGGCTTTTCTGAAATCTGGGATAAGTGTCGTATTCTCTTTAGCATTCCCTGTCCATTGTATATTAACCCCTTATTGGCGGCGCTCGACTTAAGTCGTGCACCAATTTGCAGCAAGTTAGGAGCATTATTAACCCTCTCACATCCTTATGATGCAGAGGTTGCCAGATTAGCAATAATAAATAGATTACTCTCACTCTTATAATTACCTCTCCAAAATTAGCTTTCTGCCCACAGCTAACTCAAAGACAACTGCAGAGGTTGAAGTAAATAAACTAAAGGTTTATAAATACCCCTGACGGTAACAAAGGCTTCAAAGTATCCCTAATAGGCTCAAAAATTGCATCAGGACGTGAGAGGGTTAAGGCTTTTAAAGGGTTAAAATAGAGTGCAAATGGCCGGGAGCGCAGCGGGCCAGACAGCCGACTCCCAGGGCTTACCGCCGCCCATTAACTCATGTTCCCTGTGTTCTCGAGAGGCCGGCAGTGTAGCCAGTAGTGAGCATAGCTGGGAAAAATATACCGCTATACGCTAAACTCCCATGTTCGTGGCACCACTGCAAGAGAACCACGAGTGCTACGTAGCTCGTTCTGGTCTCATTTTGAAGCTTTTAGCGCCTATTTTTTTGCTGAATACATTTCTTTTCATGCAGATACTTGATTGATCATTCAGGAAGGCCTGAATATGCCCAAATGAGCCCAAAACACCCCGCTAGACAAGGGTTAAATTAATAGATTTATGATCGCTATTTCCTAGGTGGTCACCAATCTCTACATCATTTATCATATGTTCATTGTTACTGAAAACTAAATCAAGAATATTAATACCTCTAGTCGGCGTATCTATGAATTGAAATACAAAAACTATCTTGTACTACCTCAATAAACTCTACTGAATCGGAGTCGCCTATTTGGTGCTGCCAATCAATGTTCGGAAAATTAAAATCCCCATAATGCACACAGTGCTAAACCTTGATGCTATTTTAATTTTCTCCCATAACGATGTTCCGCCATTTCTACTCATATTAGGCGGTCTATATATAACTCCAATAACTATGGCCTCACTACCTTCGTTAACCTCTACCCAAACACTTTCATTATCATTATTTAGTCTAATACCTGATTTAATACAGCTTTTTAATGTACTCCTGACAAACACTGCTATACCCCCGCCCCTCCTACTTGTTCGGTCATATTTAAACAAACTATATCCTGGAATATCAAATTCTGCTAAAAAATGCCTAGATTCTGTATTAATCCACGTTTCAGTTAGCGCTATTATGTCTATATTTTCTGTGCTAACGAGTGCTCTAAGTTCGTTCATTTTGTTACATAAACTCCTACAATTTGTATAATATACCCTCAACCTATTACTTTTATTTGCAACTAATTTTCTATTGTTTTTAGCTAACTTATTATTTCCTGTTGAACTACTAGCTCTAGACGGAAATTCTACTCTATCAGTAATCTCATTTTTACTATCAGTTACATGTGTTGTGTTATCGATACTACTATTACACATCACTATATCCGCACTATCTTGACTGATTATTTCTATTTTACTCACTGGTTTGTCACATGAAGTACCTGCTCCATATGGAGACAATATTTTACTTACACACCCAGGTTTTTTTTTAACGAAACCCCGCAACAATCTTGTCCAGTGAGCTGGCTAAGGTCGAAACTCCTAGTCGAGAAAGATGTACTCCATCCTGGGCATACAGTTCATCCTTACCATAGAAGTGGGTCCAGTTATCTAGGAATGGTATTGACTTTGCCTTGCAATACTTCTCCAGCCGGCTATTTACACCAATAGCCCTGGAGGACCATTCCTTCCGTACCCCTCTTCTTGGCAGGATACTGTGTACCACAGGAAATCCACCCTTCTCCTTGATCCTCTCCAGCATTTCCTGGTACTTGGTCAGCAACTCCTCAGTCCTGCATCTCCATATGTCATTGGACCCCGCGTTGATGAAGATGATGGGGTCCTCCCCACCCACTTCTAGGACACCATCCATCTTCTCTGCCACCCTCCCGACTCCGGCTCCAGGTAGGCAGGCAACTTTACTAACATGAGTGTTAGTAGCCCCGTCAAGGTACCTAACCATTGAATCACCGACAATGAACTTAGCTTTTTTCCGTTGTCGGCGTGTAGCAGGAGTTGTAGCAGCAGTTGTTGCAGCAACAGCAGCAGCACCTTCCCCTCTCACTGCCTCGATGATCGCCACTTCCTCGCCATCACTCTCATCAGCCAAGGTGCTGAAGTTGTTGTGGGTCTTGAGTGGCTGCCTTTTCAGCTTCCAGGCCGTTGCACTTGTTGACACCACTTTCCAAGTGGCTTCACGATCCCTGGGAACACTTCCGGTAGCCTCACACTTCTTCTCCGCCATAGCTAGTCTCAAGGCCAAATTTTCATCTTTGAGACACTGAATCTCCTGCTCCACACTCTCCAGTCTTTCTTGCAAAGCAAGACAAAGCTGGAGAGTATGGGAGGAGACAGCAGACTCATCAACAACAGCCATCACTAAGAAAGTTCACTAGGACCTCACTAAGGGTAAACAGGTACACTAGCGGTCACTGGGGACGTCCGTACTGGACAAGGGTCAGAGGGCAACTGACTCCAACTGAATATGTAGTGGCTCTCCATGGGGCCACTGTCTACTCTAGGTACTGTAGTAAGTGTGATACCGTGCCGTACTTGCACCTAGAAGCGAGTGGATGATGGGCGCCACCCACTTATCACCCTTAGAAAGAGAAATGCCGACTTGTGCCAGTGGGCTGTGAGAGTGAGGCAGTGGGGAAAACCAAGGCACACTGTTACGGCCTCACTGCCTTCACCACTCTTTAAGAGATTTCCTGCATTTCAGCCACCTTATTCAATCTGTCACATACATACATACATACAAACATTTAATGACTGGGTGCTCCATGCAAAGCGCGATCACAGTCTCAAGTCCTAACGGTGGCGTTCCAGGCAGCCCTGTACAGAGATGCCTCACTTGTCAGGTTTATGAATTCGAGGTCAGCTCGTAGAGTGTGATCCCCCATCTTTTTAGGTCTACCCCTTGGCGCACCCCCCCCCCCCCCCCCCCCCCAAAAAAAAACACTTTCATGGTCTTGCTTTTCTTAACTCGGTTTCGCTCATCCATCCTCTCCACATGCCCACACCAACCAAGCCTGCTTGTTCATATCTTATCACTGATACTTTTGATACCTAAACACCTCAGTTCTACACTAAATATCCTATCCTGCAATTTGGCCCCACACATCCATCTTGCCATTCTCATCTCGTTACGTTCCATTCTGTTGATATCTGTCACACTAGGAGTTACTTTCCCCTCCACTACGGTACCTCCTTAACGGTCTAAAATCATATTATTCTGTAAGATTTAGTGGTTTCGGCTTTCTCTTCGATTTTGAAGGTCCACCATACTTGGTTGCGAAGAATAGGAGAGTGCAGAAATAGAGCACGCAAAACCAAGGACACCTGTTCAAGCTGCGAAGTCAGAAGAGAAAGAAAGGGGGAGGCAGGAGGGAGGTGACATCACAAACAACAACTTGCTTGGTTGACGCATGCAAGTTTGAAACACTGTGTCACTCGTAAATTTAGGTTACAAAAGTACGGTACTTACTGAGTAGGTACAAAAATGCACGAGTTAGTACCGCATCAGTGGAGTAATTACTGTATCTACGAATTCACTGAGCAGAACCAGAGCACGCTATCTCTCACCCAGAAGCATCTCCGCCACTTTGATTTGCAGTTTTCCAACTACCGTAGGGCAACACTTTTAGTCTCATCCCTAACAGCAAACCTGGCCAGAATGGTTAAACCTGGGCTTGTATAGCTTCACTGATCATGGGTATAATCAAGCCGCTTTGCCTCGACAAGGCAATGTTCCTCGAAGAGGAATATATGATACCACAAGTATTTTCCATTACCGTAGACACAGAATGGATGTGGGCAGCCTGCCATGCAAACTGTATGGAAATAAGGAGAACAGTGCCATTGGTAAGGATAGACTAGCAATGCTATAGGAGAAGATTGAAACAATATACTGGTACTGCATTGCAGAAAGAATTCCACATAGCAGAAGGGATCTTGTCTGGACAAATTAGCCTTGAGTAGTTTCTGGCATGGTCATTCTTTAGCTCGCAGTTTCCCAGAGTGAAGCAGGCATCAGAGAAAATGGTGATGATGATGGATTGAAAGGAAAGCCAAACAGTCTGGAGAAGTAAAGGGATGAGATAAATCAAGCTTGGGAAAGGCTGTTATGATTAACTTAATCATTACCGTACCTTTGTATAAACTCCAGTGTTGCTGCAGCTTCAATAGGGTACAATACACTAAAATTGTAATATGAAGCAAACACCATTACAAGGCCAGAAGTGAAGGTGCTGATGTGGTCATTTACAATCATCCCATCAACTGCAAGCATGTATCTACTAGCAGACAACCTGGACTCCCCTGGAAATACAAAGCACAAAGGGTAATTATGATACACGATAATTATCTCATTTCATGAATATAAGCTACCGTACCATATGGTAACATTTCCTAGTACATACTGGTGTACAGTATACATATGACACAAGGACAGAGTAGACTAGGTGGGATTACCTTAAACAGAGAGAGAGAGATGAAATACCTGTACATTATATTATTGGTAGGCATAGAGAAAAGCTAGACATAAATGGTAGTTTTCAAGACCTAAGAGCTGTGTTGTGTACCCATACTGTAAAAAGGCATGTGAGGTTAAGGATACAACCCTTAAAGGGAGGACAAATATTGGAGAAATTTATAATGCAGCATTTTAAAGGAAAGACAGATTGGTCAAGAAACAGTTAAGAGGAACTTTTGTTGCCAACAATGCCATATAGGAATGAAACATGGAAGTAAAATTAGGATGTCAAAGAGCCAGCCTTTTGAAATGGGTTACAGTACATCAGAATGGCCAGGAGTATTGTACCAGAATTGATGAAACACGTCACCGAACACTGGAGACTTTGCTAATAAATTGTAGTGAACTGCAATGAAGAGTGGATGAAATGGTATACAATATTAAGGTGGTTTCGGTCCCATGCAAAGGATAGAAGACACTAGAAGAGTGATAGTAAGGGTACATGAAGGATAGGGAAAGGGAGACCATGTGTGGTACAACACAACATTGGAGTTCTAACATATCAGTGATTAAAAGAATATGGGAAGACCTATTCAAATAACTTTCAAGTTAAAACTGGATTGTCATGCACTAATTTTAACCCTCTTCCAATCAATTATACCTTGCACAAGTTCTTACTCTAATCCATTATCATCCTCCATTTCTCACACTTCTATCTGGCCTGATCATCTCAAGATTATTGTTCCAATTTTATAGATGGAACAGATGGAGAGTATGAGATTGACTAGAAGAGTGTACGAGAGTGAGGTGGAAGGTCAGAGAGGGAGAGGCAGACCAAGAGGAAGGTGGAGAGATATTTGAGTGAGAGTGGTCTTGGGTGGGAGGCCGGTTGACGAGAGACAGGTGGGTTTGGTAGTGGTTCGTTCGTAGCCACCCCTTCAGGGACAATTGCGTCGGGCAATAGATAGACATACATACTCCACATCTTTCAAAGATCTTTATCCACAGGGAGTGCAGTTTCAGTCTGTGAACCCTAGGTTACCTAGCGGAATAAAATAGGGGAATCCCCAACCGCAATACAGCAGCTATTTGGGAACCCATGACTCTAGCACCACCAAACCACCCCTAGATGATTTGGGATAGTTTGGTATATGTAGAGGCCTTCTGTGGGTCCACTGTTGTTGTTGAAGTTGTAGTTCCTCAGACTGTCTGGCTAAACAGTCCCGTATCCCGTAGGAAGTCCCTTGCCGAGACCGGGCTCTCCCACAGAAAGAGTCTGAGCGACAAGCTATTCCCGGGGAATGTATCCCTTGGACGTAACCAATAGAGCCCGGGCGTCCGAAGCCCCTCCCAGGAAAGGTATCCAATGGATAAGGGGTAGTTGTGATGGTTTGGCCCCCTCAATATCTCTTCACCTGTTGGTGAGGATTTGCTCCATCCTGGGCTCCTCCTCGCCACATGGAAGATTAGATCCATCCTTCGGAGGTAGTCCCACGACATAGACGCCGTCACCCCAGGACCGTGGGGGGGCCACTGTTTAGGTAGTTTGTGCGATACTGTGCCGAACTTGCATCTAAAAGTGAGGTGATGGGCGCCACCCACCAACCACACTATAGAAAGAGAAAGGCTGGGTTGTGAGAGTGAGGCAGAGGGAAAATATAGGGCACACCATTATGGCCTCACTGCTTTCACCACTCGGAAAAAAATAAGGAAACAAGAATTATGAAAAAGGGAAAAGTTAGAATTGGCTATGGAAAATAGGACACCAACCCTCACTCTGATTTATCCAGCCCACCACAATGTTCTTCAATCAGTCAGTTAAGCATGATTGAAATGCCATCCTGATATGTTCCACATCCATTGTATATCCTAGATTATAATAAAGTCACAGATTGGCATGAAAATAAGCAAAGGTGCCCTCCATGGCTTTTAGTTCAGACCATTTGTTGTGGAGGATGCTCGCATGGACAGTAAATCACCAATTAACTTGACTTTACCCCCAGCACAGACAGCAACACTGTAATAAGAAATATGGGGACCTACTCAATATATTTCCATACACATAATACTTATCTTTACTTTGGGGGAAAAAATTAGGATGATGAGTTGTGCATGAATACCGGTCGATATGTTATTATTCATCCAAAGACCCAAGGGAGACTTGAACTAAGTGATTACATTAGGGGAGGTGTGGTGGAGTGATCTAATCTTGCCACTGGACTGGTAACTGTTCCTGTAAGGTCCCTGGTTCAAATCATGATGCGTCAATGGGAAGATATTATTGGGATGGAAATTATGCTATACGGTACTTAGTTTCACTGCATCATCAGAAAGCCCACCAACATGCCATAAAAATACCCTCGCAGCTTCCATTAAATTTAGCTTTGTATGAATATTCCCATATTAAAAATATGCTATGGGAGCAGTGCCTAGTGAGTAAACAGGTTAATAGGTGGCATTTGAGAGAGAAAGGTGTCTGAGACCTTGATGTGAGACAGCGAAGCAGTGGCGATGCGGCTTCGAGATGTCAGAGTTACAACACTCACCATCTGGAATTAGAACTTCTAACTCAATGGTGATGAGTGGTTAAATCTATAGGCTGCAAGCCTATGTTCTGAGATAGAGTTGGAAAAAAAAAGTTTCGATGACGTCACTCCCTTGACTTTGAACAGTATTTACCTCCAAGACCCTAGTGATGATGTAACAACTTTAAGTCCCTTTACTTATTTCTTACCAATCCGCGATTCAACTCTGCAAACTTCTTGTACTTACCAAACCCGATCAAACAGGGTGTTTTGGGCACGATCCTTTCAATTGCTTCTTTTGTTGTAGATGGCTAAAAAAAAAAAAATCGTATGTCAAAGCATTGATATGAATATATTATTATATATATATGCTATATATATATACAGTATATATATATATATATATATATATATATATATATAGTTAAATTCCTTTAATCCGGAACATCTGATGGTTCGGAATTTTGTACCGACCAGTTTCATGTCTCCAAAATAAGTTAAAATCTCATTGAAGTATAAACATTATTTAGGGTTTCTAAGCCTTTTCATACTCTTTCTATATGCATTAAGCCCATTTGGATTGCTTGGAGGATAAACAAGGGTGACTGAGAACTTATTTTTTTGTATATCTTATATGCCATCCGATAATTCGGAATTTCTGTTATTCCAGATTTCCTGATATCCCATGCTTTCCGGATTAAAACACGTTTACTGTATATATCCATATAGCAAGAAAAATCACAATCATAGGCATGTAAAATGGGTGAGATGTAGTTTTCGGGCGTACCGCCAGCCTTGTTTACACCACGCGGAGCGGCGGCGGCGGATGCTTGCAATCACGTTCTTATCTATTTTGACTGCCGTTGGATACAATAATATGTGTCACCCCCCCATGACTTATTGTCATCATCATATATATTGCCAGCAGGGGGGCAAATAACCGAAAAAATCAGCGTCAAAATAGACGGGAACTTAACCGCGGCGTAAACATGGCGGCGGCGGATGCTCGCGATCATTTCCCCATCTACTTTGACTGCCGTTGGATACAATATTATGTTGAGGGGGGCTTTGCTCCCCCTCACCCCCCATGATTTATTGTCATCGTCATATATATTGCCAGCAGGTGGCAAATAAACTAAAAAATCGCCGTCAAAATAGGCGGGAACTTTACCGCGGAAATCGACCTATGTAAACATGACGACCGTACGCCCGGACTCTACATCCATCCCTGTAAAACTAGCATAAGTACAGAGAGACCTGTAGATGGCCAAGCTAACAACAGAGACATGTGAAATGATGATGAACAACTCACAAATACAGTATTGTACAGAGAGGTCTGCAGATGGCCGAGATGATGCAACACTAGCACAAAGATAGACATACCAGTATAAAAAGATGATGAACAATGCACATAAGTATAGGGAGTATGCAGATGGCTGAGCTGACAATAAAGACATACATATGGAGAATGAAAAACTCACTCAGGACAGAAAGGTCTACAAATGGCTGAGCTGACACATAAACACAAACACAGCAATAATCCTTTTAGAGGCAAGTGGTTACATTTTAGTGAATGTAAGGACACTGAGAAAACACTTCTAGGTGGTATTTTGAAACATTACTGTTGTTGTTGTTGCTGTTCCCCAGGCTGTCTGGCCGAACAGCCCCAAGGTCCCGAGCAAGGCCATAAACTAGCGCCCCCGCAAAACCCTCCCTGCTTACCACTAATAAAGCCCAGGTGACCGAAGCCACTCCAAGGCAGGGAGCTGAGAAGGGTGCGGAAACGCCCGGGAAACCAAAGCCCACCCAAGGCCCTGTGCCCCTCAGCAACTATATAGGGAAAGTTGAGGTGCAAAGGAGAAATGTGACACTTTGGCTTCTAATCTTGGTAGATTGGGAGGTCAATCCACGGAAGAGACGCCGTCACTTGAAATCTAGAAAATATATAAGTAAATGGAACAGTCAGAGTAAGCTATGGATATGGCAGAGATCGCTCAGCTCTCACTCTGATAGACCAGCCCATCACCACAGAAACATTACTGTACTGTACAGTTCCGTACTACAAATTTTATAGATGGGTATTGTAGGCCAATATTTTTGCATTATAGCTACTGGTACTGTATAATATGTGATGCAGTGATGTTCCTACTTGTATGGTATATTATTACATTACTCATATAGTACAGTCACAAACCATAATAAGTATACCCCATCTAAACCTTTGAACCTTTAAAACCAAACTCTGTAGCATTAATTTTGGGATATTATATAGTACTGCCTTATCTCGTTTGGTTTCGATACTTATTAGGGTTTGTGACTATACTTCAGTTTAATATACTGTGTACGGTAGCACCTTTGCAATTACCGGTACTAAAAACATCCACATACCTCAACTAAGAGATAAAGAGCATCTTCTTTTTCTTGGATTTTTTTTCTTTTTTTCTATATTCCAACTACTCCCTCTCGGGCATAGGCTGAGAGCCTGTACATTCCACCTCTCAACACTGTGAAGCCTGTGAGGTCTTGTTCCAGTCTGGGGAGTGAGACATGTGAAGCATCCATCATGGCTCGAAGCAGCTCCATCTCTGAAGCGGCTGGTTGCTTCGCTCAAGTGCTTCACTGTCTCACCCTCCAGACTCAGATCCTCACTCTCAGAACGCCACCTATTGAGAAGTGAACTCACTAGGCATTGTCCCCCTGTAACATATTTTGAATATGGGAATATTCATACAGTGTTATTTAATCAGGGAACAATGAGGGTATTTTTGGGGCATTTCGGTGGGCTTTGTGGTAATGCACTGATACTAGGTACAGCACAAATTCAATCCCAATAATATCTTCCCATTGACATCGGGATTTGAACCCGGGTCCATTGGATTACCAATCCAGTGGCATGACCACTCCACCACACCTCCCCTAGACATTACTGCGCAAATCATAGCAGGTCCTTCAGGGTTATTGTTTCCGACAAGGAGTTTGGCTTCTACAAGATTCTGGTGTATTGCTCTTCTCTTATCCATTTCAAAATTTATTTTCCTTTGGTTGATAGTGCAGACTCAACCTGATCTTTTATCTTTATGGCAGTGAGTTCCTTGAAATGAATATATATTCCTGCAGGCTCAAAAAGAAATGGCCAATCCACTTTTAGATCACAAACAGCTACACCTTTTTCTATGATGTCCCTTCTCTGGGAGAAGTAAGTATCTAACATTAATGTCTCCACCTGATCAGATATTCCCAGTAGGTGTTTCTCCTTTAATGTAGATTTGTTTCCCTCTTGAGTTGTCTCCGATTCCCCATCAGGGTAATCTTTAGGCATATCATTGATGCACCCATACTCATCATGCAGACATTTCTTTTTAGGCACTACAGTTTCTGACAAATTATCATCTTCATCTGAATAAGATCTCTCTTTTCTCTTGTTTGTTTCTTGAGATTTTCTGTTAATGTTGTCGAATCTTATTTGCATTTGCCTTACTAGCGAGTCAAAACCTGTTCCAACAAGTGTTCCTTCAATGATATCCTCAAAAGATTTGGGATAAGTCTTAACCCTTCTTTGGCGGCGCGCAACTTATGTCGTGTGAAATAAATATGGACTAAGTGGCGGTTCACAACTTATGTCGTGTGCCATTTTCACCACGTAATGTTGCTGAGAGAGAGAGATGAGTGGTGGGAGGAGCGTAGCAAGCTTATGACTGCTCCAGACCACCGCGGCGGACCTACTGACATGAATCCAACCCTCCCCCACCCTCTTGCACTCGCTACACAGGGAATTATGTAGGGAAAGTACCTAATTACATGGTTTTTGCACTCGTGTTGCGCGATCGTTGCAAGAGAACCAGTGGTCGTACAAGGATGGTTGGGGTGTCATTGGAAAGCTCTGTTTATGCCTTTCAGGGATAGATACTTGTTTTACGCTCTGGGTCTTATTTAGGCATGACAATGATCACGTAAACAACCATATTTAGGGTAAATACACCCCACTGGGCGGTACATATAAATTACCGCCTAGGCCGCTCGTAAGGTGTTAACAATGTTTTGAGCAATTATTGACAAAGCCTTCTTACCAGGTTTTTGACAAATTTTATATATTTCTGCACAAAGAATTCTTACCATCTCTCTTCTAGCTGGTGGCTTTGGTCTAATGCCATTTTCAAAGGTCTGTACACATTTTCTTGAGCAACTTGACCACGGTATATCAAAATAATTTGCCCAACTGACATTACCATGTGCTTGCAACATATAATTTGTAGAGTTCCTCTCTGATGTTGAAGGGGAAGAAGTTGCACATGATGCTGAAGAGGGCGCAGTTGTAAATGAAGGTGACGAGGAAGCAGTTGAAGTGTTTGGCTCAGTTTCTGCTGGTGTTTCTGAAAATTGGTGTACAACTCAAATAAAAATCTATCTATTCATTATGCTGTATAATTTTATGTGTGTTTATGGACCTATAAACAAGGAATGGAAGAAAAAAAAAATCTGGAATAAAGTAAATGAGTGTACAGGTATACTGTATATGAAAGACAGATCTACTAATGATAATATAGTGGCCAGACTCTCAAATGGATCCAGATATACACTTTAAGATAAAAGCTACTGACATGGGTTACAATGACTAGAGAGAGAAGGAAACAAAATTACAAGAGAATGAAACAACAGTAAAATGGTCGCTGAACTCCTAAAAGCATTAGAAGATATCATAGTAAGGCTGGTTACAGAGCTGATTAATGCGATCATAAGGGAGGAGAATATTTCTGATACATGGCAGAAAAGTCTATATCTATTGCCAGACGTCTTGATCCCCAAAGGGGTGGCCACGAACGACTCGCCTCCACTTACCTCTGTCCTCCGTCAACCCTCCTACCACATTCTTCGTTATGCTCTCGCTCATCATACGTTCCACATAATTGAACCTTCGTAAGGGGTTTCTTTTCACGCTCTCCAGCACATACATATCCACAACATTCTCGTACTTCCTCATTCGTCTGTCTATGTCTCCATGTAACTAACTCCACATGCACTTCTCAAGTAACTTATTTCCACCCCTCTCACTTTATTTTTCTCTCCTACAATGTCCATGTTTCACTCACGTACGTTAATGTTGGAATCACCACACTATCATGCAAAGACTTATTTAATTCCATGTTCACCACCCTATTTCTTGTCACTGCTTATAGCATTCCTACAACCCTCTTCCCTTGTTGTACCCTCTCCCACACTTCATCCTATATGCTCCCATCTTTACTCATCATACTGCCCAAATATTTAATTGAGCTGACAAACTCCATAACCTGACCATTCAACCTCACCTCACCTTACATTTCACCACATTCACCTTCAATTTCCGTTTAGCACACAGTTCCAACTATATTTACAAGATCCTGCAGCTCCAACTCATTGTCACACATCAGAAATGTATCATCAGCAAACAGGAACACAGGTAACTTCCACTCATTCCCTTCCCTTATACATACAGTACATAGGCTACATAACTTTAGATACTGGGGGCTCCAAGCAATGCGTGGTTACAGTCTCAAGTCCTAATGGTGGCGTTCCAGGCAGCCCTGTTCAGAGCTCCCCTCACGTTCACGGGCTTGCTTCTCTTCACCCAGTTTCATTCATCCATCCTCTCCACATGCCCAAACCAACCAAGCCTGCTTGTTCGCATCTCATCACTAATACTTTTAATACCTAACCGTCTCCTCAGTGCTACACTACATATCCTATCCTGCAATTTAGCCCCACACATCCATTTCACCATTCTTATCTTGTTACGTTCCATCCTGTTGATATAATCCATTTTGACAGGCCACATTCCTAAAGCATATTTCATTGCACTTCTAACACATGAAGCGTATACCTTTCCTTTAACCCTTATTTAGCGGCGAGCAACATAAGTCGAGTTAAATAAAGCTGGACTATGTGGCGGCGCTCGACATAACTCGAGTGGCAATTTCAGCACGTAATGTGGCTGAGAGAGAGAGACAAGTGGTGGCAGGAGACTAGCGAGCGTATGACTGCTCCAGACCACCGCGGCGAACCTACTGACACAAATCTCAGCTCCCTCCTCCCTCTCTCACTCGCTACATACTCAATTATGTACTGAAAGTATCGAATTACCTGCTTTTTGCACTCGCGTTGCACGGTTATTGCAAGAAAACTATCCATCATACAAGGATCGTTATGGTGTCATTCGAAAGCTCTGTTTATGCCCTTTCAGGGATAGGTACTTGTTTTACGTTCTGGGTCTTATTTAGGCATGAAAATGATCACGTAAACAGCCCTATTTTGGCTAAAAACACCCCGCTGTGCGGTACACATAAATAAACCGCATAGGCCGCTCGTAAGGTGTTAAAGGGGAGTGGGAGTCTTCTCATGGTTAGAAATGGCAGCAGTTCTCTGAACTTTCCCTAGCCACATCTGATTCTGGCTATAGTAGCAGACTCGGCCCCACCACCAGAAGTAATAATAGTAATAATAATAATAGTTCTTAAAGCTAGCGCATGCTAAGCCAGTTAAGGATAGCCCAATAAGGCCGATTAGGCGTATTTCCATTGGGGTCCTGTACTACTACCCTATCCCCTTGCTCATGAGGGATGGTAATGACTCAGTGCTTGTGAACAATCTTTAATGCGCCGAGCGTGGGCGCGATCCCGGGCGCGATCCCGGGCCTTCTGGGTGGAAGTTCAAGACGCTAGTCACTACACCAGCGAGCCATATAGAAGAGATGGTATCTCCCAAGTAACATAACGTATCCACCAGCTCCAGCGACTTTTTGCCAAAGTTCACACTCTCGGGCCGATCATTCATCATGAGCTCACCTTTACACACTATACATACAAATTGTTCAACTTCGGACTTCTTTCTCGATCGGGGTCCTATTATTCTAGTGCAGCACCTCTTCCCAAGGTGTACCCAGCAACAGCAGATGCTCTATGCAGCATTCATGGATTTGGAAAAAGCATGCAACAAAGTATAGTGGGAGTCGGAAGGGTCTGTGGGATATGTTGATATGGTGAGGGAGGGAAGTTGCTAATGGTAGTCAAATCTATTTCTAGGAATGCAATGGCTAAAGAGAAGGTAGGTGATAAGCTAAGTGAGAGTTTTGAGGTCAACGTAGGAGTAAGACAGGGATGTGTCAAGTCACCTTGACTGTTTAATATATACCGGTACATGGATAGAGTTATTAAATGATGGAGGGCAGGATCAATGGGTATATGGAAGAACTTCAGAGAGTAATCACTGATGTCGATAGGGTGTGTGAAAAGAGGAAATTGAAGATCAATGCGGGGAAATATAAGTTAATGGTGTTTGAGAGAAGAATGCATGTATAGAATCAAGAAAGAATTCACGTAAGAAAAACTGTAAAATTTATCAGAGAAATGTAGAATTGGAAGAAGTTGAAAGTTTCAAGTACTTGGGAGCTGTACTGTGCAAATTGGTCAAATGGAGAGCGAGATAAAAAGAGAGAAAAATGCAAAGGAGAAAAGTACTCGGAGACCTTGACTGTATCTTGAAAGAAAGAGTTGAAAGTGGATTCTAAAATGAAAATTTATAAGAAGTCATAGAAGTACTGAAAAAAAACTGTTGTTTTTCAACCCCAGTTTCCCCCCCCCCCAAAAAAAATTGTTTTACATCACTAGATGATAGTACCCGACTACCTGTACAGTATACAGTGCTAGCAGTCAACGGGTTAAAGAATGGTACATTTCTTTAATGTTTTAAAATTTAAGAAGAGCATTCTTCAAAACCGTTCAACATTACTCCACTTTACGGTACTGTACCTTCATACTTACTGGTAGTCTAACTGTTGTTATGGTGGTAAGGGGGTCCTCCATATTTAGTGGAGGAAAAAAATATGCCCTACTAACCTCTCAAGTAACTCATTTCCACCCCTCTCACTCTTGATTTATTCCGTTCTAACAATGTCCATGTTTCACTGCCGTACGTTAAAGTCGGGATTACCACATTATCATGCAATGACTTTTTTGACTTCCATGCTCACCTCCCTATTCCTTAACACTGCCTTTAGTGTTCCTACCACTCTCTTCCCTTGTTGTGCCCTCTCCACTACAAACCCACACCATCTGCTGCACTACATGGAAAATCACCCACTCAAACCAAGGTACAGTTGTGGACAGATGAAACAGATACAGATAAGTCGCTCAATAGGGGGCAGCACAATTAGTGTCCATAAATTATCTGGTAACAGTGATGTTGTGGGGGTCGGGGGTGAAGGTATGGGGTGGAGGGAGTGGAAGAGGGAAACCAGCGCAGCGGGGAGGTGGGAGCAGGTGGGGGTGGATGCAATTGGGTGACCAAATACGTTACTGTGAAAACATAATTTATGTGTTTTGAACATTATATGGGATTATTATTGCAAACTATTGGTTTGCTGTTATTAATGTAACATATAATACTGATAAAAGTGAAACAGGGACACCCTTCAATAAAAAAACAGTGTGTTTCTAACTCTAGAATCATAAGTGGGGAGGGGGGAGGGTATTATTATTATTATTATTATTATTATAATAAAAAGGACTAGCACCAAGCCCATAAAGACTATGTGGCACTAAAACTCATGATTACAACAGCAGAGGTAAGCTAGGCGATTTCAAGAAAGATACGAGGCTTTATGAAAAACGTTAAATGAGAGATAGCAAACAAGCTCCAGACAGAAATTGCATAGGACGGTCAAGAGACAAAGTGGGGGGTGACAAACGATAGAGCGCAACCTAGCAGCAGTATAGGATAGCGGTAGGTGGTGGTGGATTACAAAGAAACTGGTGATTGAATTGTAAATTAATATATGAAAAACAATGCATTTATTTATACTTTGTAAAGGCATAACAAATATATAATTTGTGTAGCATCTCACCTGCGATTGTGATAGTAATATAAGGTGTTCGTATGCATTAACATAATATTCAGCTATGAAAAACAAAATACTTTAGAGCCTCGTAATACCAGAGCTGGGCACTTTAACCAACACTTCCGCAAATAGCCAATTCCGCCATGGCGGAAGTGTAATTTTATTGGCGAATTAGCGTTGGCGAATTAGCGTTGGCGCCAAAATGGCTGCCTACTTGCGGGTTTGAAGCTCTGGAAAGTACCTCCATGTTGCAAACCTCGAGTCCGCAAAATAAAAATTCCAGCCGCCAGCCAGCCCTGGGCCGCTCCTGCAGCTCCAGCCAAAAAAAGTCATGTGACCAAGCCAACTACCTGTGTTCTGGAATCTAGGCCTATACATCGGCTCTTCACGTTTGTTCACTTACTTAGCAAGCGTCTAGGTAACACCTACAACAAACAGCAGTCCAAGAGTTCCAACCTGCTAGCACTTCAACGTTGTTTATATTTTCGGCCTATTGAAGTGAACATGGAGTCTAGCATCATGCCTACCGCAGCTGCCAACAGCATGGGGAGCAGTTCACCACCATCATCCGACAGTGATGCTGCAGAGCATGCAGAAATCGAGGACCTAAGCCACCCCTGGCCCCACCTAGAAACCTTCTATGGGCCTGTAATTACCAAGAAGATGTCTCTGGAGAAGGGCTTTATAACTTTATAATCTAGCATAATTTAAGATTATAAAGTTAGGCTATCGTCAATTTGATTGATAGCCTGTTAATTTTTAACCTAAACTAATGTTATTAGGCTACCCTAATCCCATCAAAATGCCTCAAAGCATGTAGGCCTAGGCTTAATCTAACTTCTATATAGGCTAGGCTATATAGCCTAGGCCTAGGTCTATAATCACTAATCCCATCAAAATACCTCAAAGCATGTAGGCTAAATATTGCATGTTCTAACTTCTAAATATAGCCTAGGCCTAGTATAGGCTAATTACTAATATAAGTAATTTTATTAGGCTAGGCTACCCTAATCCTATCAAAATGCCTCAAGCATGTAGGCTAAATAATATTGCATTTTCTAACTTCTATATATAGGCTAGCCTAGGTCTAGGCTATAATCAGTCACTAATTCCATCAAAATGCCTCAAAGCATGTAGGCTAAATATTGCATGTTCTAACTTCTATATATATAGCCTAGGTCTAGGCTATAATCACTAATTCCATCAAAATGCCTCAAAGCATGTAGGCTAAATATTGCATGTTCTAACTTTAATATATAGCCTAGGCCTAGGTCTAGGCTATAATCAGTCACTAATTCCATCAAAATGCCTCAAAGCATGTAGGCCTAGGCTAAATATTGCATGTTCTAACTTCTATGTATAGGCCTAGGCCTATAATCACACTCATTTTATTAGTGTCAAGTAGAAAGTGTTAATTTTGAAAGTATCATATAGGCCTAGACTAAATTTAGCCTACAATAAAATGTTATTAAATTTTGATCTGAAGGTTGGCTTTTATTCTGAGCATTAAAATTAATAGGCCTAGGCTACTTTCTATTAAATTACTTAATCTATCTAAAGTAGACCTATCTAGGCATATATAGCCTATTGCCATTCCCAAAGGGGGGACCACGAATAAATCGCCTCCTTGCACCTCTGTGATCCGGCGTACCTCCTGAATGGTGCGGAATTGCGAATACTGATTATTACTGAAGTACTCTCCCCATAAACAAGTTGCCCCAACGTTGTACTGCCCATGTGGACAAACTAAGTGGCCTATGATATATATATTAACCCTTTCACTGCGGGTGATGTTCTGGAATGTTTTGGCAATTTACAGCAATTTCCAAGCTTTAAAAGCCTGTATGTATATCCTTGAGGTCCATGGAAGTTGGGCAACATTATATTTAAGTAAATATATATATTTATTGACATTAGAGATTTAATTTATTGATTTACCCTTAATTCTGTAGTTTAAATTTAAAATTAATAAAAAATGGTTTGCGTTTGCATATTTGCATTTGAGGACTAGAAATTTCACAAGGTTTGCACATTTGTGTTTGCTGAAGTTATGTTCTGGGTTTGCTGATTTGTGTTTGCTGACTTGACTTTTTGTTTGTGGTGCCCAGCTCTGCGTAATACCATAAGTCTTGATAAGATTACGTAGTGCTGTGTGAAGCTTGATAACCTCGCTATAGGGTGGCAACTTACTCTTACTCTCTCTCTCTCTCTCGGAACATAAGCATAATAGGTTTGTCGGTTGTATATATAATTTACTTTGAAAATATATACCTGTATACTGTATATTACAGTATATGAAGCAAGCTTTATCTCAATATTTATCTTTGTTATATTAAGTGTATGTTTTAGTCTGCAGTTTTACCTTATAACAAACTGAGTCAACCGTGATTATATTTTACACCCTACACTTTTTGTATTGCTGTGTAGTTCTATGATTTAGTAAAAAAATATATGCTACCACATTCTTTTTATACATAATTGTATTATCTAATAACTAAAACATGACCATGCTTTCATTTCAGTTTCGCTCTACAGGTTTTGTGTGAGTCAAGTATTTAGTAAGATTAATTAAGATTACCCTCTTTATTGGTAAAAGTCTTTACTATGCAATTGTAAAGACGGTTCGTTACTAAACATATTAAGAAATCAAGGGACCTTATATTATTGAATGGCAATATTTGTCAAGATTTATTACTGTGTAGCTTAAAGTAATATTTAATTAATAAATGCTATGTTATGTCCTATATATTGCAAGCCCCATACATGAAATATATTTATATTTATTCCATACCATGTGTGTATTTTCGTACAACAATTATGATAACAATAATAACGGAAAGGCAGTAACTCCTTCGTTTCAATCATCTTTGAGATATGTTCCTAGTTATTAAGCTCTATGTTATTAACAATCTAGTGTTAAAAATGATCCAAAATCACAGAAGCATACATAACCACATAATTATATGAACATGAACCCTGTTTTTAAAAACGAGGTTAAATGTTTAAGGAGGACGGATAATATGTTGCTCCCGTTTATCTTCTGCGCCTTTCCTCTTCCACTGGTGTGTATGTTAAATTTAATATATCAAGCTGTAAGTATCAGTCTACATATACTTATGTGTGTATACAAATACTTATTACTTTCAGTATTCTACTGTACTTCTCACTTCTCAACTTGTTCTTCCTCTGTCCAATTGTCTTTCTTTCCTACTTTACTCCAGCCATCTGGTCTGGTATTATTTTTGGCTTATACATGCACCATATCTCTCCTTGTGCATCGGTTCATCTTTTTCTAGATTGTTAGTAGCTATATCTCAAACCTCTGAAGTCTACTTTTACCTATATTATGTCATCATATAATATATTTTCCATATTATCTTAAATACACCTTTAAATCATTAAGCAGTTCAATGCATTATTGTCGTTTTACTAGTTGTATATACCATGCATCTTTTTTCATCATAATTATTCCAATCATATTAGGTATTTCATTTTATTCCCAACCCTTTCTTAATACGAGTATGGTTGTTCACTCGAATTTCACGATCATTATAGGAGATTCCTGAGCTTTGGAATGGTCTTTAACTATTAAATCGGAAATTACTATACATGTTTCCTCCAACTACAAAACGTACTGCCTAAAATTAATGCACTCATTTACTAGATGCCACAATAAGTGAAGAAGTGTATCTTTATATCTCTGAAGCACTAAACAACTGTATACAGCTTGGAACCGACAGCAAGGAATGGCCCCTAATCTCAATTAACGCTTTGTTTAACATCTGACCTAACCACCTTCTATTGTGATTTTTCCTCTCTCTCTCTCTCTCTCTCTCTCTCTCTCTCTCTCTCTCTCTCTCTCTCTCTCTCTCTCTCTCTCTCTCTCTCTCTTCATATCCAATATTTAAATAACGTATATAGGCATTTACAAAATGATACCTTTACATTTTAATGTATTACTACTTCATTTTTTTCTGATTAGATCGCCTACTGAGTTATGATATCGGGAACGTGCTATTCTTCAAACAAGTTAGGAATCCCGATCGTCAGAAACATCTGAACTACCTGTTAGTTACCCAACAAGGGAAGATATAGTACTTGTTATTATTTGTCAGTTCGAGAGTTCGTCAAATTTCAAATATTATAGTTGGTGTTTCAGCATAATGGTGAGTGTATAGGTCATAGTAGTAACGAAAATATGCATATATGGTATATATATAATACGGTATCAAAGACAAGCCAATTTAAGTGTTTTCCAAGTGTACCGGAGGTGTTAACAGCGTTGCCATCGTCACGGGTGGCACACTTTGTCTACTTCCACCATGGAAAGAAGAAGGATTGACCAGGTAGCTAGGCGAGCTAGGATTGTGGGCATGTGGGAAACCGGGGTGTCAATTCGCTACATAGCTAACCACTTAGGCACATCTACTGGGACTATATCGAGGTGGACAGAAAGGTAAGTCGAAGAGGATAAATGTTGGTATCTAAGTTATATAAATCGGTGTAACTAGTAATCATGTGCCTATGTTATTAATGCACTGCATCATCATAGTGACTACGGTATATTTCTTTGGATTTGAATTTCATTGTTACAGTGATCTTTAACCCTTTCAGTATCAGGAATGTCATTTGTTTTATTTCCGCTATGTTTAGACAATGTTTTATAGGTAAGGAAGGATTTGTAGTAGCTAACACGGTTGGTTGAGATTGTGTGAATCCATTTAACTGCTACCGTACCCGTCCATGCTAAGCTGATGAAATGGTCTAATAATTTGCACAATATAATGAAAACCTCACCGGTACTGAATTGGGTAAGTACAGATTGGCAATTAACTGATGGCAGCAGTAGAACACCGATTAAGTCAATTTAAATTATCTGTAAAAATGTAAAACTATATATTTAGTAAATCATCCCTGATGATAAATAATTAATAACTTAAGGATTTTCGTATAACGTGTAACGAACTTCATAAATTATTTACGTTAATATACATAGTAACTATATATGTGTATTTAAATGTCTAAATTACAGTTTTGATCCGTTTCTGTATAAAATAATGTGTTAAAATTGTCTTTATATGAGAATTAAAATGTTTGATTAGACTAAATGCTTTCGTATTTTACACATCATCTGTACTATGTCGTCAATATATACTTGTTTATATTGCCATCACAAATATTTATTTAAGTCAATTGATTAACATGTTTGAAGTTAGCAAGACAGTATATAATGTCCTGCATAATTTACGCAAAACATACACTAACACGTAACATGAACTTTGCGGTCAGATTTTATATTTTTACTCCAGCATCCTCCTGACAGAGTAGTTCAAGAAACCGTGCATATTCAAGTTTGTGAGCAAGATCAGCTTTAATGCGAAGGTCCTGCCAGAATATGGGCTTCAAAGCACCTGCTCCCATCACTTGATCTCGTTGTGGCTTTACATTTCTCAAATTCCAGTGATTTACTCTACAGTATATTTGGTCAGAATCTTTCTTTGGTGAATGAAATCTTCGTAATTGATTTAGGGAATGAGTGATAGGTATATATATATTATTCAAGTAATCCAGATAGGAATAATATAATTACAAAATCTCGCAGATGGCAAACGAGTGGAGACCTGACGAACCTTGCCCGCGGTAGACCACCACGATGCACCACACCAGCCCAAGATCAAGCTATCGTCGGTGCAGCACAAGATAACCCACTCACTAATGCTCGAGCCATTCTTGATAACTTGCAACTGGAGACTAGTGACCGAACAACGAGAAGACGCCTGAATGAGGGGGGACTTCGCCATCGAGTGCCAGCAGCCAAAGAAGCGTTAAACGACCGGCATCGCGAAGGACGGCTGCAGTTTGCACAACAGTATGTTAACAAGGGTGAAGATTTCTGGGGACGTGTCATCTGGACAGATGAAAATACCTTCTATTCAACGTCCCATGGAAAACTACATTGTTGGAGACCAAACAACACAAGGTAAGCCCCATCACGGCAACCCTAAGCTAATAAAATCTTTGTCAGAATTTTACAATTGTTAATGACTGGCCATTACATTTTTGTATGCGAGTAATAGACACCAAGCTTCATTATTATATAAATTTAACGTGATTACCTATGCTTCGAAAGAAATAATATTATGGCTTAGTATAAATGTGCTTATAATAATTACGTTAGTTTTCTTCTCACACACACACACACACACACACACACTATATTGGAATTCAATTAAATATTCTATATAATAAAGGATACACCAGAGCTATTACTATAATGCCCTACTGTATAATGTATGTAATTATATATATTTTGTTTTTCTGCACACAGATATGACCGAAGAAACATCTACGAGGAAGCTAGGAGCGGTCATCAAACCGTGAATGTTTGGGGCTGGGTAACACTCCACGGGATGGGTGACATTCATCAGATTCACGGGCGCTTCAATGCAGTGAAATATGTGGACATTTTGAATAATTTCTTTGTGCCGTCATTTAATAACCGGAACCACCCCTTTCCCCCTGGTCAGGTATATTTTGTCCATGATCGGTGTCCTGTGCATCAAGCACATATTGTGCAGAATTGGTTTCAGGAGCACCCCCAGTTCCACCTTTTGCCTTGGCCAAGCAAAGGTGCAGACTGCAACCCTATTGAGAACATTTGGGGTTCAATGGTAAACAGCTGGGAACCTGCTAGAGAGCGCACTGCACAAGAATTAATGAACCACATCAGCACGGTATGGGAGACCTTCCGAGCCAAGCCCGACCTTGTCCGGCGCCACACCCAAAACATGCCTGCAAGACTGCAGGCAGTCATTGAGAAAGAAGGGGGGTGGACCGGCTATTGAACTACGCTTCATATCTATTTCTTTAGTTATGTTCATATTGAATATATTGTTCATACTTTATTCATACTGTTGAGATGTGTTTTTTCCTTATTTATTTTTGATTTGTTTGTTTTAATAAAAGTAAATAATCCTTGCCATTTTTGTCCACACATTTATTGCAAATACAAATTTCTGTGAAAGTTTTCAATTACATTTGCCTAACCTTCCCATAAGTAATGCAATCTTCAATAAAAAGTATAATTATATATTTAAAAAATACATACGGATTATCGTTTCCAATTGTCATGAGTGGCAATGATATCACATTTAAGTATTATTCTGGGGCGTGCTAGCCATGACATATATATTAACTTTGTATTATATGTGTCGATGTGAATTTAAAACAAAAAATATTAATAAATAATAACAAATACTTAAATGTATCTATAAATAAAGCAGAATCCAGGAAACAAAGGATGCCTAATATTTAGTCGCATAGCAATTCACCTGTTCAAGAAAAACAACCATGTAAATATAATGTGTCAATACAATCCTCAAAGTTTCGGTATAGAGGCGCAAAAGATCTTTTCATAAAATAATATACACAAATTGAAAAGCAAGTTATTTTTATTGGCCAAACCTTTTGGTAGATATGCTCAACTATAATGATACATGGGTGGTGTAAGCTGTATCTCAACTATAATGATACATGGGTGGTGTAAGCTGTATCTCAACTATAATGATACATGGGTGGTGTAAGCTGTATCTCAACTATGATACATGGGTGGTGTAAGCTGTATCTCAACTATAATGATACATGGGTGGTGTAAGCTGTATCTCAACTATAATGATACATGGGTGGTGTAAGCTGTATCTCAACTATAATGATACATGGGTGGTGTAAGCTGTATCTCAACTATAATGATACATGGGTGGTGTAAGCTGTATCTCAACTATAATGATACATGGGTGGTGTAAGCTGTATCTCAACTATAATGATACATGGGTGGTGTAAGCTGTATCTCAAATGAAAACACGATTATGCAGAACCTTTCCTGCATACCATGTTGCGTTCCAGTTATTTTGTGTTAAGTTTTGACGGCATCAGAAGAGAAAGCGTTAATTGAGATTAGGGGCCATTCCTTGTTGTCGGTTCCAAGCTGTATACAGTTGTTTAGTGCTTCAGAGATATAAGGATACACTTCTTCACTTATTGTGGCATCTAGTAAATGAGTGCATTTATTTTAGGCGGTACGTTTTGTAGTTGGAGGAAACATGTATAGTAATTTCCGATTTAATAGTTAAAGACCATTCCAAAGCTCAGGAATCTCCTATAATGATCGTGAAATTCGAGTGAACAACCATACTCGTATTAAGAAAGGGTTGGGAATAAAATGAAATACCTAATATGATTGGAATAATTATGATGAGCAAAGATGCATGGTATATACAACTAGTAAAACGACAATAATGCATTGAACTGCTTAATGATTTAAAGGTGTATTTAAGATAATATGGAAAATATATTATATGATGACATAATATAGGTAAAAGTAGACTTCAGAGGTTTGAGATATAGCTACTAACAATCTAGAAAAAGATGAACCGATGCACAAGGAGAGATATGGTGCATGTATAAGCCAAAAATAATACCAGACCAGATGGCTGGAGTAAAGTAGGAAAGAAAGACAATTGGACAGAGGAAGAACAAGTTGAGAAGTGAGAAGTACAGTAGAATACTGAAAGTAATAAGTATTTGTATACACACATAAGTATATGTAGACTGATACTTACAGCTTGATATATTAAATTTAACATACACACCAGTGGAAGAGGAAAGGCGCAGAAGATAAACGGGAGCAACATATTATCCGTCCTCCTTAAACATTTAACCTCGTTTTTAAAAACAGGGTTCATGTTCATATTATGTGGTTATGTATGCTTCTGTGATTTTGGATCATTTTTAACACTAGATTGTTAATAACATAGAGCTTAATAACTAGGAACATATCTCAAAGATGATTGAAACGAAGGAGTTACTGCCTTTCCGTTATTATTGTTATCATAATTGTTGTACGAAAATACACACATGGTATGGAATAAATATAAATATATTTCATGTATGGGGCTTGCAATATATAGGACATAACATAGCATTTATTAATTAAATATTACTTTAAGCTACACAGTAATAAATCTTGACAAATATTGCCATTCAATAATATAAGGTCCCTTGATTTCTTAATATGTTTAGTAACGAACCGTCTTTACAATTGCATAGTAAAGACTTTTACCAATAAAGAGGGTAATCTTAATTAATCTTACTAAATACTTGACTCACACAAAACCTGTAGAGCGAAACTGAAATGAAAGCATGGTCATGTTTTAGTTATTAGATAATACAATTATGTATAAAAAGAATGTGGTAGCATATATTTTTTTACTAAATCATAGAACTACACAGCAATACAAAAAGTGTAGGGTGTAAAATATAATCACGGTCGACTCAGTTTGTTATAAGGTAAAAATGCAGACTAAAACATACACTTAATATAACAAAGATAAATATTGAGATAAAGCTTGCTTCATATACTGTAATATACAGTATACAGGTATATATTTTCAAAGTAAATTATATATACAACCGACAAACCTATTATGCTTATGTTCCGAGAGAGAGAGAGAGAGAGTAAGAATAAGTTGCCACCCTATAGCGCGGTTATCAAGCTTCACACAGCACTACGTAATCTTATCAAGGCTTATGGTATTACGAGGCTCTAAAGTATTTTGTTTTTCATAGCTGAATATTATGTTAATGCATACGAACACCTTATATTACTATCACAATCGCAGGTGAGATGCTACACAAATTATATATTTGTTATGCCTTTACAAAGTATAAATAAATGCATTGTTTTTCATATATTAATTTACAATTCAATCACCAGTTTCTTTGTAATCCACCACCACCTACCGCTATCCTATACTGCTGCTAGGTTGCGCTCTATCGTTTGTCACCCCCCACTTTGTCTCTTGACCGTCCTATGCAATTTCTGTCTGGAGCTTGTTTGCTATCTCTCATTTAACGTTTTTCATAAAGCCTCGTAACTTTCTTGAAATCGCCTAGCTTACCTCTGCTGTTGTAATCATGAGTTTTAGTGCCACATAGTCTTTATGGGCTTGGTGCTAGTCCTTTTTATTATAATAATAATAATAATAATAATAATACCCTTCCCCCTCCCCACTTATGATTCTAGAGTTAGAAACACACTGTTTTTTTATTGAAGGGTGTCCCTGTTTCACTTTTATCAGTATTATATGTTACATTAATAACAGCAAACCAATAGTTTGCAATAATAATCCCATATAATGTTCAAAACACATAAATTATGTTTTCACAGTAACGTATTTGGTCACCCAATTGCATCCACCCCCACCTGCTCCCACCTCGCCGCTGCGCTGGTTTCCCTCTTCCACTCCTTCCCCTCCCTCCACCCCATACCTTCACCCCCTACCCCCACAACATCACTGTTACCAGATAATTTATGGACACCAATTGTGCTGCCCTCTATTGAGCGACTTGAGCAAACCAAAACTGTAGCTGTTTCATCTGTCCACAACTGTACATCAAAACAACACCCCACTCACACTACCTGACAACTATACTGCCATCACTCCCCCCGTCTGCTACAAACCGGCTTCCAGACACATATTCACACTGCCATCATTAACCGCTCTATCCAGTCACTCGGAGACAATACACTACTACACACACGACCCCCTGACACTGACCCCACAGAACTAACTCGTCCCCAGGATAACAAGAGTCCAACTGGCCAGGCTACGCTGCGGGCTTCACCTGGCTCTCCTCAGTTACCAGCGAAAGCTGGATGTGGCCGTGGCGGATGCCTGTCCAGGCTGCAACACTGCAGCCCATACCATAAACCAGATCATGAAAGACTGACCTACACTCAATCACGCACGGCAACAACACAACATACACTCCATGAGGGTTCTGTGGGAGCGCCCGGTTCCGGCCATGGCCTTCATCAGGAGCTCGGGGCTGTTTGGCCAGGCAGCCTAGAGATCAACAACAGCAACAGTTAGACTACCAGTAAGTATGAAGGTACAGTACCGTAAAGTGGAGTAATGTTGAACTGTATTGAAGAATACTCCATGATAGCAAACAAACAAAAAAGCTTTTATTGGAATGTTTTATATATCTAAAATAATGATCTCCTTTAGCACTTCTTGTACCCATAAAAACAAAACAAAAATGTAACAAGAGAAAAATTATATACGTGGTTGGTCAACTTTAGCCACTGGGTGGGGGTAAACTTGACTAACGACTTGTATTGGTAGGCTAACGTTGACCACTAACTTGAAATGGCCTGTATAGACTTCCCCCCAAATAAAATGTGGTGTAGTTATGACAACTTCCTAAAAACTTTGGACTAAATTTGACCATGGATCAATATATATATATATATATATATACAAATATATATATATTACATGAACTTACACTATACAGTATTTTTAAAACATTAATGTTATGCATGACATTTAACCTCTGAAGTGCGCATGGGGGTAATTGGAAACGTCCCCCTGTGCTGACGTATTTGAGGTGTTTCCGTCACTAAAATATTCATTGTGCCATTAATAGTATTAATACTTATCCATATTATGGGTTGATTATAAAGGTATTAACCTGAAAAACAAAAATAAAACGAGTGAAAACAGCGTTTGGATGGTCAAAATCGGAGATATAGCCCGCGAGTTGTATAATGTATGGGTGAGGCAAGCTGCTTTCCCGCCAATTTCCCCCAAGGCCACTGAGACACAGTCGATCGATACTCTCTCTCTCTCTCTTGCACTCGCTTGCCATCAGTGATGACAACACCCTGCTTGCAACTCGCTAATGTTAGCATGAAAATATACCTCAGAATAAGGGAATAACAGGGAAAATAGGTGATAACTGAAGGAGAGGAGGAAAGTGGGGAAGGAGGGGAGGTAGAGGACTGAGATTTTGAATGGCCCAGGGGCCAAACAAAAACAAAAAAATAAAAAAATAAAAATAAAAAAATATTTGTTTTTCGATGTCAAAAGTTGATTTTTTTTTCTCACTCACTCTTAAGAGTCTCCCCGCAGTCCGCCGGGGGAACTCTTAAGAGTCTCCCCTCAGTTCCCGGGTTAAGCAATCTTTTTTAAACACATAGGTACTGAATACACATTGTTTACACATTCACAGACTTTGCAAACTCATACTGATTTCTCTGATTTACAACTGGCTGTTCCATCTTGGCTTTAACCCATCAGGATCGGGCGTCCCTTTGAAAAATCTTGTCTGTGTCTTCATCATTAGGACTGAATTTCTTGATATTACTTCCAGGAACTGGCACATAATACATTATTTGTCACTTCATTTCATACCATCTTTAGACACTACTTTGGACATTACGTAAGCTAAGTAGATCTTTAATCCCCCTCGGCCACAAGATACGGGTACCTTAACTAAGACAAAATCAGAGGGTGATTATGTAAGGTCCTTGTACCTGCATTTAGATAGATAGTAGGCTATCATACATAAAGATATCATACTGTACCTTGCTTCCATTTCTCGATTAACTTGCGCACTTGAATAGGCTTCAGGTTGGGGACGTCGTTAGGATGCACGTATTTGAGGTCAGCCACTGTTTCCACCCCAAGTTCAGTGAAGAGGTGTTCAACAACCTCCTCAACTAATGAAGAATTAAGTGTTGGCAAGGTACATACTAATTGTCTACTTGACATCTTCCATTTTTAATGGCCTGGGTAGGATATAAAACATATTAAATGGGTCCGATACCAGCTCATGGGAAAGGAGAGATATATGTATGCAAAGACAACAGTACAGTACAGTACAGACGATGACTAACAAGTTTAAAAATACAGAAGGGAGGTGCAATAATAATACTATCAACGTGAGTGGATATAAGGGTGCTAAGCTTGTAAGGACATGTACGAATGAGCGAAGAATGTGTTGCAAAGAAAATCATTCTTATACAGTACCGGTAGTTCTAACATCGAATATCACCAACACAATTAAGAAATCACTGCAATAAATTACCGGTAATGCATATACGAGTCGGAAGCAGAGGGAGTTAGATTGAGAGGAAGACTTTGGACGAGATGGAGATATGGTGTGAAGGAAACGTTGGAAGATAAAAGGAATGACGGAAGAATAGGCAAGAGAGGTGTTGATGACAAGAGTGAGTGGAAAATGCTCATGAATAGCAAATAGAGGAGTGATGACATGGACGTATGAGGGAGGGTCCGGCGCCAGTTGGACTACCGGTACTGGATATGTGAGTCATATCAGGTGCCTGGCCTACGGACTGGCTAATGAGGGGGGCAAGGGATTCCCTTGAGCCCTGTACTGAAAATTGTGGACGAGGATTGTGGGAGTAGCCCACCTCAGCCCGGGCCCTCTTAAGGAGATCTGGCATTATCTGGGGCACGAGGTGTGGCGGTCGGTGGTACAAGTGCAGATTATGGTGGTGACAGTGTATGAACCTCGTGCCACAGTGGATCCCAACACCATCAAGAACTACCATTCCAAGATGATTACCATGGGATCTGTGGTGGATACGCGCAGAAGTGGTCGTCCGTCATCATCCAAATCACTTATGCGCGTATCCACCACAGATTCCATGGTAATCATCTTGGAATGGTAGTTCTTGATAGTGTTGGGATCCACTGTGGCACGAGGTTCATACACTGTCACCACCATAATCTGCACTTGTACCACCGACCACCACACCTCGTAAAGGGAAGCCAGTTGAGCTCGCTCACACAGCGTCAGGCGATGTGCCATATTTGACCGCTTTCTTCACTGGTATCTGATATCGAAAATCACAAATAATATTCTATTACTCTAAGGACCAAAAGAAATTTTCTTAAATGAAAATAGAGCAATAATTACAAAAGTTATATAGAATATCTAATAGGGAGTAAGTTCACACCCACCCTGTATATACAGTACCGTCAACTGGGGTGAATTCGGATATTATCGCAAAAATCATAATCAACACCATCAAATTTGTTTGCGATAATGTCCGAATTCACCCCGTGTCCGAATTCACCCAAGTTGACGGTATATAAATATATATATACGGTATATAAATATATATACAGTAGAACCTCGTTTATCCGGCACGAATGAGGGGGGGAGCCGATGCCGGATAACCCATTTTTCTGTTGTTTTGAGAGTTACTCTTAGGCCTAGGCCCGTCAAGCGCATCGTCGATTGGCGACACTCTACACCGTCTGCTTACTCTGTTTTTGCTAGAAGACATATATAGCCTATATATCTCCACAAAGAAATTACCTAACCTAGTTTAGATGTGACGTAACCTATGTTAGATGTAGCCTATATCATTCAGCAGAACTCACTGTTATCTCTTGTGTGGCTTTGTTTACTACTGTACCGAATGTTCTGCTACACACAAACACACGCACATACATCAGCTGACTCCAAACAGTGACCACGAGTACAAAAACAACTTTTATTATTTAGGTAAAAGTGATTTCTGCCTCCTGATATAATTATATCTAAGCTAGCTTAGACCATTTATTGGTCTGGCTAGCTAGTGACTTGGCAACTTGTTGCTAAGGTTATGTTGTGTTGTACCAGTGGTTACAAAACAACATAACCTTAGCAACAATAATAATATTTTGCCTGCTTAAACGTCTATTATTCATCACCTCCAACAGCAATCACTACTCTGCTCTGCATGAACTGAGAAGATAATTTAGTAATTAATGGTATGCCTTACAGAATTGCAGTACAGTACCGGTATATAATTGTGAAATTTTAAGCACTAGCTAATGTGACCCTCTGAAATAAATAATATGCAGGTAGTAATAAGCAGTTGGTTATTTAATTCAACATGGGGGTAGCGTCCCTGCCCTCAACGAATCGCTAGGGAAACAGCAACGGCGCTGACAGCGGAGGAGATATTCTATATCTCAACAGTGTTTCCCTACAAGGTAGACATCATCGGTGCTGACAGTGGAGGAAAACTTTATACAGGGTGATGAGAGATTCCCTCTAAGGGAAGGTGGGGCTCGTTAGCCTTGGCCAGCAGTTTGTGGTAGGATTTTCAAGGAAGCTATCAATTGGTATTTTATTAAATTGAAACTGAAATTGAAATATTTATCATAATCATCAGGTACTGGGTACCACTATGACATTAACAGTATGAATTACTTAGTCTACCGTTACCATACTTAACAATTATGTGGCAACAATTAAATCATAAAAAGAGCAACAAAACATGCAAATATAGCAATAAATGTTTAAGAGTTCTGGTACCTTATCATATACCTAGCCAGCTATCATTATAATGGTATGGCATGTTTTAGCGAAATTATTAGTAATTTTCCTCTCTTGTAAGCCTGTAGTGGATAGTGATCTAATAACTCTGAGGATTTGACACACTTGAATGTAGCATTCAGTATAGACTCAGAAAACAGTTTGTACACATGCAGTTTCTCAGACAGTACCCACTTGTATTCCTGTACTAAAAAGTAAGCATCGGTATTTGAATTCACTACAATGAACTGTATTTCCCCCAATATTAAGCCATATTCACATCTACCTAAAATTACGTAAGATCCCTTCTTGTAATTAGTGCCTTTTATTACTACTTCCAAACTTATTTCAGCATCTTCAGCTATTTGGCAGTAACTTATGGCTAACTGTATTCCCTGACTATATGCATTTAAGATAAGAGGGATACTTTTTGTAAGTTCAATTGTGTTTTGGAAAAAGGAACTAGCTTGCTTGTAGGCTTGAAGTAGCTGATGTTTTTCATTGCAGGTGTGACAAACATTCTTGAAATTTTGTGAACTTCTTACACATCTTTTAAAATATGAATGCTTACTTTCAAACCATAAAGTCCATACGTGTATTAATGGTCCAAACTCTAATATCAGCCTTGGGTAATGCTTCAAATAATGATGCTTTGGTTTAAAGTTATCATTAGGGAAAAGAGATTGTCTAAGATCAAGATATTTATCAATAAGAATGGCTAGATAAGCAACACCAGATTCCTTAATTTGAGGGGCACATACAAGTTCCACAATGTCATGAATTACAAGAAATAATTGCCACACTGGATCATCTGCATTCTTTATTTTGTCAAACATGATGACAGGCAATAAGCGTAATAAGCACCAGTTTTGTGCAGCTTGTCCTCCTAATTTTTCACCAGTTACCGGTACTTCACAAGGCTTTGAGCTAGCATCTGCACCAAGATAATGAAAATCTGTTAAACGCTGGTTGAGCTCTGCGTAGGTAAACCATTTTTTTTCCTTAACCAGATTTGTCAAAATTATGGCAACATCTAAATTCCCAACACCTTCAAATATGTCATGACCAAGACAAGGTGGAAGACCTGGATTACATACATGATAGTATTTCAAGCCATTGAACAGAGAATCACACTTTATTCCTTTAACATTACTGACATTGCCCCCTTCATTTGCCATATCCTCAACACAAAGGTTATAATGTTCAATGCTTCTCTTTGGACCAACACTAATTGGGTCAAACTGAAATTCATTCAATGTTATCGTGCAATATCTGCAGAAATATTGTACGGTACTGAAGTTCTCTGTAAAACCACCAATCCCATGAGAACCCAAATTGTCTCCTGTTGTTGTTGTTGTTCCCCAAGCTGCCTGGCCGAATAGCCCCAAGGCCCCGAGCAAGGCCATGGCCATAACCGAGCGCCCCAACAGAACCCTCCCTGCCGACCACAATAAAGCCTGGGTGACCGAAGCCACTCCATGGCGGGGAGCTGAGGAGGGAGCGGAAACGCCCGGGAAACCAAAGACCCACCCAGGGCCCTGTGCCCCTCAGCATTTATGAAGAGAAAGTTGAGGGGCAAAGGAAAAATGTGACGCTTTGGCTTCCAATCTTGGTAGATTGGGAGGTCAATCCAAGGAAGAGACGCCGTCACTTGAGATCTAGAACATATATAAGTAAAAGGAACAGTCAGAGTAAGCTATGGGTATGGCAGAGATTGCTCAGTTCTCACTCTGATAGACCAGCCCATCACCAAATTGTCTCCTGTTATACAGTATAATGTACCTTTTACAATTTCATTGCATACTTCAATGCCATTAATTTCTAGCTCTTTCAGGTCTTCAAATAACTTACGAAATATTCTGTCTTGTCCAAAATGTTTTAAATCAACTTCCTTACAAAGCAGAACCAAGAGTGTGTTATCGACAACAGAGCGTAAATGGGGCCTGAAATTACCAAGAGTCATATACACACCCAGAATTTTATGGTTTTTCTTGCTGGAGCCAAGTGGGTTGCAAACCTCAAAAGCATCTTGATAAAGAATAATCCTTAATGACTTTGGTTCATTCTTATAAAACATGTTACTTTTAAAAACAAATCCATCAGTAATATCACTGAAGGAACATTCATTAAGGCTATTATTCATTTCTTCACCCTGGTATAGGTCTAATATTGTTGAATTATATTCATCCCAAACAGAATGATCACTAACAAGAGATTTCAGTGTGTCTAAAATTGGAATGTACTGATATGTGCACTCATTGTTTTGCCTATTTCTTCCCAAATGATGGCACTGAGGCTGAACATGCTTAAAATTGTCCTTGAACAATTTGTTACGGCAATACTCTGATCTCAGTGGTCCACCATTGCAATTAATAATAATGTCAGAATCTTTAACATCATTTAAAATTTCTTTAATTTTTGCTTCAGGAATGTCAAGCTGCTTTAAAGAATTACTTAGCTTCAGCTGAGAAAATGAAACTCCAAGGCCATGAATATTTTGAAATTCTTCAACTATATGCTGAATGACTGAAGATGGCACCAAGTGTTTTGACAGTAATTTAAGATAAAACAAGGCAAGATTTTTAAGAAATAGTGTGCCAACTTCTTTTTCTGGGTCGGTTGCCTGAAACTCCTGGTCACTGATCATACTGACATCTTCAAAATCAGAAATACCGGGATCATCTAAACCTACTGGTACTGCTAAGCTGCTATCCCTATTTTGTACTGGACTGGCATCATTTAAAATATCAGAGTTCAACTTCATATCACATACCATACCAGTAGGCAAGTCCTTTACTGTATGATTTCGATGATGCCGGCTTACATGTGATGAGCATGAGGATTTCTTAGAGAACTTACTACCGGTTGAACATTGCTGAAATGGACACTGTATTAATGTGCCTTCTTCAATATGACGTCTCAAATGCTTTAATAATTCCTGCATACCATCACAAATCTGTTGGCACATTAATGTACTGCACTGTAACTTTGTATTGAGATTTTGTGCCTTAAATAATTCTTGTTCTTTGATTTTAGGTCTACCCTGATGATCACGGTACATATGAGCCTTTAGCCCAGTGTAGGACAGTAACTGGAGTTTGCATTCCCTAAGAGGGCACTTAAATAATCGCCTGTACTCATTTGAATGGAACTGGGAATGGCTTACATAAGTTCGTATTGATTTAGAAACATCACTACAGAGTGGACATGCAAATTCTGAATCCATAGTGTTTTAAGTTAGGTTTTAATCTACTGTATACTATAAAGGAAATAAAGGAAATAAAGCAACAACAGATCTAGTGACCCTTCTAGGTTGCTTGTCCTCCAAAACACTGAGGATCAAGTGTCCAAACAGTGGTTTAGAGTGGGTAAGGGAACATTGGAAAGGGAATTACTGACCTGGAACTAATGTCCGTGGCAGGATTAGGAAGTTAGTAAAGGACAGATGGGTTAGTAACTGAGGGGGGGATAAAATAAAGTTATTAATTTACAAACGCAGTCAGTCGCGGTTTTGATGCAAGATATTTGTCTAGGCGGAGTTTAAATGAATCAACGGTGATGCAGTCTATAACGTTTCGGGGAAGCCCATTCCACAAGTTGACAACTCGATTGAAGAAGAAATTCTTAGATTCGTGCGAGTTAAAAGATTTACCAATAATTTTGCAACCGTTTCCCCGTGCGTAATTAGATTGGTCGATAGTGAAGTACTTACTACAGTTCATATTGTCGATGCCCCTGATGATTTTGAACACTTGAATTAAGTCACCTCTTAACACTAGATTAGCGGGCTAGCGGTTTATTTATATGTACCGCCCAGCGGGGTGTTTTTAGCCAAAATAGGGCTGTTTATGTGATCATTTTCATGCCTAAATAAGACCCAGAGCATAAAACAAGTATTTATCCCTGAAAGGGCATAAACAGAGCTTTCCAATAACACCATAACGATCCTTTTATGATGGCTAGTTTTCTTGCAACAACCGCGCAACGCGAGTGCAAAAAGCATGTAATTCGGCACTTTCCCCATACAATTCAGTATGTAGCGAGTGAGGGAGGGAGGGAGGAGGTGGGATTCGTGTCAGTAGGTTCGCCGCGGTGGTCTGGAGCAGTCATACACTCGCTTCTCTCCTGCCACCACTTGTCTCTCTCTCTTAGCAACATTACGTGCTGAAATTGCCACACGACCTATGTCGAGCGCCGCCAGATAGTCCAGATTTTTTATACACGACTTATGTTGCGCGCCGATAGTTAGGGGTTTCTGCGCTGGGTTAAAGGAAATAGATTTAATTCTCTAAGACGCTCTTCGTATGGTTTGTTCTTTAGGCTAGGTATCATTTTGGTAACTCTATGTTGAACTCGTTCTAGCTTGTTTATATCTTTTATATCTTAGGCTAGCCTAATAATAATAATAATAGCCTAGGCTATATAGCCTATCCTATAGGCCTAGGCCTAGTCTATGGAATTTGGATTAATCAAACATTTTATTCTTTAAATTAACCACCATTATCCCAAAAATCCTATAGCAATGTAGCATAGCCTAGGTCATAGGCCTAATTGTGAGGCTAGGCTATCTACTGGTAGTGGTAGGGGCCGTAGGGCACTAAGGATAGCCTAACTAGGCTACTTTAGTGAAGGTATAGTGGATAAACTATAGGCTAGCTGTGTACAAAGTGTTAAACTGTCACACCATTTCAAATAAGTGTTAAAGCAGAACTGACTCAATGTGTGATGAACTTCAAACTTGACTTGCTACAGATGCAATTATATTTACCCTAAGGGTAGGCTTAGCATACCTGCATAATACTATATGGCTACAAATTAAAACTCGAGGGAATTACTGTTTCGCATGCACACTTGGCTCGATAGAGAAGGCATTAAATGCGGGAATTATTGGCGTAGCGGCTGGCTGGCGGATGATGCTGGTGCGGGATATTTTGGCGCACTTTTGAGAATGTAAACAACTGAGTCCTGCCAAAAGACAACCGAGTTGCGCAAGGTTCGGTTCGGTTGCTGATCGGGGAGATAGCCTCTTGCAATGGCCTCCCCTTATCTGTTCTATTGTTTTCTTTTTATGTGGCTGTTTTTTTTTTTCCAAAATTCATAAATTAATAATTACGCAAGAGTTTGATGTGATGTGATATTGTTGATGGGTAAGCCTATGTACCTGCTCCTGATATGGTCTTCACGATTTTGTTTTCCCTTCTTCCTTTCTGTTTTCTTCTGTTCCCTTGTTTTTATCTGGTGTGTCTGTTCTGTTGTGTATCCTATTATGTTTTTCTTTATTTTACTCCTCCTTTCTGAACTTTCCTTTTCTTTTAATGTTGCTGTTTTTCTCTTCTATTTCTACTTTCTCCAGTCTTCTACGTTTCTTCTGATCTAGATTTCTGCTGTCCTCCTCCCACACTTTCCCTGATCTTTTTGTCCCACACTTCCGCTGGTATTCTCCCACACTTCTACTGATTTTTCTTCTACACTTCCGCTGGTCTTATACTCCCACACTTCCTCTGGCCCTTTTCGCCCTCATTCCCATTTGCCTTCTTCTCCCACACTTCTTCTGGTCTTCTATTCCCATACTTTCACTGGTCTTCTCTCACACTTCCGCTGTCTTCTTCGACACATCCGCTGGTCTTTTCTCACACTTCCTTTGGTCTTCTACACTTCCTCTGCTCTTCTCCCACACTTCCTCTGTTCTTTTCAGTTGAATAAATAATATTTGATCTCATTTTCGTGTAATGTTCCCTTTTACTCCTTTTTCCGTATTTCCTTATGAATACAGACATAATCTTAATAGACCTATTAATGTTGGAGGATTTTCTTTTCTTCTGTCCCTTAAATCTTCTTCAGACAAAATATTTTTCCCTACCAAGGTTTGCCCAGAGTTGACACAATAATTTTGTACTTAGAACTGTGGTGGTCGAGTGGTGAGCATGCTCACATGTGAATCTGCAAGACCCAGGATCGAATCCCTGCCACGGCGGACATTTAGTGGGTGTGGTAGTACGTCCTAGCATGTTTCACATGCTTGCACCCAGTCAGGGAACATCCTGACGACGTATACATACTAAACACACATAACAAAGCCACTCCAACAGCTTCATCTCTCTCCAACACCCCTCTCTACACGCTTCAGGAAAAGTAAAATGTAAATAAGAGGTGCCGTTGCAAAGGCTTATCCCTCAATACTTCATCTGATCTGATGTAAGCGACCTAGGCTTAGGTCCTTTGAAAAACGATATCGCATAGGTTTCCACCACTGAGCTCGAAAATAGAATTCGAGGGGAAGTTTGGCTTTGGGTGTGGTATAGATGTAAAGTCAGTAAACATAGTTGTGTGTGTAGAGCTTAAACTGAGAACCAGATGCAGAAAATAACCAGACCTGCCATATCGAGTGGGATATCCTTATTGGTGTTGTGGGTAGAGTTCTTGCCTCATAGCATAGGAATACCTGGGTTCAAATCCAGGCCTGGTGGGAGCTTCAATTTATTGAGGGCAATTTCCACATCTGAACGAAGTTTAGCTGTGTTGGTATCAGTCTCAGTAGGTCCGAAAAGTTGTTGTGGGCCTGGCACACATAATATGAGGGCGAAATTCACGCCCTTACAGTGGTGGCAACCACTGCAGCTGTCTTACAAACAGACAATCACACTCGAAATAATTAAAAATGCATAACTAAATTACATTATCATGTTGTTTAGGCCTAATGTTCATTAGCAGTGCAAATACAATATTCTAAGACAGATGGAAAAGGTAGGCGACTTTCATGACTATTGCCTAATGTCGCTAAACAAATAGTTATATCTTTTGCAATGCATAATTAATAATGTGCTTGGCCATATACAGTAAGATTAATGGTTATGGATGTTTAGGAACACGATAATTGGCATTAAATTAGGCAATTCACAAGAACAAGTCAAATACATTTAACGTAACAATAGTTAGCCTATAATTTACAAAAATAACTAATTTATATTAGTTATTCCATGTAGGGATTTAAAAAGTAGGTCTATGTAATAACAACATATTTTTATATATTTTACAAAAAGGACTGTCATATATTTAATAGTTATTCTCTGTTGGTATTTCCAGAAAACGGTATGTAAAATAGAAATTGTTTATAATTTACAGAAAGGACTAATTTTTACTACGGTTATTCTCTGTTGGTATTTACAGACAAAGTATGTTAAAAACAACATAAATTGTAAATATTATACAGAAAGAACTGTAATTTTGTTACCGTTATTCTCGGTGGGTAATTACAGAAAAAGTCTTAAAACAACAGAAATTTTAAATATTATACAGAAAGAACTAATTTTTTTACCGTTATTCTCGGTGGCTAATTACAGAAAAAGTCTGTTAGAACAACAGAAATTTTAAATATTATACAGAAAGAACTGTAATTTTGTTACCGTTATTCTCTGTTGTTAATTACATAAAAAGTATGTTAAAACAACAGAAAGGACTAATTTTTACAATTATTCTATGTTGGTAATTACAGAAAAAGTATGATAAAACAACATAAATTGTAAACAAATATACAGACAGGACTGTATTATTTACAGTTATTCTCTGTTGGTAATTACAGAAAAAAGTATGTTGAAACAACAGAAAGTGTAAACAATTTACAGAAAGGACTGTATTATTTTCTACAGTTGTTTTCTGTTGGTATTTACAGAAAAATTATGTTAAAACAACAGAATTTGTAAATAATATACATAAAAGACTTACTTTTTACAGACATTTTCTGTTGGTATTTACAGAAAAAGTATGTTAAAACAACAGTTTTGTTTTACAGTGTAGAATATATAAGCAATCATGTTAAAGCATTTAACATGTACTAAGTACGTGATTTATACAATTGGCGAGTGCATTTTCACACACAAACACACGCCCACACAAACACACACACGCACACAACACAAGCACGCACACACACACATACACACGCTTGTTTACCATTACAGATAAGCTATATCACCATTACAGAGAGAGAAGTATTGAAATGGTTAGATAAAATCAAGGTAAATAAATCGCCCGGACCTGATACAATCTCACCTAGAGTTCTAAAGGAAGCTAAGGATGAGCTCTCCAAAACACTGACACTGCTATTCAATAAATCCTTGCAGTCTTGAACTATGTCTGATCAGTGGAAGCTAGCCAACGTAACACCAACATTAAAAAAGGCAGAAAATCCCTACCCAGTAACTATCGTCCAATTAGCTTAACCTCAGTTGTATGCAAAATGCTAGAAACACTCATAGGACCCAGACTCCTAAATCACCTAGAGGAAAATAACATACCTAAAGACACTCAACACGGCTTTCGTAACAAACGTTCCTGCTTAACAAACCTCATATACTTCTTCCACGACATCCTCAACCTCTATGATGAGAATAAAGCTATAGATATTATATACCTTGATTTTCAAAAGGCCTTTGACAAAGTTCCCCAAAATGTTTTACTTCTAAAACTAAAAGCGCATGGAATGCAAGAGGGTGTGCTGAAATGGGTAAAAAATTGGCTCAGCGACAAAAAAGCAAAGAGTAGTCATAAACTGTAAGGCATCTAAATGAACCAATGTAAGTAGGGGGGTACCCCAGGGATCGGTACTAGGACCAAATCTCTTTATAATTTACATCAACGACATAGATGACGGTCTCACCTTTACAATCTCAAAGTTTTCTGACGATACAAAAATTGTAAATAATGTACTCTCAAAAGAACAAGTTGACGATATGCAACACAATAAAATGTCATGTTTGGCCCAAATTTGGCACATTAGTTTCAATGCGGATAAATGTAAAGTACTACATATCGGATACCGAAATGAGAAAGCAAACTAATCGATGAATGGCACCCACCTTAAGAGTGTAGACAGGAAACCTATCTGGGAGTAACAATATCGAGTAACCTAAAACCGAGCCAACAAGTTGTTAAAAAGGCAACCAAATAATTGGCTTTATAGCCAGGTCATTTCAGCATAAATCCAAAGAAGTTATCGTAACTCTTTATAATTCCTTAGTCCGCCCTCTTCTTGAATACTGCGTTCAATCCTGGTGCCCTTATTAACAAAATTATACAGATAACCTAGAACGAGTTCAATGTAGAGTTATCAAAATTATATCTAGCCTAAAGAACAAACCATACAAGGTGCGGCTTAGATAATTACATATATTTCCTTTAACCCAGCGCGGATTAAGAGGCAAATTAATTCAAGTGTTCAAAATCATCAAAGGTATCGACAATATGAACTGTGGTAAATACTTCACTATCGACCAATCTAATTACACGCGGGGAAACGGTTTCAAAATAATTGGTAAATCTTTTAACTCACAAGAATCTAAAAAAGGTCTTCTTCAATCGAATTGTCAACTTGTGGAAGGGGCTTCCCCGAGACGTTATAGATTGCAGCACCGTTGATTCTTTTAAACTTCGCCTAGACAAATATCTTGCATCAAAGAAAACAGCAGTGTTTGAATTGATGGGAAATTGAAGTAATGATTTTAGAGAGGGACGGCAAAATCAGGTAATAAGAAATGAATGATAGCATAGTAAAGGCGGAAAACAAACACAATAAGCCATAGGGTGTTATGTGTATACATTAGTGATACAAATATAATGATACAACAACATAAGAACAAATAAACCATTATTAAAATGTGACATATACTGTTTGCTTAAAATCAGTAAAAATCAGTTTAAATGGAAGTAGCAATTTGCCAACAACTAATATATTACAAAAACAAAACTTTTATAGATAACACAAATACAGAGAGCAAACATGATAAAACAAACACATATAATTATAATAAACCTGCATGGGGACTAATTCGGCTAGTTGGCAAGGTCGACAGAGAGACACTTCAATGCTTCGCTTTCTGTAAGTTAATTATTTTTTCTATGTGCATGAAGGAGACAAAAGTCAAAACTGCCCATAACAATGTCCCCCCAAAGGTTGAATGAATGATAGATAATCAAAATCAAGGTACATTCGGATACCATAGTTTCTAGCCCACTCTTACACATTCATGGACTTGACCTATTTCTAATTATAGAAGTATATCTCTGGAAACAAATGTATGAATATAATTATAAATAAATAAATTACAAAACGTTATATAGTATTTATTGAAAAGCTAGTTCTATCCAAACATAATCTCAAACAGTTATAATTGCATACAGAAAGACATATGGGGTCCACGAATTCTTATGAGTGGGCTAGAGACTATGGTATCCGAGTGTACATTAGTGGTAATTAAGGTGCGTTGGAAAGAAATGTAGTGTGCTTGTTAAGTGTAGTGAAATGAATAGGAGGAGGAGTTGTTTGTGAGAGTATGCTGGATTACTGTATGTGTAGGTGAGACACAAATATAAACAGTGGGGGAAGCCAGGCAAATGAAACAGGAGTTCCAGCAACTCCTTATCATATGCCTATGTGGCCTCCGTGGGTATTGCCCTGCTCAATTAGTGCCTACAATCTCCCCATATCAAAGTTACTTCCCTTACATATTTATAGAAGCGACTATAAGACTTATCCCAAATCCAGGCAAGAACTTCACAGAAAACCAGAGACCTATCGCTTGAAGTCCCAGGTAAGAATTTTGAGATAATTTACTTTTTGTAAGCACATGCCAACTTTATAACACTACACAATTGGGGTTTAGAGAAGGGAGAGGTAAAAAACACGCCTTAGTTCTAGCCACAAAATTTATAGCATAACATAAAGCAAATATGGGACGCTTGTCACATGATCCTATGAAATCATTCATAATCATTCCGTAAGGTATGGCATTTAATTTAAATAATTAATCTTTTGCTTGCCTCTGATCACAGAAAAGTTACTAAGTAATGTCCTTGACAATCTTACAACCACAGTTAAAATTAATACAACTCTAAGTGACAGTCTTACGATAGGTTGTATTGTCCCTAAGGGCTCGGTTCTTTCCCCATCATTATTCACAATATGCAGTAATGACATACCACCTTCTCAAACAGGTACAAACATATCATATGCCACTGGATATCACTCTAATAGTTGGCTATGGAAGCCTATCAAGAGTAATTATGGCAAGACGAACGTAAAAAGAAGTAGAAATTGTAGATAATGTCAAAGACAATTTGAAACTTAACACAAATATAAATAAATGCGAGACAAGGTATCTAAAACTAATAATCAACATTAAAAGTATAAATTTTAAAATACTAGAGACAAACAACATTGAAAAGGTGTGGGGGTGGTGACTAGGGAGATGCATGGATATTAATAGTATATATATATATTTTTGTTTTTATATATATTCCAACTACTCCCTCTCGGGCATAGGCTGAGAGCCTGCACTCTTTACCGCTGATCATGGTGAGGCCCGTGAGATCTTGTGCCAGTCTAGGGAGTGAGACATGCAAAGCACCTATTCATGGCTCGAAGCAACTACATCTCTGAAGCCGCTTCGCCTCTGCGTTTCACAGTCTCTTCCCCCAGACTCGGACCCTCACTCTCAGAACGTCCCCTATTGAGCAATTAACTCACTAGGCATTGCCCCCCTGTAGCATTATTTGAATATGGGAATATTCATGCAATGCTATTTAATCAGGGAACAATGAGGGAATTTTGGTGTGCTGTGGTAATGCACTGAAACTAGGTACAGCACAAATTCCATCCCAATAATATCTTTGTTATGCCCTGATTTTATTCAGGATTAACGATTGATACAGGTGAGTTCTACTATACTGGGACTTCCGAGTTCATACAAGTACATGACAGACAACAGAGGATATAGTCCGGTAGCCATGGCGCTGCACCTTGTTTTGTCGGATAAAGTGTATGTTTGGCTGTTTCTTGTAGCTTGGAGGTACCTCTTCAAAATACAGGAGGGTGCCGAGTGGGCACCCTTGGGCATTTTGAGATATTAACCCCATAAACACCAAAATCACAAAAGAAACGTGATTTATTATCAAGTCCGTCACCAGAGATGTCAGGGAGACAGTGGTCAACAAAAATCATCATCTCCTCCTGTCAACCAAACTACCAGCCCAGAAAGTTGTCCTGTCATCCATTGAAAACAAAAAACAGCTGAACAAATTACTGTGTGAGGAACTGAGCAAAGACAGGCTATTTCATCTACGGAGAACAAAGAAGCACAAGTTGGTGGTGACAGGCGAGGACCCATGTCCCATCGAGATCAGGATGGAAGCAAGACGGGACAGATATGATCTAGAAAATCAGCAGGAAGAAGCTGACACCATCATCGTCCAACAAGTCCTGAGGTGTGCTGGAGAAGCCCATCACATCACTGTGGTTTCTGATGACACAGATGTGTTTGTCCTCCTCCTTCACCATTACCATCAGACAGGACTGGATGTACCACTAATCATGGATTCCCCCCGCAAGGACAGAACAATAGTGGACATCAAGTCAACACTGGCCAAGCAGACACAAATTGTCGAACACCTTTTACCAGCCCATGCCATATCAGGATGTGACACTGTAGCATCATACTATGGGTTGGGAAAAGGCTCTGTCATCAAAGCCCTGAAAGCTGGTTATGACCTATCAGCCATTGGCAACATGGATGCACCATTCCAGCAAGTCCTTGAACAAGCCACTGCCTTCATCTCAGCCTGTTATGGCATAACAGAGAGCACGGACAATATTCGGACATGTCCCACACAAGGCTACTTGTCTGGGGAAAAAAGAATGGGAAAGGACATATGTCTGCACCAAATCTGGCTGCTCTACCACCAACAAAGGAAGCATTCCTTGACAATGTTAAGAGGGCCCACTTCCAAACGTACTTGTGGCGAAATCTCGATGTGAATCAGCTACCAGCACTGGACCCAGAGGAATTTGGATGGGAAAAAGACACCTGTAACAGGGCACTGATCCCAATCCACCTACCAGAAGATGCCAAACTTGTATTGTATTGTTTTGTAGATGTTTAGGTGACAATCACCACGGTCGGTCTGGGGATCCGCCGCTGATGAGCTCGTCCTGGAATCTTTACGACTCTGAATCTTACGATTCTTTACAGGACTGAACATGCCATTTTTATCGGCAATAGCTCAGAGAAGAGTGTTGAGAGGGAAGAAGGGGTGTTGGAGAGAGAGGAAGGTGTTGGAGTGGCTTTGTTATGTGTGTTTTGTCTGTATACGTCGTCAGGATGTCCCCTGACTGGGTGCAAGCATGTGAAACATGCTAGGACATACTACCGCACCCACTAAATGTCTGCCGTGACAGGGATTCGATCCCGGGTCTTTCAGATTCACACGCGAGCGTGCTCACCACTTGACCATCACGGCCTGGGACATTTGTCCCAGACTACATCCTGAAGATGATCCGGTGTGGCTGCAAGAGTGAGACCCCTTGTGCTTCCAAGAAGTGCAGCTGTAAAGAACATGGTTTGCCATGCACGATGTTCTGTGCATGTTTCAGGGTAGGATGCTCAAGATCCTAAGTTTTGGGCATGAAGGGGTTAATATCTCAAAATGCCCAAGGGTGCCCACTGGGCACCCTCTTGTATTTTGAAGAGGTACCCCCAAGCTACAAGAAACAGCAAAAAAAAAAAATGTATCCGACAAAACAAGGTTCATTAATAAATCAGGCTATGGCTCCCGGACTAATATATATATATCGCCAAAATATAGTTTAGAAATACAGCTTCATTCCCTTAATCACTAAATACACAATGTGGTATGAATGTAGCTTAGAAACACAACCAATGAATAGCACTTAAACCTATTTTCTATCTCCGAGCACAGCCGCGGATCTGGATAGAGTGCAGGTATTTAGCACAGCTTCACAATATTCCTTTTACCTGGAATCGTAAACACTTCTGATAATCGAGGGTGTTCACAAGTAATATCTTCAGCTATAATGTTTCACTAAACATGTAAAGAATTTGACTTGCGATATTACATATGCAAATGAGTTATTAATATCACTATACGTATCTTGATTTATCTACCGTACGCACTGATACGGGAGCGAGTTCAAAGCCAACTGAGACTGAACTTTACTATATCCTTCTTGATGGAATAATGGCAGAGTCGCTTGTGGACTCTTGAAATATTTTCTCTTGGTCGAAAAAATGGTAGAGTCGCTTAGCCTCAAACTCGGCTTAAATTAATTAAATTCGGAAAACACTTTTACTGATCAGGAACACTTCAGTAGTTCATAAAACATTGATAACTGGAATTCCTTTATCTAAATTCCTGATATTAAGACTGTTAATAATTTATGAACACTTTTAACACTTTTGCGGGACTATTTATTTTTACTTGATTGTAATAATGGCAGAGTCGCTTAGCTTGAAAAGTGGCTTAAATAGGTTAAAATCCGAAAATCACTTTTAATGGTTGGGAACACTTCAGTAGACTATGTAGCGTTGGTAAAAGTAATTATTTTTTATGAATTCCGAATATTAATACTTTTATTGATTTATGGTCTTTTTGAACACTTTGTGGGACTCTATTTATTTTTACTCTCGAACCTGGATTTTTGACAAGAGTCGCTTGGGGAACTCTGTTTATTTTCGCTTGCTGGGTAGATTACGTTTAGTCACTTTTTCACTCTCTTTTCTGGTCATCGACTTAGGCGTCTTTTCTTATCTTCTCTCCGACGATGATTCTGGTGTTTGCTGGCTGTAGTCTTCTGCTCCTCCGTGAGCCGTCCAGGTTGGCCGGCTGTGTGAAGATAGTTACAGAAGGGTTGATGGGTTTGGGATCTTGAGTATGGCTCCATAACATATAGTAATTATCTGGCAAACTGTTGGGCACGAGTATTTCAGAGGTTATGAGAAATACTCGACTATCCTGACCTGTATATCAACCGTTGATGAAGTCCTGTTAAGGTACTCTTGGAATAGGGTCTTAAATCTCGTACCTCAGTCAGAACGTATATGGCACGAAATCGGACTAACGCAGTAAGATTGTACAAGTACTCTTACTGACTGTCCTGACCGTTTTAAGAGGTTCGGGGGACCCAGGGCGGTGTTTAAACCTTTCAGTTACACAGCCTAATGGGATGCCACAGACTCAGTGCACCTAGGACTTATATCTGCAGAGTGCCCTTGAGGGAATCTCGCCAAGCCCTTTCTCTCACAGCAGTCTCAGATGTTTCGAGACTACCTGTGAAAAGTGGTAGTGTTCACTTTCAATAGTAATAAGTAGAGAGGTCGGGGTGCCGGAGTATCTCAACTCTTACTAGGGAAAATGTAACCTAGCAGAGGGGACAATGTTAGGTACTGGGATGCCAGCAGAGCTGGGCACCACAAACAAAAAGTCAAGTCAAGAAACACAAATCAGCAAACCCAGAACATAACTTCAGCAAACACAAATGTGCAAACCTTGTGAAATTTCTAGTCCTCAAATGCAAATATGCAAACGCAAACCGTTTTTTATTAATTTTAAATTTTAACTACAGAATCAAGGGTAAATCAATAAATTCAATCTCTAATGTCAATAAATATATATATTTACTTAAATATAATGTTGCCCAACTTCCATGGACCTCAAGGATATACATACAGGCTTTTAACCCTCCTCTAGCGGGTGCTCTGTGGCCGTTTTGGGCCTTTCTGGGCCGTTCTGACTGCTATATCAACCATCAGTATGAAAGGAACTGTATTGCGCCGAAAACTAGGTGGAAATCGCTACACAATAACGCCACATACAGCTACGTAGCACTCGTGGAGCACTGACAGTGTTACCTCGAAGATGGAAGTTTAGCTGATTTTGCTACCTTGCTCACTTTTAGCGAACTATTAGTTACACTGTCATCCTCACGCGCGGTGGGGGAACTGGAGTTAGTGTGGGCCGGGAGGCCACAGATGTCGGACGTATGGATCATTACTATCCCACCCATTTTCACTCGATTTCCACCCTTTTTTCACCCGTTTTTTGCCAGTTTTTTCAACTCGACTTATGTGGTGAGCCGCTTTTTAAGGGTTAAAGCTTGGAAATTGCTGTAAATTGCCAAACATTCCAGAACGTCACCCGCAGTGAAAGGGTTAATATATATAGCATAGGCCACTTAGTTTGTCCACATGGGCAGTAAAACGTTGGGGCAACTTGTTTATGGGGAGAGTGCTTCAGTAATAATCAGTATTCGCAATTCCGCACCATTCAGGAGGAGGTACGCCGGATCACAGAGGTGCATGGAGGCGATTTATTCGTGGTCCCCCCTTTGGGAATGGCAATAGGCTATATATGCCTAGATAGGTCTACTTTAGATAGATTAAGTAATTTAATAGAAAGTAGCCTAGGCCTATTAATTTTAATGCTCAGAATAAAGGCCTAGCTTCAGATCAAAATTTAATAACATTTTATTGTAGGCTAAATTTAGTCTAGGCCTACTGTATATGATACTTTCAAAATTAACACTTTCTACTTGACACTAATACAATTAGTGTGATTATAGGCCTAGGCCTATACATAAAAGTTAGAACATGCAATATTTAGCCTAGGCCTACATGCTTTGAGGCATTTTGATGGAATTAGTGACTGATTATAGCCTAGACCTAGGCCTAGGCTCTATATTAAAGTTAGAACATGCAATATTTAGCCTACATGCTTTGAGACATTTTGATGGAATTAGTGATTATAGCCTAGACCTAGGCTATATATATAGAAGTTAGAACATGCAATATTTAGCCTACATGCTTTGAGGCATTTTGATGGAATTAGTGATTGACTGATTATAGCCTAGACCTAGGCTAGCCTATATACTGTATATAGAAGTTAGAAAATGCAATATTATTTAGCCTACATGCTTTGAGGCATTTTGATAGGATTAGGGTACCCTAGGCCTAGCCTAATACAATTACTTATATTAGTAATTAGCCTATAGGCCTAGGCTATATTTAGAAGTTAGAACATGCAATATTTAGCCTACATGCTTTGAGGCATTTTGATGGGATTAGTGATTATAGACCTAGGCCTAAGCTATATAGCCTAGCCTATATAGAAGTTAGACTTAGCCTAGGCCTACATGCTTTGAGGCATTTTGATGGGATTAGGGTAGCCTAATAACATTAGTTTAGGTTAATAATTAACAGGCTATCAATCAAATTAACGATAGCCTAACTTTATAATCTTAAATTAGGCTAGATTATAAAGTTATAAAGCCCTTCTCCAGAGACATCTTCTTGGTAATAACAGGCCCATAGAAGGTTTCTAGGTGGGGCCAGGGGTGGCTTAGGTCCTCGATTTCTGCATGCTCTGCAGCATCACTGTCGGATGATGGTGGTGAACTGCTCCCCATGCTGTTGGCAGCTGCGGTAGGCATGATGGTAGACTCCATGTTCACTTCAATAGGCCGAAAATATAAACAAAGTTGAAGTGCTAGCAGGTTGGAACTCTTGGACTGCTGTGTTCAGTTCAGTTCAGTTGGAATTCGGGAAGTTTAGCCTTAACGTCGGCACTTCCCTGTGTGTTGTAGGGGTTAGCTCGACGCTTGCTACTAAGTAAGTGAACAAACGTGAAGAGCCGATGTATAGGCCTAGATTCCAGAACACAGGTAGTTGGCTTGGTCACATAACTTTTTTTGGCTGGAGCTGCAGGAGCGGCCCAGGGCTGGCTGGCGGCTGGAATGTTTATTTTGCGGACTCGAGGTTTGCAACATGGAGGTACTTTCCAGAGCTTCAAACCCGCAAATAGGCAGCCATTTTGGCGCCAACGCTAATTCGCCAACAAAATGACACTTCCTCCATGGCGGAATTGGCTATTTGCGGAAGTGTTGGCTAAAGTGCCCAGCTCTGGATGCCAGTAATAACAAAGTTCCTCTGAAAGGACACTTTTGTACAGTGTTCACTTCCAAGAGTAATAGTAGAGAGGTCGGGAGTCCGGAGTCTCTCTACTTGTACTAGGGAAAGTGAAACCTAGCAGAAAAGACAATGTTAGATACTGGGATGCCAGTAGTAACAAAGTTCCTCTGAAGGACACTGTCACAAGTTTCACTTCCAAGAGTAATAATGGAGAGGTTGGGGTGCCGGAGTCTCTCCACTTTTACAAAGAGAAGTGTTACCTAGCAAAACGGACAATGTTAGATACTGGGATGCCAGTAGTAACAAAGTTCCTAGAGTAGGACTTAGCACTTTTCACTCTAGATAATATTGAGGACGGGGTGCCGTACACCTCAACTTCTTTTAGAGAGGGTGCTTGTGGACTAACTTTAACTAGAATGAAGGGGCGGGATGCTGTGACCCTTCTTCCTAAGTTAAGGAAAGCTTCATACTGGTAACAGTAGCTATGTTAATCACTGGTGGTGCCAGTGGTAACAAAGTTTCCTGTAACAGGCCTCAGTTTCGGTAACTTTAAGAATAATAATGAAGTTCCGGGAGGCCGTTCACTTCACTACTATACTTTTAGTAGACACCGCCTATCAAGAGTTTCTATGTTAGTCGGGTGGTGCCTCGTACTAACAAAGATCCCTAAAATAGGATTTTTTAACTCACAGACAGTATATTGAACTTTCGGGATGCTGTAGGTCCAACTGAATGGAGGGGTAATTATAAGACTTCTAAAGGTGGGATGCCAGTACTTAACCCTTCTTTGGCGGCGCGCATCATATGTCGAGTGAAAGAAATTTGGTCTATGTGGCGGCTCACAACATAAGTCGTGTGGCATTTTCAGCACGTAATGTTGCTGAGAGAGAGAGACAAGTGGTGGCAGGAGAGTAGCGAGCGTATGACTGCTCCAGACCACCGCGGTGGACCAACTGACATGAATCCCACCCTCCTCCACCCTCTCACACTCGCTACATAGTGAATTGTGTGGGGAAAGTACCAAATTAGATGGTTTTTGCACTCGTGTTGCGCAATTGTTGCAAGAAAACTAGCGGTCATACAAGGATCGTTGGGGTGTCATTGGAAAGCTCTGTTTATGCCCTTTCAGGGATAGATACTTGTTTTACGCTCTGGGTCTTATTTAGGCATGAAAATTATCACGTAAACAGCCCTATTTTGGGTAAAAACACCCCGCTGGTGGCTACATATTATTTACCGCCTAGGCCGCTCGTTAGGTGTTAAGAAGCCTTAAAATTGCTTATCTCTCCTAAAATATCCTGACCTGGTATTGAGGATTACTGCGAGGGGTCCTTCCTAACCTATAGGATGTAGTCCGGGAGCTAAACAAGTTGAAGTGGACATTCCGGACAAAAGCACCAAATTTGGCAGACTTGTATATTATGGGCCAACAATAAATATTATCCCCGGAACCACTCTCAGAGACCATTACTTGGCCGCCATATTGGTTTTCAAGATGGCCGCCATAGACAAAATGGAATTTATGTCATGACTTTCATTAAACAATTTCCTTGGCATATTTGGTGTCAAATTATATGTTTTGGGGGATGATCAAATCAATCAAACAACTTTTATGCTGACCAGAAGTATGACTATGGCAGAAAACACACTTTCTACAGTATATGCAGTGGAAATTATGAAACTGTTAACAGCAAATAATATGTTAATGAAACAAACAACAATAATATTATTATTTAAACTGGATGACAGTTGGCAGTTGACCTATGGCGGTTCAATCCCCAAGCATCAAGTACACCAACGACATCCTGACATAATCCAGGCTAAAGAGAAAAAAATATAGATGACCAAATTAATATTTTGACTTTAAATCGTTTATGTTAAACTATAGTTTATGCTACTTTGCTGTCATGATATAATGCCTACATAGTCTACCCATGACATATTATGCCTACATAGTCAACCAATGACATATGCCTACATAGTCGACCCATGGCATCTCACACAAAACCAGGAAAAGGATTCATTAACCCTTTCAATCAGATTCATTAAACAATATCTTCATAAATTAATCCATATGCTTCTACTTCCATAATTAAAAACATAACAGGTACACTAATTTTTAAAAGCCACTGTACAGTCGGCCAAATAAATAATATTTTGGCTTATATTACCTCTTGATAAGAACATAGCATCTAACAATTACCAGGAACTACCTAAGTTATTGTGAGGGCGTCTTTCAGATATTGTTCCACATTTACACAACATATGAAAGATCTGGCAAACATTACTGCAGTGCATAGTGAGCCAAATATAAAGACATGTATACTTATATGGCTGGCTGTATCTCCCGATGGTTTTAGTTTTGTTAACCCCTTCATTCAGATGTTGTATAGCTACCTCCAGAATGTTATTCAGTTTATAGAGAACGTATATGAATCAAAAGCTTTGAAATTGCCCTTAAAGTAAAATATATCAGTCCCAAGTTCAATGAAATAGTCTAAATGTAGCTACAATATACTAAAAATGGCGTGTTAAATTGGCCTACTATAGGTACACTTAAAACATATAGGTATGAGAAGGGTATTAAAATTGTCCGGGGGGGGGGGGGGGGTAAAACCATATTTTGGACCTAAAATCATAACTATTGCATACATTCAACAAATCTTTTTTGACTGACGTTCGCATTCACGCAACAAATGTTTGTGTGAAATTTGGTGAAAATCCGTCCAACGGTCTAGGAGGAGTTTGGAGACAGACGGACAACAACGACGACGCAGACATTTTTTTCCAGTGGTACCCACTATACGAGGGGGGGGGGGGGATACCAAACTCTGCTTAACAGATTTTGTCTATCATAAAATACAATACTTTGACTAGAGATATGTTTTTAGTTATAAAAAAGGAGTTTTGCTAATCTATTTAGATATTGGGTATTGTTATTATGTTATAATCAACATTCGTATGATATATTATATATACTGCATATACATATATACTTATATATACAGTATATATAAGAAGACATCCAAATATTGATTATAACATAATACAAATACTCAATACCTAAATAGAATGGCATGATGCTTAGCCTATTGTCAAAAATAAATATTAAAAACTGTGTTATAACTAAAATATATCTCTAGTCAAAGTATTGTTGTTTCATGATAGAACAAACAAATATATTAACATTATTATTATACAGATACATACTGTATAATTATGTACGTACTGCATGAACAACAAAATACTGTACATTATACAGTACAGTAACACATGTGATGATAAGTATTGCTTTTGCCTGCACCTACTTATTGGGGGTATATCTCCCGAAATGTATATATTATTATGTTTCGTGTCCTCCTAATCACCCTTGTGGGTAAATTGTAACCCACATTGACTCTTCCTTATCGTTTAATTTAACACCATGGTCTAGTAGCCTAGAATAGTTGTAGACTGCCATACAATCCAGGTATGTAAATATCGTGTTGATAAATATCTTGCCGTGAATCCCCGACTGATTGCGTTTGTGCCCGAGTGATGTTACCGTAATAACATCGTTCGTAGTACTGTAATTTTGTTTTCTGGTCCTCATTTTTTCCCCCACACAAGTAGCCTATTAACGACTATTAGGTCTCGTGTTGCTTATCTTCCTTTGCATTTCTTTGTATTCAGTTGTATTATATTCTTTACTACTTTAAAATTTCCCAGTTTTTCTTGTATTCCCTTTTCCTCAACCTCTCTCCAAACTTATTGCATAGCACTGATAATTTTCGTTATTATGATTGATGCTTATTAGTTATATCGTATCCATTTTATCCTCTTACATTTTCATCAGACTGCTCATATTGACAATCTCTTTCCTTTTATTTGTCATTCCTTTCTCGTAATTTAACAATTTGTCCTTATTTATGTTATTATTATCCCCTCTCCCTTCGTGCCTTCCTCTCCTCCCTCTCTCTTCTTATTTCCTCGGTATCTCTCTTCCACAACTCCTATACATCTTTCCGGTTTCTCCATTAACCACCATTATCTCTTCTTTTAAGTGTGGGAAGCCATGAAAAGAGTGAAGTTGCCTACTTTATGCTGATGACACTATAGTTATGGCCGAAAATGAAAATTATTTACAGTTTGCTTTGAATGCCGTTCAGGAGTATTGTAGCCTTTCATCACTGCAGGTAAACATTGGTAAAACTAAAGTTGTAATATTTTTCCAGGGGTAAGGTCAGAAAATATAGGACATTTAAATTCGGTAATGATGAAATCCAGGTAGTGGATGATTATACTTACCTGGGCACAACATTTAACTTCAACGGTCGATTTCATAAAGCTAAATCAAAACAAGTAATTAAAAGTAAGAGAGCAACTTATGGGTTATTATATACAATTAACAAGCTTAACCTACCGTTCGACACAAGTATCGATTTATACGAAAAACTAGTATTACCCATCTTATTGTACGGTAGTGAAATATGGGACTGTGAGAATATTGATCACCTAAAAAGGACATGCAATAGCTTTTTGAAGAGATTTTTGAGGTTGAATAAATCAACTACAACATGTATGGTGTATGGTGAATCAGGTTTTAGAAGTTTGCAGGAAATCATAGACAATAGAATGGTAAATTTTTGGTTTAGGATTACAAGTGATACGGAAAATAAAATTTCAAGCGTTTTGTATAGATTAATGAAAGTTTTGTATGATCGAGAACAGTACAAATTACCCTGGTTAAACAATATCAAATGCTTACTAGATAGCAATGGAATGTCACATGTATTTAATGATGTAAATAATATTAATGGTAACTGGTTTAAAGAAGCATTTAAACTTTGATCTAGTGATATTTATAGGCAAAAATGGACGGAGGAAGTAAATAGAAGTAGTGTTTGTTTGAATTACAGAATAATGACGGTCGATTACCGCATCCAAGATTATTTACTTAAACTGCCATAGCAATATTCAATAAGGTTGTGTACATTCAAATGTGGTAATCATATGCTGCCTATTGCCAGCGGTAGACACAACAACATAAATGTAAACGAGCGAATTTGTACGTTATTTAACAGTAATGAAGTCGGTGATGAATTCCATTTTTTGTTCAAATGTTCACATTTTAATGTTTACAGAAGGCAGTACCTTAACAAATATTATTATAATAATCCTAATTCTATGAAAATGTCACAGTTATTCAGCAGTACACAACATGCAATTATATTAAAACTTGACAAATTTGTAGGAGAAATTATGAATTATTTCAAGACATAAAGTCTTGAACTTACAACAAGGCCACCAGTCAAGTTGAAATATTATTATGTACAAATAATGTTGTTGTTTTGTATATGTGTTATTGTATTTTGTATTTGTATTGAAGTATGTACTCTTATACCCCACTTGGGGTCGCTCGAGTTAATAAACCTTTCAAACCTTTCAAACCAGGAACAGATGAAGTGTGTGTGGAAATGTTGAGGTATGGTGGTGAGATAGTGATCGAATGGGTATGGAACATATGCAGACTAGCATGGGAGAAGGGGAGTGCACGTGATGACTTGAAGACTGACATAATAGTCCCCCTATATAAGGGCAAAGGGGAAAGAGGAGTGTGTGGTAACCACCGAGGAATATGTCTTCGAAGCGTAGTAGGGAAGGTCTACAGTGGGGTAGTGATTGAGAGTGAGTTATTTATAACAATGGATTCAACAGATGTGACGAAATTTACGGGAGGGATTGACAAATTTATGGAGGTCATGAAGGGAATGGGGGGAGGGTGGAGGAGATTTATGCAGGGAAGAAGAAGGGAAGGAGCCATTGAACTCCACCCCAACAAAAACAAACACGATTATAACACACCACATCATCAGGTGAATACAAATAATGAACATATATCATACATTTTAGGGGAGGTGTGGCAGAGTGGTCTTGCCACTGGACTGGTAATCCAATGGACCCGGGTTCGAATCCCAATATGCCAATGGGAAGATATTATTGGGATGGAATATATGCTGTACCTAGTTTCAGTGCATTACCACAGCACACCGGAATGCCAAAAAAATACCCTCATTGTTCCCTGATTAAATAGCATTGTATGAATATTCCCATATTCAAAATATGTTACAGGGGGGCAATGCCTAGTGAGTTAATTGCTCAATAGGTGGCGTTCTGAGAGTGAGGGTCCGAGTGTGGGGCCTGAGACGGTGAAGTGCGGAGGTGAAGCGGCTTCAGAGATGGAGTTGCTTCGAGCCGGGGTGCTTCGCATGTCTCACTCCCTAGACTGGAACAAGACCTCACGGGCCTTACCGTGTTCAGCGGTGTAGTGTAAAGGCTCTCAGTCTATGCCCGAGAGAGAGTAGATGGAATATAGAAAAAAAAAATAAAACAAATAGGGGTGGTTCGTTCGTAGCCACCCATTCGGGGATCGCGGCAATAGATATATCAACATTTCTCTTTAACATGCCTTTAAAGTTCCTCTATACTATATCAGGCACTACCACGCCTAAATCTCCACTCTCTCCTATCCCTTACTGCTAGTTTTCATTTATGTTTATTTGTGTGTTTAAATTCCCCCTCTATCTCCTTTCAGCGGTTCTGCTGCTTCCTTGTTTCCTCCGTCTCCCTAACTTGTCAGCACTCTAGTTGGCCACTCAATATTACAAACTCAACATTCAACGGACTACTTGCAACAAGGTGGATAATTGAGAGGAAAGTTGAGCACTGCAACATGCAACTAAGCAAGGATATATTATGATGGTGGTGGTGGTAATGATGTTGAGTGCATGTTGATACAAAATAATGGGAACAACAAGACAAATTACTTCTAACAGAAACATGGCTGTGTGACCAGTAAAACGTCTATGAAGTAAGCAGATGCCAACTGTTCATTACAACTTCAGTCAGCCTTTTGTTTTTTGTTTTGTTACGACCGGCACTACGAAATAAACAAGGGCACTCAATATTGGACTAGATGATAGGCTATATCTGCAACAACGGTACGCTAATTCCAAACCCTCGAACTATTACGCCGGTGAACAAAACACTTAAAACCCTCCAGAGTTAATCTACTGGATAACGGGGTATCAATTAACTGGGTTTTAGTGCACTTCTACTAAGGCTTTCCGGTGACGGCAAAGCCTACTCACAACAGGAGTACTTTACGTTAATAAAATGCTCTTAAGTAATAACAATGCTTAAATAAACTATAACAAGATTTAATAAAGAAATATATGCTTACGTTAACTTTAGTGTGAGTCTGTACTCAACACTAAACTCTTCAATGCTCTATGAAAACACTGGTAGTCTAGTCCTACAGCAATCAGATATGGAATCTTCTGGAAACTTCTGATGCTCTAAGGTGCTCGTTAATACAGAACAGACATAATGCAGGGGCAGGACACCAAAGCGTGTATCTTAAATACACCAATATGTAGGATACATATATATAACAAGGGAGTGCAACAACTCTGTGACAGCACTAATAATAGCCACTCAAAACAGTACTTCCTTAGCCAAAGTAACAGCCATACTGGGTTGTGCGCCAAGCATCAACCTAGGCTAAAATAATATGTGACTTCCTAAAGCATACACAGATAAAGTTAATAAACACAATGCTGTCTTAATTACTAATAAAGTCTAGCAGCGGCATAAAAGGCACCAGGAGGCTAGGCAGAGCGCATGCATGCTCGTAGCCTACTGTCTCCCCTTGAACAGATTTCCCTTATGTTACGTTAATTGACTTGGAGGCTCTCTTGGAAAGTCCAGATCTCAAGTATCTGGTCTTGCCCTGGCGCTCCACAAAGGTCAACACAATGAGGTAGCGAGCATACGAGCAAGAGTAGGCAAAAGCCCTTCGCTCGTATACTGCTACACTCGCAAAGGAAAAATATGCACAAAGGTTACAGGCACCTAGCTCCGTCGAAGTCGTATAGACTTTGACTCGCCATATACGTAACTCAGACAACGACTAAAGATACCTTCCACTGTCTAGCATTAAATAGTAATAAAGAACAACTCAATAATTAGAAGCAACCCAATGATAATATGACTCATGTGACTATGACTAATAATCCCTAAAGCTAGTGCAAAACATGTATGTGAGAACTGGTGCTGGTAATACGACTGGCCGACTATGGAAGTCGTATGCAGAACCAGAAGGGACAAGTAATTGAATAAAGGTGAGAAGTAATGGAAAAGAAGTTCAGAGAGAGAAACAGTAGTATAGGGAGTTAGATTGGGGGACAGATTGCAAGGGACGTCTAGGACCAAGCACTCTATGCCAAGCTCTGAGAAGATACGCGGGCAGGATCCCCACACCACCCTCCCAGGACAGCGGCCTCCAATCACAGACCACTACGTCATGAAGAGCAGGCGTCCTTAGGACGCGGCAAGCGCGCCAGCCAATCAAGGGCCCGGGAAAGCCCGCGCGAGCGAGCGGGGGAGGCACACGTACATACACACGCACATAATACCACCGCGCTGCCTCCTCCGCTCTCTCTCTCCTTTAACTTCACTCTGCATATCTTATACTCTATCACTAATATAAAATACTTCCATGTGTCACAGACAATAATAAAGACCACCACTGATCTGGCTGTGACTACATGAATACTAGGAAAAAAAGTACATCGTTCTACGATTATTATAGCCCATTCCACTGCCCTGGTGAGCGCTAGCGAGTACGAGCACATTCTGGCAAGCTGGCCAGCGTAACAGTTTTCTATGTGGATGAGGGAGACAAAAGGCAGAACTGCCTGTGACGAGTGCCTCCCCCAGAGTTGAAAGAGTGACAGGGCCAAAATCAAGGAATGTTCGAGGTTTGGTAGATTAGTAGATTATACAGTAGTTCGAGGATCAGGGTGAATATTGGCATAGTTTCAGAGGAATAAAATATTTACCTGCGTCGAAAGAGGAGGGAGTGCTATTAATAATAATCGATGTTGTTGTATTTGGGGATTAAAGGTGGGTTGTGGATAATACGAAATTCATTTGTACTCGTATTTTTGAAGACATCTTTATTTTGGAATGCTGATATGTATGACCCACCAAATGTCTAATTATTGTGTTATATTCTTAATAGTGCGGAGGATACTTCTCGTCCAAGTCGCACGTGGAGAGAAGAATAATACAACGGTCTTTAAACCTTCGTCTGCCATGCACATATACAGCGTATATTACAGTCAGTATCTGAACACTAGACAATCTATACATTTATTGAATTTTTCAGGCAATATGTCAATTACTCAGCTATTATGAAGAGTTTGGAGCAATGTATGTTGATATATATGCACACTTAGCATTAGTATGATGCAGGTTAGGTTATGTCAGGTAACATTAGGTTAGGTTAGGTTAGGTTATTTCCACATAACCTAACCAAAACTAAACTAACCTAATGCTACCTCGCTTCATCCTGGCCTATGAACTATAATATACATAGGATATTAAAAATTATAAGATTTACTGTATATTCCAAGTAGATTACTTAAAATTATCTCCTTATATGCAGTGGTCAAAATAAGTATGATCTAATCTTCTTCGAAACATGGTAGTCGAAATAATTATCAAAACATTGAATACGGTGACGACATTTTTACGTTATTTATGCTGCTGCCAATACATTAGTTGTAACAGGTCCATCTGTAGAGGAATAACATCTTGGGAAGTTGCTAGAATATAACCATATTGAAAGGGTTAACTTATACGAGAGAGAGAGAGAGAGAGAGAGAGAGAGAGAGAGAGAGAGAGAGAGAGAGAGAAATAAAGAGGGGGGGGGGGGGGTTAGGTTAAGACAAAAACAGACGCTTCATTCCCGGTGATTCAATTGTCCGACCCCTGGGATGCTGACCCGAGGCTACTGAGAGAGAGAGAGAGAGAGAGAGAGAGAGAGAGAGAGAGAGAGAGAGAGAGGGGTGAGAAGTTATTACTTAAAGGTAGGTAACACAGATTAAAGGTGTGTGTGTGTGTGTGTGTGTGTGTAGAATTACAACCAGAGGCTGAACATATACATGTGAAAATTACATACAGTTGTGCTGACTCATATTTTACTGCATTTATGTAGACTTGGTTGAACATATGTACCGTTAATCAAGCAGGTCGTATCTTGCTATAAGCACCCCTGCTCACTCATCGGTAAGGGATCACTCATATATTTTTAATGTTGCTGTAACTTCCAAAGATTTTAAGATAATAGATAATTGTTTAGAAGAAAACAATCAAATATTTGAGTCCTTTACATAAATATATGAAATTAAATTAAACACTGATCAATCAGCTGCTCTGCTTCATAAGGGGAGGTGTGGCAGACTGGTCTTGCCACTGGACTGGTAATCCAATGGACCCGGGTTCGAATCCCAATATGTCAATGAGAAGAGTAAAATACCCCGGAAAAGGAGAGAGCTATAAAACAGAGGAGGACGAAGGAGTAGCAGAAGAAGGAAGACCCAGCAAGGAAAAGGGACCGGAAGTACCGAGGAAAGAAAAGACAAAGACGAGACACCAACAACCAACACAGCAGCCCAAGGATCTGCAGCAGTAGCAAGACTAAAGAATAGACGAATCACCATACTGAGGAGGGACACGCCGAAGAAGGAATATCCACCCACGCTGGGCAAGACTATTCGCCTCATCACATCCCCGAAGAAGATAATAGTGTTCCGTCAACCTATTTGAGGAGAACCTAAAAAGACAATATATGTTTCCTTTGTATTACTTTTTAGAATAAGATATACCATGTATGATTGTTAAGAATATGTATTATAATTATTAAGAATATAAACCATCTGTATGAAATAAATATGTTATGATGTTTTGTTAAAATCTGATTATGCAATATTAATATGAAGTAATACCTCAATAGACCTTTGGGACATCGTTTCCTACACACATATATATATATATGCCTTCTTGTTATACTCCGATTACCTCTTATAATTATACAAACCACATGCTATCCCATAAGATTCTATGTTTATCCATTAGTACCAAAATAGACACCACGCCGAATGGCGCTGGTGTTCCCCCACACCCGCCGGAAACTGATGGCTGGCCCGCCAGCTCATCAGAAATACCAACATTTTGAGAGAGACGCATGCGTATATACTATCATAATAGATGAATTAGCAAGATATGCTTTATGAATCATTGTCAACATAAATCCTACTAACAAGGATATATAAGTAGATCCTCATTTTAGACCCCCATGAAGGAGTTTGACCTATGAAACCCTTCAATGCGCATCTCGCATGTCTGTACTTTACGGTGCACACGACACCAAACATGCCGCTCAAGTTAAGATTTAAGAAACTCTTTTCCTTGAACACCTTTATTGTATTCCAAGGCTTTATTGAGCTCACCTATATTATGATATAATTATTTACTTAACCATTGATGAAGTACCTCTACAGTTGAGATGTATTTTTGATATAAGCATCACCATCTCACTTAGTAAATTGATTTAGAAAGAAGATATCTTGACCACCAGAACAAGAAGATTCTATAAACCTCTTTAGGGATACCTCTTCATGCCCTTACCATTAGTCCAGTTGCTTAGGGCCCGATTATTTAAGTTAGTGGACATTCCGGACAAAAGCACCAAACTTGGCTCAAATGTTGTTCAGGACCTTAGCTTCCAATTTTTCCCCGGAACCAAGTCGCACAACTCTATCTTGGCGGCCATTTTGGAAATTCAAGATGGCTGCCAACAACAAATCAACATATTACTGCTAAAAGTAATTGTAAAGAATAGTTCCAAAACCTACATATTTTGATGTCAGGAATGCAATTAAATAATCAAAATTGTCCTTAACCCATTGGCTGCAGTAGTCGTTCCCAAACGCCATGGCAATTTACAGGCTTTTAAAGCCTCTAAAAGCCTGTAAAATCGAGTGCAAGGAAGCAGGAGCGCGACAGGCCACACATCCGTCTCCCAGCCAAGCGGCCGTGGCACTGAAAGCTCTAAGTCAGAGTCTCGCAAGATATACAGTTCTGCCAAAGGCAAATGTAGCGAGACATTAGCGAGAATTTCTCATTTTAGCGAATATCTATGGTATCCCTGCGGGTGAACCCTGTGAGCTACGAAGCTCGTTTTGGTGTCATTTTGAACCTATTTTCTTCTAGTTTTCGGCTGAATACATTTAATTTCATTCAGACACTTGCCTAATATAATCAATCAGGAGTAGCTGAATGAACCCTAATATGGCGGAAATATGCCCGTACCATAAGTGTTAAATGCTTATATAAAGTAAAAACATAATAATATAATTATATAATAATGTGTTCTTCTGTTTTCCGGGTGGATTGTGAACATGGATTGGAGCAAATGCCTGGTTTGTCAAGAGAACAAGGGTGAGACCATTTAATGTCAATTCAATGCTGTCAATGGTGAAAAAAATGAATCATATGCAAGTTTTCTAGAGAATGTCAGCACTTTCAAGAATCTGGGAAGTCTACCAGTTCCTCTTCTCTTCGATGAAAAGTTGACCATTGACGATCTAGTTCAAAATAAAGTTGTGTGGCAGAAGTCATGCCATGTTAACCCACAGGACCCCAGCGCCGCAGCGTAAGCGTCGGCATTGTATGTAACGCTAAACCCCAGCGACGCATAGGGTGCGTCACGGTTAATTACTCCGGTCCGATGGTTGAAAACTATCAAAGTCCAACCGCGTGCGCGTGAGCGCGTAAAAGCTTGTTTTTGCCTATCCCTTTCCCCATGTTAATTCCGACTTTCGGGCGCCCCTTAGGACCCCTTTATGACCTAGGGGATTGTTTTTTTGTTGTTTTTCCTTCATTTCTAACCCATTCCAGGTGTTTTCTGATTTTTTTTGTTTTGAGAACCTGCTGGGCCTGGAGTGTACATGTATATTATATTGCCTGGGGCTCAGTGGGTTAAGTTTAGTACAACACATTTGGAAAGGGCAACAAAGAAAAGAGAAAGGGTGGATGAAGGTGAAATAAGTTCATCTGAGGAGAAGCCGGTTCAGCGGCAGCCTATGGACAAAGCAGCTTGTTTGTTTTGTCAACAAACACATGGGCATCTCCACGAATTCAGCTCATTTGGGGCTGATGTCAATTTACGAATAATGGCTACAGAACTCAGTGACACAGAACTAATGTCTAGGGTGACCGGACAACTGAACCAGTGACAACTGAACCAGTGACAACTGAACCAGTGACTATTGAACCAGTGGACAATTGAACCAGTGGACAATTGAACTAGTGGACAACTGAACCAGTGGACAATTGAACCAGTGGACAATTGAACCAGTGGACAACTGAACCAGTGGACAACTGAACCAGTGGACAATTGAACCAGTGGACAACTGAACCAGTGGACAATTGAACCAGTGACAATTGAACCAGTGACAATTGAACCAGTGACAATTGACGACTTTCGAGTTTCAGGCTATGATTTGATCATTGATGTATTTATGAAAGTATTACGACCGTATTTTAGCTGATATTCCTGCTGAATATCGATTTCTGTGCCTTTTTTAGTGCAGACGAAAACCAATGGAAATCTGAAAATTCGAGGACACTTACACTCCATGTCGTCCGTTTGTTTACACCTTCGTGGTCGTCAGTCTATGCCCAGCTTTCACTATACAAACTATCACTACCCTACCCATAAATCTTAAATGTCTATTCAGTTTGGGAGCACCGAGCGGGGTAAACCACTCTTCCTATGTGCTGGGCATGAGTATGTGAACAGGAGCAGAGAACATTGGATGACTCCAGGAATCTCCTACTAGCACTGTCGCCATTATCGTAAAAATCGGTGCAGTGCTAGTGTGATGACAGAAGGGGACTGCGTGACCAAGGAGACCAACGCTCATAATCATTCTGGCGATCCACTAACAGCCCAAGTGCAGCAAGTTGTGAGCACACTACAATCATTTGGCGAAGGCTCATCAGACAGTGTAAGAAACTCCGTAGCCAATGCTGTAGCTTCTGCAAGTGAAGACGCTGTGCAACGACTGCCACAAAAGTCGTCATTGGAGCGATTATTAAGAAGAAAACGTCAGCGCAATGAGAGTGTGCGTGAAATCCCCCGCTCTAGAAACTTTGATATTCCTCCAGAATATCAAGAAATTATTCTGCATGATTCTGGAGTGAATGATGTTGACCGCATTATCTGCATGGGTAATCTAAATATTGTCACCAGTCTCAACGGCAACGGAACGGTATGGATGTGTGATGGTACGTTCGAAACCACACCCATATGTTTCTTCCAACTTTACACCATTCACGCCAAAGTCGGAAGCACCTATCCTCCCTGTGTTTACTTCCTTCTTCCCAACAAAACCCAAGATACGTATGAAAAGATGATTGACATCCTTCTCACAGTCATTATTTTAATGATACATTCGTTCTATCATGCACTATTTCTCTCTCTCTAACTATCTCTTAACTTGATTTTCGTGTCTTGAGGTTGTTGCTTTGACATAGGAAGATCGTGGTATTCTGCTTCCATAGCCTCTATATGTTGTCCACTTACCATTATGTTGTACAGTAAGTCAGGTAATGACACTTATAGTCCAGTCAATCTGTAGTTTGATATGGACAAAATTGCAACAGAATTTATTTTTGCTGTAATGTAATCTACATGTCCTCCTAATCAACATACCAAAAGTGGAGGGAAAAGGAAATGGTGGAAAGTTACCTAATTTGCATAAATCCAATATGGCTGCCAGGCCATTTCCGAAAACCTTAAATTTGCCCTCTTTACTTGTAATTATTGCAATGGGGTGATTTTAGTGTCTACACATATATTTTCAGGGTCCATAAACATGACTGTAAATATATCTACATGCTTCAAATGATATTTTTTGTCAAATCGAAAATAAATAATATATTTTTGTTGGTTCATGTGTAAGTAATCATTGTGTGTTGGATCTCGGTATTTCCCTTTTTAATTGTGCTGCTTTATCATTTTTTAATCATCTACATATTTTTAACAGTCTCCTTTTCTGTTTCAGATGCATGATGGAGTCCTGTGTAATTTGCAATGAAACCCTAGACAATGGGGAGGAAACTGTTGTGCTTTGTCAGAAAGGATGTGATGGTATTAGTGAACCCAGCAAACTTCGTGGATTGATGCTCACCACTATTGTAGGACAATCTGTGCACAAAAAATGTCGCTTTGAATACTGCAACAGAAATTCCATTAGCCGAGACCTAAGGAAGAAACAGGAGACTTCATCGACTACCTGCCGTCAGCTCCGATCAAGTGATGGCAAGTTCTTATTTAATGAGCACTGTTTGTTTTGTGGCCATCCTGCTAAATACGCTGGAAGGAAAAGAGGTTTGATGTATTCCCAGTCAGGACAGGAGACTTCCAATTGACTATTCAGGATGTGTGTAAAAAACGTGGGGACTCCTGGGCTCATACTGTACAAAGTCGGATTGAATTTGCCCAAGACTTACATGCAGCAGATGCGATATACCACCAACTATGCAGTACCAATTTCCGAACAGGAAAGAAGATACCAGCTATATACAATTAATCAGGTGAAAGTAGTCAGTACACATCAGGCAGGCCAATTGATTTATTGAAAGCAGAAGCATTTTTGAAAGTGGTTGAGTACTTACAGAAAAATGAGGATATGCAGATATCTGTAAATAATCTTGTTGAGAAGATGAAAGAGTACTGTGACAAGGAAGCATATACTGCAAAGTACATGAAAGTCAAACTAGAAGAACATTTTGGTAACAACATTGTGATCACAAGCAGTGGCACGAAAGGCAACATTGTCACACTCAGAGCTACAGCTTCACATATTCTAAAGGAGTTCTACAATTTGCCAAAATTGCAAGACAGTGAGAAAGAGAAGCTTAGGTTGGTTCAGGCAGCTGCAGAACTCATCAAAAGTGACATAAAGTCCATGGAGTCTATGGGCGATACTTTTCCTAGCTCTGATGGTATTGCCTCCCTGGAAAAGAATTCCGATTTTGTTCCAGAGACTTTGCACCTTCTTCTTCAAACAATCTTCAGCGAGAAACAAGCTGAGCGCAAAATAGCAGCTATAGGTCAAGCAATTGTTCAAGCTGCTAGACCTAGAATACTAGTAGCACCTCTGCAGATAGGTCTGTCAGTGCAAATGCACCACCACTTCGGATCAAAGTTTCTCATTGACTGCCTCAATAGTCTTGGATTCTGTTCATCGTACCCTGAAGTAAAACGGTTTGAGCGCTCTGCTGCAAAGTTCCAAGGTATTGATGTACCTAACATTACATCACAACATTTCATCCAGTTTGTTGCTGACAATGTAGACCACAACATTGTTACACTTGATGGTCGCAACACTTTTCATGGAATGGGTATTATTGCTGCAGTAACACCTATGACCAAACCACGAAAACAGATCCCCAGGATATCAGTAACAGCAGAGGATGTAGCAGCTGTCGGGAGAATCAAAATACACTTCTATAAATCAACAAACAATGAGACTCAACCCTTGATATATGACAAACTGCATTTGCCTATCTATGAAGACCCTACAGCAATGCTAGACCTGCTTTGGAAAATTTCTTGGCCACTTCGTTCACCAAGACCTGGGTGGTCAGGAATGATGCAAGCAGTGTCGCATGGTATCCACCCAGGGAAGTCATCCATTATTTTCCTCCCAATGATTGATATGGATCCAACTAACCTCAGTTGCATATACTCAACTCTCTGTGTTGTGTCTTCTGAAGCCAAGCGCCAGAAAATGCATCCAATCCTCACTTTTGATCAACCTCTCTGGTGGAAGGCTCAGATGATCCTTGCTGGTGAAAGCACAAACAGTGACCTGCACTCTATCATACTCCGTCTTGGAGCCTTCCACACTGAAATGAGTTTTCTGGGGTGCATCGGCAAAATCATGTCTGGGACTGGCCTAGGTGAGCTGCTTGAATTGGTATATGCACCAAATGCTGTTGCCCATATGCTTAGTGGCAAAGCAGTAGCAAGAGCATTTAGGGGACACTGTCTTGTAGATGCAGCATTAAATGCAATGATTATATCTCAGACATTTAGTTTTCCTCTTCCAGAAATGAATTGTGCTGTTCCAGAGACTACAAAGGTTGACAGCACTGCAGATGTGCAATTGGAAGAAGTTGATGATACTGATAAATCTCTGCCTGTGACAGTTGAAGAAGAGGATTTGCGTCATGCAATTCACATGTATGATGACTTGATGAAAGGTGAATTGTCTGTAGATGTGGTATGTATGGATGGTGTCCTCGAAAGAGTTAAACAAAGAGTGAATGAAGAAAAAGCTACATTGGCGTCCAATTCCACTGCTCGGTTGTGGATACAGTATATGACGATGGTTGACCTTCTTCGACAGTTCATCAAAGCTGAGGGTACAGGAAACTGGAGTCTCTACCTGCATACATTACCTGCAATGTTCCCATACTTCGCTGCTGCTGGCCATAACCATTACGCCAAATCTGTATACATCCACTTGCAACAGATGCATCAGCTCAAGACACAACATCCAGATGTTTATGATAAATTCAATGCAGGGTATCATGTTGTACGACGAAGCGACAGATTTTGGGGAGGACTTTCATCTGATTTAGCTATAGAGCAAGTACTAATGAGAAGTATGAAGACTACTGGTGGATTAACACATGGTCGTGGAATGTCTGAAGCACAACGTACACAGTGGCTGCTGTCCATGCCTGCATGTGCCGATGTCAATATGGCCATGCAAGAGTTCATGGCAACAAGTTATACTACAAGTGAACAACACAAAGAAGCCACAGATGCAAGACAAAAGAAAGATGAACTTGACATGTTATCAATACTGGGTCTCCTGCAAGAAAGAAACCCCTTTGCACAAGACCCAATACTACGGAACATTGTCACAGGTGTCACAGCAGACCAAACTGTCAATGCCCACAAAGCTTCAGAAGTGGGCAGAGAGGTACTCAAAAGTATGGAGGGAAAGAATGTCATGGAGTATGCTTTCAGGAAAAACAATCAAGTGATAACCCTTGACCACAGAGTCTCGCCAAAGGTAGATGGTGAAATGATTCATGTTGATTCCCAGCTGCTCTTTCAACGTCTCATAATGGCTGCACCTGATGTTGTGGATGATATTGAAAGCATATTCCAATATGAACTGTCTTCTCCTCCATCATCTTTGTTTGAGACCAATGGACTTCTTCGCCAAGCCAATAAACCTTCACTCGCTAATTCAATTTGGAAATTGGCACAATGCACAGATATGTCAGCTCAAGTTGATGAAGATGCTATGAGCTATGTGATTGATGGAGGCTCTCTTCTACAGCGCTTGCCATGGTCACGCGATGTCACATTTAGTTCCATCTGCCAGCGCTATGTAGACTACGTTCACGAGAAGTATAGAAATCCCACAGTTGTATTTGATGGCTATGAAGCAGGTCATTCTACAAAAGATATTACACATAAGAGAAGGTCCAAAGGAATTGTCGGTATGCAAGTAAATTTTGCTGAAGGAATGTGTGTAAAAACAAAGAAAGAAGTTTTCCTGGCCAACACAACAAACAAGCAGAAGTTCATTCATATGCTGAGTGCCAAGTTACAAAAGATAGGCATCAAAACAATTCATGCAGCTGGTGACGCAGATGTGCTAATTGCAACGACAGCAGTAAATGAGGCATCCAAGTGTCCTACTACACTCATTGGAGAGGATACCGATCTCCTGGTATTGTTATGCATGCAGCCAAGCCAGACGGTATTTCCACTGCTCTTCAGGTCAGAGGGACGGCAAATATCAAAGAAGATGAAGAGAATATGGGACATCAATTTGGTAAAGAGGAAACTGGGCCAAGATACATGCACATTATTGCCAGTAATACATGCTATTACTGGCTGTGATACAACCTCCCGTATGTTTGGTATTGGGAAAGACTCTGCTCTTCGGAAACTAAGAAGTGACAGTGATATGCAAGAATATGCAAAGGTTTTTCTTAGACAATCTTCAATGGCAGAAATTACAGCTGCTGGTGAGAAGTTAGTGAGTCGTCTGTATAGTGGTGACAAAAACGAGGGATTGGACTCTCTACGTTACAGATTGTTTTGTGAGAAGGCAATGAGAGGCAGCTATTCTGTTCAAGTACACACCCTTCCTCCAACAGCATCAGCTTTATGTTACCATAGTGCCCGTACATATTTTCAGTGCCAAGAGTGGATGGGTAACACTTTGAAGCCAGAGGAGTGGGGATGGATATGTAATCAAGGCCAATTAGAACCCAAAAACTACAGACTTGGCAGCTGCCCCAGAATCACTGCTGCAGATTGTGCGCTGCAAGTGTAAAGTTAATTGCGACACTCGACGCTGCTCATGCAGAAAACATGGCCTGGAATGTTCAGCTGCATGTGGAGAATGCAGAGGGGTTGGGTGCACAAATGCAATGGCATCTGAAGATAGCTTTGTAGACAGTGAATGAATGAAATGTATACATGGAGATGTTCAAGATGATTAACCCTTTCACGTTCTGATGACGGTTCTGGCCATCATAGGTTCCCGAGGCTTCATTTTTTTTTTTAGCAAATGTTTATTTAAAGGAAAGTGTGTTTTTTATTTAATTTTCTTTTATTCTCTGGGTTATTATAGATGAAAATTCAAACTATGATACATCATTCAAAAGCTAATTTATTCAGCTACACAATGGTATGTGGTAATCCGAATGATTTTATTGTTATTATTTTTGTTTTTTTGGCAAACATTTATTTGAAGGAAAGCGTGTTTTATTTAATTTTTCTTTACACTGGGCTACTATTGATCAAAATTCACACTATGATACATTATTCAAAAGCTAATTTACTCAGCTACTTGATGATATCATCAAAATTATTCCATCTTTGTTAGGTATTTTTTGACAATTGTTTCTAGAAGGAAAGTGTTAAATTTTTGCCTTTTGGCTATACTCAAATCGTCTTTTTTGCCTTTTATTTTGAGTTTAGATTTTTATTGAGCACAGTACCTTAAAGAACAACCCTTTACCTACCAAACAAGACCAATCCCAACCCTCTACAATGAATAATAATGGTGATACACTCATTTGAAGTACAACATTCTGTGTTACCGCTACAATATGTTTATGATTAACATGTTTATTTTTAACCATGTTCCACCAATCCCATTTTTCTCTACTTTTGATATGTGATGTAATAAAGCATTAGGAACATCATACAACAGGTTTCATTTCTGTTCTAATTATTTCCATCATAGGCCATAATTTGTGCTAGATTGACTGGACTATTAATAGGGACGTAGCAGAAGCGATTAACACCTGGAAGGAAAGTACAGGAGCCTCAGGGTACCTCCAGGAGCAAGCAGAAAGCGTGGGATACCATCTCGGCGAAGAAAACTCAAGAAAATCTCCTAACCAATGCAGACCCGGTTGCACGCCTCCAGGCAGCCGCCCATTTGGAGAGTGGCTTGTGGTTATACATCCCCATCCCACCTCTTGGAACTCACTTGGATGCTGAAGCGCTCCGGGTTGCCATCGCGCTCAGAGTGGGTGCGGAAGTTTGTCACCCACACACTTGCAAGTGTGGTGGGGGGGGATGGATGCTCAAGGTCACCATGCCTTGTCATGTAATCACAGCGCAGGTCGCCTGCCAAGACACTCTGCACTAAATTATGTCATAAAACGGGCCCTGCAGAGTGCTAACCGTGCATCAATCCTTGAACCACATGGACTTCTCTGAGAAGACGGCAAATGGCCAGATGGGATGACCACCTTCCCTTACAAGAATGGCCGGTGCCTCGTTTGGGATGCCACATGTGTTGACACTTTCTCCATGACCAACATCACCAGAAACGCCAATGAAACAGGTGAAGCCGCCCGGATAGCAGAAAGTAGAAAGCGAGAAAAATATCAAGTCATCGCCAGAAGTCATCAGTTCGAGCCTCTGGCATTCGAAACATCAGGAGTCTTCGGCCCTACCACCCTCAATATGGTGAATGAAATAGGCCGTAAAATCAGAGAAGTTTCAGGAGAACCCCGGGAAACTCTCTGGCTCAAGCAAAGACTAGGGATGGCTATCATCTGGGGCAAAGCCACCAGCGTCATGAGCTCAGTACGACTGGGCCATGCCACTGTGTGAGGCCAGGGCAGGAGTCACTTTCTCCATGACCAACATCACCAGAAACGCCAACGAAGCAGGTGAAGCCGCCCGGTTAGCAGAAAGTAGAAAGCGAGAAAAATATCAAGTCATCGCCAGAAGTCATCAGTTCGAGCCTCTGGCATTTTTTATTTATTATTATTTTTTTTTGAGACCATGAGCTTAGGAAGGAAAAACACAGATAAAACAAAAAAGGTCCATGTGCCTAAAGTCATCCTCCATTCATAAAATGTTTGTAACAACTGGATTTAAACTGTTGTAGATTGTAAGTTTGTGGAAAGCAACTCAAGGGAAGTGAATTCCAAAGATTAGTAGTTCTGGGGATAAATTAATTTTGATAAGCAGAAGTTCTGCATTGTGGAGGAGAAAGTGTAAATTCATGGGTACTGCCAGCTGCCCTAGTTCTACGGGGAAAGATGTGGAGAGGCGGCACAATTGAAGCAAGTTCCTCGGAACAATTGCTGTGAAAATATCTGTAGAATAATGCAAGGGATGCAACGTTTCTTCGTATGGATAATGTAGGAAGGTCCTGTGTGATTGCAGGGTTATTGATTAATCTAATAGCTTTATTTTGAATTTTGTCCAACTGCCTCAATGCAACCACCCCATTTCCACTCCTCAGAGGTGAACAGTAATCCATCTGAGAACGCACATGATTTTTATATATTACGGCCAACTGCTCGTCAGTGAAGAATTCTCGAACTCCGTACAGGAGTCCCAGTTTTTTAGAGGCATTCTTAGCAATGCTTCTAACATAATGTGTCCAGCTCAGGTTAGTAGTTAATGTTACACCGAGAATGTCAATACTAGGGGAAGTGGGAATATTTACATTATTCAAAAATATATGGGAGTCCGTGAGATTCTGTCGGTTAGAAAATTGGATGTACTTTGTTTTCTGTGCATTAAAGGAAACTAGATTCTTTTGTCCCCATTCATTAATTCTAGAAAGGTCCTGGTTCAGAGAAATTGCAGTGTTTATTTTTGAATTTATAAGATCGGGTTGGGTGAAAGAATTGGTAAATGTGAAGGAACTGTGGAGTGTTGAGTCATCTGCGTAGGAATGTATTGGATTATGAGTGGTAGATATGAGATTCGAAACATCAGGAGTCTTCGGCCCTACCACGCTCAATATGGTGAATGAAATAGGCCGTAAAATCAGAGAAGTTTCAGGAGAACCCCGGGAAACTCTCTGGCTCAAGCAAAGACTAGGGTGGCTATCCTCCGGAGCAATGCCACCAGCGTCATGAGCTCAGTACGACTGGGCCATGCCACTGTGTGAGGCCCGGTGTGAGGCCCGTAGTCTTTCCACGGTAGGGTGTAAAAATAAATTGTATTTGTATTTAACATGTTTGATGCACATAAATAAAAGGAGATGTGTCGGATGGTTCAAAGCCACAGTTGCTCGCGCGTTTGGGGCTAGCAACACGTATTATGAAAAACATGTATCCATCAATCCATTCACTGTCTCTCACTTCACGCACTCACCCCTGCAATTTACCGGAGGATAACAGGTTTTTCACAATACGTAGACGGAGGTCTTAAATTTTTTTTTTTTTTTTTTTAAAGAGCGACGACTATAGTCTGTTTTTTTCCAGATGATGGTAAATTGAATCCCTTAGCAACTTTTTCTCGATACTTAATGAGAACATATGAAACTGCTGTGTCTCTGCCTAATATAAATACCAAGTTTTCACAACTAAATGTAACAGATTTTGCTTCAAAATCGTAGTAATAGCCGAGTGATCAAAATGAAGACATGACAGTTTACCCTCAGCTGAAAATAAACAGACTATAGTATTAGCAAAAAAAATAATACCAGGTCATTTGCTGTTCTCATTCCTTGTAAATAGATATTTATATGAGAGAGAGAGAGAGAGAGAAAGAGAGACGCTACATGGAAAGCATACACTATTGGGTACCGGTGTCATAAATTATCTTGCGCTCAAAATTACCTTACAAATATAAAGAAAAGCTTAACAGAATAACCCCCCGACTAAAACACACTTCCTTATTATCGAATATTGTTTACAATTACCTTACTATTTTGTAGCATATGTCTACAGTACATATGTTTTCAGTTACCGCCAACACATTACTTTATTTTCCAGAAGAATTTCAAGTAAAAGGAGAAATGAAATACAAATTATAATTACCTCTTCAATACGGTTACCACTTATGGGTTTTATAGCTTACTTCTATATTATTGCGTTCGATTTATGAAAGTCGTCTATTATTCAGAGATTAAAGGAATATAATCATGTTTCCAATATATCTGTTAGCAATATATTTAATTCATAATATGGACTAAAAGTAAATGTCTACCGGTTGCAAGGCAGAACAAGGTGGTACCGCCATTCTAGGACATGCTATACTATAAAGGTTATGTAGTGACTAGGATTAATTAAGTATTATGATGGAACTAATGATATCGAAGTTCCCTATTTTTGTATTATATATTTATTTTTTTTTATTTTTTTTTATTTTTATTTTTTTTTTATTTATGGATTTTTTTTTTTTTTTTTTTTGGGGGGGGGAGACGCCATCTGAAGTTATTACAGTCCTATCCTCATCCGTAAAACCCATGGGTGGGGAGAGAGCCTTCTGCTTTGTTATCCTTTTCTTCCACTTTGTAGCAAATGTGTTAGAATTAAGTCCGGACTGGCTATTAGGGGCAGCGAGGTCTGTACAGTCTGTGTATATATGTAACTCACGTTGCCCGAGAATTATCCGCCGAACTAGAAACTAATGATTTTGTTTATGGCTGATAGAAGCCTCTGTTGTTTTCTATCAACAAACGTGTACAGATATGCAGTAAATAATGTATTGATAATCAAACCCTGCTATTATATACAGCAAAAACATGTAAACATGTTTTGCAATTAAATATCTCCAGTTATTTAGAAATGGTAACCCTTTACAAGACAATTTGCTCGTTTGCCCTCCCTACACTACCACCACCAACTCCACCACCATAATAGGACAAGCAGGGTTATGTTTGGGCGTGGTAAGTAGATTTAATTGCCTATGTAAAAAATTGAAAATGCCTGAAGTGCTATAAGCAAGAAAGAAAGTATCTCGAATTAGGAAGCGTGACAATTAATTAAAAATATATTCCCAATGATATATTTACTCTAGGCCATCGTATAAACTCCAACACTTCGAGAAAATGTTCCAATAGCAAATCAAAGTGATATTAGTCTGCAAAATAAATATGAACCAAAACACAAACAATTCGGGCCTTCAACCGTTATTAGTCAAATACATTTTTGACTGAATGTATTTGTTCTTAACTGTAATTACATTGATGTACTGGATATATCGTTTTAGTATGACAAACATTAGAACCCTGAGGAACACAGGAATTGATAGGTTAAGGAAGTGAGTGATGGGTGTCCACGATTGCAGCTATGGAATGGTCAGAAATGAAATTAGAGATAATGGGGGATTTTTGCCGGACTCTATCGACGGATTTAGATATCTCTAGTTCAGTAAAAAAGGGATCACCAAAGTCCTGAAAGGAGGATGACCAAGAGTAAGATAGGAAAGGAGATCACCAGCAGAGCAACCCTTAAGGGAAGTATACCGGCGATTATAGGAAGACAACTTTTTAAGAAATTTGTATAAGAATAGTTTCAAAAGCTTTAGAGATCAAATAAATAGAGGAATTGGACAATAGTTGGAGGGTTGAGAGTAGTCATCCTTCCAAAAAAAAAAGGGAAGATACTAGAGGAAAGATAAAGAGGGAAAAGTTTGCCAAGCAGGAAATTAGCACGGAAGAGAGGTTTTTAAGCACAACAGGAGGAACTCCATCTGGTCCATACGCCTTCTTAGTATTAAGCCCAGATTGAGCAGAAAGTACATCATTAGAAGAGATTAAGCTAATAGGTATAAGTAAGACAGAGGGGGATGGAGAGGAAGGAGTAGTACCGGAATCATCTAAGGTAGTATATACGAATATTTGAGTGAAAAGTTCAACTTTGTGAAAAAAGAAGTGAAGGTGGTGTCGTTGGAATGGAAAGTAAAATTGTTGATGTTATTTTTAGCTAGATGCCAGAAAGCCTTGGAGGTGCTAGAGTTAAAAAGTTCAGATTATATGTTATCGGTGAAAGCGGTTTTGGCAAGTTGAAAAACAGATTTGGCCTGATTCTAGGCAGAGCCATACAGAGTACGAGATTCTTGAGATTGATGGCGATGATACTGTTTGAATGCTTCCTCCTTATTGCAGATGGCAATAGAACTTACGTAGGTAACCCAAGATTTGTTCGCATTAGACTGAGAGAAATAAGATGGAATGTGCCTCTATGCCCGAGATGAATACCTCAATAATTCGTTTTGCACACTCCGAGGGTTCCCGGACATAGAAACAAAAATAATTCCAAGGGATATCAAAGAAGTACTGCCTTAGAAGCTCCCATTCAGCAGTGCCAAATTTCCACAAGCGCCGCCGACTGGGAGGATCAGATGGCCGCACTGGAGAGATGTGACAGGTAACAGAGAAAGGGTTATGATCGGAGAAGCCCAACGGAGAACTTTTTTGTTTACAGCGTAAGCAAAGGGATTAGAGGTTAGAAATAAGTCAAGGATGTTGGGCTGATCTCCAAAGCAAACAGGGATACAAGTAGGGTTCTGAACTAACTGATCCAGGTAATTTAGGACATGAAATATGTAGGAGTGTTCACCAGGTTGGTCAGTGAAATGAGAGGAGAGCCACTGGAGGTAATGAACATTGGAATCCCCTAATATGGAGATTTTTGATAAATTAGAGGTTTATATGATATGTTCTACTTTACAATTTTGATAGTCCAGAATTTGGGAAAGTTAATAGCTACAATTAGAGGAGAGACATACAGCAAGTACATATTTTGTCTGAGAGTGACAGAACGTTTGAGCCAGGGAGGTGAGAATTTAAAGGTGGCTAAGTCGGGAACATTATAGCAAGTGAGTTTGTTGCATACATACACACAACATCCACTTTTGGCTTGGAAATTAGAAAAGAGAAAGTAGGAGGAGACAGCGAAGGGACTCCAGTTAGTTGCTCCAGACATCTGAGTTTCAGTGAGGAAAATAAGATCAGGTTTGCTTGAGGAGAGGTGAAGTTCAACAAAGGGGAGGTTTTATGAAAAGCTGCAAGTATGTAAATGTTAATATGCGGTCCATGACACATTGAGGGGTCATTAGCTGAGGGATGATCTATGGGGGCATTTATGTCCTCCTCCCAACCCCATAGGAACTCTGAGGCTAGGTTATGAGTTGTCATCATTGTTTGGTTTCTTAATGTTGGTGTATAGAAGGAGGTATAGTGTGCTTATGTGATGTAGTGTAAAGGAAGGAAAGGGAGTGTTGTGAAAGCTAGGTGGTTTGCTCTCTGTATAGATGAGACACAAAGAAAATCAGCAAGAGAGACCAGGCAAGTGAAACAGGAGTTCCAGTAGCTCTTTAACACATGCCTTTTATATAAAGACTCTCTGGGTAATGCCCTGTTCGATTTATGCCTACAATCTTCCTTGGCGAGTTAAATGGTGATAATGACGTGGCGTGATGTTATAAATGATTATGTGGTGTGTAATTAAGTTGATGTAAATACGAATGTTATGCGGATCGTAGTAAGTAGAAGAAAGGTCTTTTAGTTTCAGGACATTTAGTGTGCTTAGTATACATACTTGTTCTACTTCCTGCAGAGTACAGGGCACTCACCAGAGAGAGCGAGAGAGAGAGAGAGAGAATACATCAGCGAGAGTGGGTAAGAACCAAAGGTAATGGAGCGTGGTACTGTGGATAGAACAAAGCCTAGGGAGAGGTGGTGACAGTAGTGACTGGTACAGATAGACTGACGGAGCCGGATATTTGATACAGAGCCAGAAACAGATAGATAAACTGAAATTGATAGATTGACTGAGATAGGCAGATAGACTGACATGGACAATGGAATAAACACATAAAGATAGCGAGACCGATAGATACATAATAAGACTATCAATTATATATAAAATAGATACATATACTGTACATACACAAATAAGAGGAGCACCCACATCAGTTGACCACTTGTACATTTTAGGCTATAATACATTCATGCCATGGACATCGATAATCCAATATTTCGCTAAATTGTTACCTACAATAAGTATGTATGTATGTATGTGTATACTCTGGCACCTTCCCCAGTTTTCCTTTTTTTTTTTTTTTTAGTGGAGGTGGCCGACTCGAGACAGAGCCCGAACAGGGACATCACAACACATCAGAAAAACAAAACACAAAATCTTACACACATCTAGTACATAAATGTTGTGTAAATGGAATTTAAAATTACTTATGTTTACTACCAAACGCATATTTGTGTTTTCGTACTGATAACAACAAGAATATTACCCCAAATTATCCCCCCTACATACACAAAAAGAAAGAATACATCCCTTTCCGGTTTGCATTGATACTTTTATAATAATTATATATTATTGTCAGATGAGTTTCCTTCAATTGTATTGCCTATTTACGTCTTTTCTCATAGAACTAGAGCATCTGTAACAGACTGCAAGTAAATAATCAGTCCTCTACAATCAGAACTTAGTTATATCCCGAACAAAATGCTACAAATATCTCACGAACAAGTGACGGCAATCTAGATTTCTTCTTTCATTTGAATTATATATATATATATATATATATATATATATATATATATATATATATGTTTGTGTGTGTGTGTGTGTGTGTAGTAAAACTCGCTACGAAAATTGAAACAATGGAACACCAAGCTTTCGTCTATTCTCTCAAGACATCTTCAGGGTAATACAAGAAAACAGGGGGAGAGTGAGGCTTAAGTATCCGCCTTAAGTCATCTGTGAGTTGCTAACTTGCCATTATGACGAAGTTCCATCATCGTAAGCTTTATATAGTTTATAAATAGTCTATATAGCCTATAAATTACTATGTTGCATTAGTCATAATATTATATGCACAGGGTGAATATATCATACCGTCTCGTGGTAATTTCAATAGTGCGTGAAGCAGTGATCAACCCTGCTTCATATTAGAGATCGATCATTATCCGTATATTATCGTCTGTCCCAGTATATTATCGCCTGCTTCATATTCTTATTATTTCGTTCAATGAAGTGGTCACTTTGCGTTTCCATTCTCAGTGGCTGTCGTCTGCAGATGTTTTAATTGTTTAATACATTAACACAATGCATATATATATATGTTAGGCATTGCATACATTTTGTATTTAGTTATTTAATCCTATGTGGTCCTCCTTACATTGTACATTACGTTACATTGGTTACATTGTACAAAAAGGAACCATCTTTCAAGCTGGTTCAGGTAGAGCCATCTGGTGGTGTCAGTGAATACCAGCTGAACACCAGTCAGTTAGCATTTAACATTCGAGGGAACAAGACCTCCCTCTCGCAATTCTCTCATATTGGCATTTGGTTATTCTTCTTTATTTTATTCAGTGGCAATTAAATATTGATTTTGTTTGCATAACGGACTTGTGTGTGGCTTGTGTTTGTGTTCATATCTTTTCGTGTTATTGTTTAGTTTTTTTGTGCCGCAACCTTGGCCTAGTTAAGGTATCTGTTTGTGTTTATTTCTATGTGCATTATTATAGCTAGCGGTTCAGGCTATTGGGGGTTTCTTTATCCGAAGTAGCGGGTGGTGGACTTCTATAGTCTGTTAAGTTACAGGGTGGATTACTTCGGCCAAGCCCACCGATAGTCTGGACAAAATCTATAGTGGCATTTTATAGTTGTGTTGCAGCGCGCGCAGGTAGGCCTTTATCTGCGAGCAATAGCTAACATGCAGGCGGTGTGAATAGGGAACACTGTTGTGCGCTGGATGTGATTTTTCTTGTTCAAATTTTTATACTATGCTCTATTACCATGTCATTCACAAGAACAAATATAAAGAATATGAATATAAATAAATGTATAACTGTTGTTCACTGGCTCACATTTTATATCCACTGGTACATGTTTCTATATTATACTATTTTACTCTACAACTAGCAATGATGAAAATAAATATATTATGACTAGAAATATTATTTTAAGTGTCATATTTTATATCCATTGGTACAGTTGCGGAACAATAATAATAATAGTTAACCCCTTCAGCACCTGGACGTCTGTTAATATTTCATTGTAACTATTTGCTTAGATTTATGAATGCGGTTAACGAATGTTTCTCAATAAATTTGTAACCGTTTTCCACTGGTTCAGTTGTCACTGGTTCAGTTGTCACTGGTTCAGTTGTCACTGGTTCAGTTGTCCACTGGTTCAGTTGTCCACTGGTTCAGTTGTCCACTGGTTCAGTTGTCCACTGGTTCAGATGTCCACTGGTTCAGTTGTCCACTGGTTCAATTGTCACTGGTTCAGTTGTCCGGGAACCAATGTCTAGAATAGGAGGTGGGGATCTCGTGACCATTGAAGCCAAGTACCATTTGCAATGCTTGACATTTTATCGAAACCGTTACTGTTCACTTTTGAGACAAAAAGAGAGCGAGGAAGAAGGTTGTGTAGAAAACTTATTTAAAGCAAAAACATTAGTTGAAGTTGTTAATCACATAGACAATTGTGTAGAAGAAGGAATCTTTCAAATTACGTTGTTTGTGTTATTTAGTCTGTATAAAAATGACTTTGGGACTTAGGTGTTGATTAGTAAATGAACAGGGGACGATTCAGAGAGAAGATTCTGGAATGTTTCCCATATGCCCAAGAACAGAGTGATGGTAAGAACAAAATCTTAGTTTTTTAGCAAGGAATTAAAGAAATCCTCAAAGAAACGTTGAGACAGGATTATGAAGCAGATACTTTGATTCTTGGGTTTAATGTTATTTTAGTACCACAAATTTTGTTGATATATTTGAAGATAAATATTGAATCTATATGCTCTAAAGATCATACGAAAATTTGTTTTAACCCTCGGCAAAACCTAATAAAAAGTATGGTACTAAAATTTATTTTTCGTGACAAGGTTGTCAATACGGTACTTGCAGTCATCAATGGCTCTAAAGATCATATGAAAATGTGTTAAACCCTCTGAAAAACCAAATTTAAAAGTATGGTACTAAAATCTTATTTTCGTAACAAGGTTGTCAATACGGTACTTTCCCGTTATCAATGTACAATCAAGCTGAAGATTGCAGAGTAAACACCATAGACTTCATCGACATTTCTTTCACCTTCGTATAATCGACAGCCAACTTTTTTTTTTTTTATTAAGGGATTAGTACTCAACCAGCGGGGGTGTGGGGGCAGCAGCCCCCACCCATAATACTAGGTTAGGTTAGGTTGTTAGGTTAGGCTAATGTCTTTTCAAATTACTATCGAGGGGGGAGAGTCTCAACATCGATCGATAGGCCTAATGGGGAAAATAGGTTTTCCCGAGATTTCTAATTAATTACAAACATATATTGATGCAAATTACCAATTTTGTTTATAAAAAACACTCGGAAAATTTGTGGTATTAAAATAACAAAATTCCGATTCTTGCAAAAGCTGCTAGAATCATACGCAAGGAAATCATCAACTTTACTGGATTCAAGTTTGCAGGGGCCTTTTCATCTGGATGTCAACAGGAATCGGTTCCTACTCCACTGGAAACCCTTGTATCCATGCTAACAAACGGCGCTGACGTGAAGGACCAAACACTAGAAGACTCACTTGCAACTCTGTGTCTCTCAACTTATCCTTTTTAACTTTAGGAAACATGCATCATCATCTAAAGTTCGCCATTCTTTAGAAAGAGAACCACCGTTGCCTCAGTATCTTGGTTTTAAAATTCATACTGAAATTCGTTCTAAGTTATTAATTACTCAACTATATGACTTAATGGGTCTCAGTGTAAGTTACAACCGAATTCTTCAAGTCGAAAGCCAACTTGCAACAACAGTGTGCCAGAACTATAAAATCAAACGAGTGGTTGTACCAGCTCAGTGTCGTCATGGACAATTTATCGTTGGGGCGCTTGACAATCTGGATTACAACCCATCTAGTACAACTGCAGTGGATCATTTCATGGTACAGGGATATGTCTGTTTCAGTTCCCGACTGTCTCAAACTGTGGAACCAAGCAAGATTACGGCATGGGAAGCATGGCGCCATTACCCTGAAGTAACATGTGCATTCTCATTCATGGCATGAAATCCATTTGCACATGTTGATGCCGAAACTTCCCACTTTAGAATTCTTGAATGGTACACAGTTGTCCTCCATGACAAGAATAGTGACATTGAATGTGTAGATGAAGCAAGCAAGGTCATGTACTGTCAGAAGGGAAAAACTATGGAGAATATCCCACCAACTCAGGATGCTCTTCTCCAACACACCAGGAGGGTCACATACCAAGAAGGAATATGGTCGACCTGTGAGAAAAGTGAACAAAATCTTCCAACTCCTGAAGGATGGGGATGGACCATCAGCAAAGAGTCCCAGTCATTGACACTGGTTTGGATCACAAAACCTGTAACTTCTAAAGCTTGCAGTGAATTGGTTAAATGCGACTGCAAGAGCAAGAGTGGCTGTAGCAACAGGTGTGCTGGCAAGAAGGCCAGGTGGAACTGTACAGAACTGTGTAGCTGCAACTGTGAAAAATGAATGGGACATACAGGGATGCAGGAAATTTAGAAGCTTGATAGATATATCTGATATATATTGAATATACCTGCAATCTACCCACCGGAAAGGGTATTTTATAGAAGAATGGATTTACTACTACTACTATACCATCAATTAGGGTAAAAACATTATGGACTGGACACACACACATAAATCATCTAACGCCAAGCAAAAAACAGAGGCAACCGAGGACCACCAACAATAAGGACCGAAGACAGCCATGAACATAAATGTAGATCCGACAAGAACCAAACATATAAAAGAGCGTTCCGTGAGTTCTAAAAAAACAAATTTACAGGTTTTCTATGCAAATGCTCGTAGCATAAGCAATAAATTTTCAAATTTAGAGGAGCTAGTGTTTACAGAAAATTATGATGTGATTGGCATAACAGAATCATGGCTCAATACAGAAGACAGAGACTTTTTAGCTGAATATTCACTTCCCGGTTATGTAATGTTTGAGAAAAGCCGAATAAATAGAAATGGAGGTGGCGTTTTACTTTATATCAAAGAAAGTCTTAACCTCAAATTGTGAACGTCGACACATCTTTTGTGCTAATAAAGAATAATAAAGGTACAAAAATAATACTTGCGTTAATATACAGACCTAAAGCTCAATCAGTGCAAACTGACCAAGAAATTTACGAACAAATTGCAGATGTAAGTAACTCGCAAGATACCTTAATTTTTGGCGACTTTAATTTACCTGTGACCAAGTGGGGCGATACTCTTACTTTACACTCCGGACAAGACTTGTATACGAACTTGCAAGAGTTCGCTTTATCAATTTGTTCGAACGCCGACCTGACCCGTGGTAATAACGTTCTTGACATTGTACTTGCAACAAAAGAAGAATTAATAGAGAATTTGAATGTTGGTGATGAATTCAGTAACAGCGACCATCGTACGATAACTTTCACTTTAAAGTTTACTAGTAACGAACCAAATAGTAGCATCGAAAAAGTCCCTAATTTCAAGAAAGCAAACTTTCATAAACTTAGAGCTATGTTTAAAGAAACTGACTGGAGCTTTTTAATTAACAATAACGACATAAATACATCTTGGAAAGTATTCGAAACCACTTACCTAAAAGCAGTGCAAGACTGCATACCACCGAAAATACGGCGTTCAGGCCATAATAATAAGCCCAAATGGTGGAATAAAGATATTTCAAACTGTCTGCTTGCTAAAAAATTTGCTAATAATAGATTAAAATCCTCACAAAATGACGAAGAACGGGTGAAATTTGTAGAGCTACGACGCAAAGCCAAAAAGTTAATTAATCAAAGTAAAAAGACCCTAGAGTTACATATTGCGAATCAAAGTAAAACAAACTCGAAATAATTCTATAGTTATATCAGAAAGAAAAAAGTAGTTACTTCAACTGTTGGACCGTTAGTCGATGAAAATGGAGAATACACCAAAGACGAAGTACAAATGAGTAATGCCCTCAATACCTTCTTTGCATCAGCTTTTACAACAGAAGACCTCAGTGATATCCCTACACCATCGCCGATTCAGATTGATAATTCAGATGTTCTAAGCAATATCACCGTTACAGAGAGATAAGTATTGAACTGTTTAGATAAACTCAAGGTAAATAAAACGCCTGGACCTGATACAATCTCGCCTAGAGTTCTAAAGGAAGCTAAGGATGAGCTCTCTAAACCACTGACATTACTATTCAATAAATCCTTGGAGTCTGGAACTATGCCTGATCAGTGGAAGCTAGCCAACGTAACACCGATATTCAAAAAAGGCAGCAAATCCCTACCCAGTAACTATCGTCCAATTAGCTTAACCTCAGTTGTATGTAAAATGCTAGAAACGGTCATAAGAGACAGACTCGTAAATCACTTAGAGGAAAATAACATACTTAAAGATACTCAACATGGCTTTCGTAAAAAACGTTCCTGTTTAACAAACCTCTTAGACTTCTTCCACGATATCCTCAACCTCTACGATGAGAGTAAACCTGTAGATATTATATAACTTGATTTTCAAAAGGCCTTTGACAAAGTTCCCCACAAACGTTTACTGCTAAAACTAAAAGCGCATGGAATACAAGACGGTGTGTTGAAATGGATAGAAAATTGGCTCAGTGACAGAAAGCAAAGAGTAGTCATAAACGGTAAGGCATCTAAATGGACCAATGTAAGTAGCGGGGTACCCCAAGGATCGGTACTAGGACCAATTATCTTTCTAATTTACATCAACGACATAGATGAGGGTCTCACCTGTACAATCTCAAAATTTGCTGACGATACAAAAATTGCAAATAGCGTACTCTCAAAAGAACAAGTTGACGATATACAACACAATCTAGATAAATTGTCATGTTGGGCCCAAATTTGGCAAATGAGTTTCAATGCGGATAAATGTAAAGTACTACATATCGGATACCTAAATGAGAAAGCAAACTATTCGATGAATGGCACTCGGCTTAAGAATGTAAACAGAGACACCGATCTGGGAGTAACAATATCGAGTAACCTAAAACCGAGTCAACAATATTCAGAAGTTGTTAAGAAGGCAAACTAAATAATTGGCTTTATAGGCAGGTCATTTGAGCATAAATCCAAAGAAGTTATCCTAACCCTTTACAATTCCTTAGTCCATGCTCTTCTGGAATACTGCATTCAATCCTGGTGCCATTATTACCAAAAAGATATAAACAAGCTAGAACGAGTTCAACGTAGAGTTACCAAAATGATACCTAGCCTAAAGAACAAACCATACGAAGAGCGTCTTAGAGAATTAAATCTATTTCCTTTAACCCAGCGCAGACTAAGAGGTGACTTAATTCAAGTGTTCAAAATCATCAAAGGCATCGACAATATGAACTGTAGTAAGTACTTCACTATCGACCAATCTAATTACACACAGGGAAACTGTTGCAAAATTATTGGTAAAACTTTTAACTCACACGAATCTAAGAATTTCTTTTTCAACCGAGTTGTCAACTTGTGGAATGGGCTTCCCCGAGACGTTATAGACTGCAGCACCGTTGATTCATTTAAACTCCGCATAGACAAATATCTCGCATCAAACCCGCGACTGACTGCGTTTGTAAATGAATAACTTTATTTTATCCCCCCCCCCTTAGTTACTAACCCATCTGTCCCATACTAACTTCCTAATCCTGCCACGGACATTAGTTCCCTTTCCAATGTTCCCTTACCCATGTTCCCTTTCCCACTCTAAACCACTGTTTGGATACTTGATCCTCAGTGTTTTGGAGGACAAGCAGCCTAGAAGGGTCACTAGACCTGTTGTTGCTTGATTTCCTTTGTACACCTTCCCCCCCCCCCCACCTAGCAATGATGGCGTTCTAGGGACAAAAACATATCGCTATGCATTTGCTAGGTTAAGTTAGTTTAGTTGGCATTAGAAGTGATTGTAGTAATATTTGGATTGATGGTGATAGTAGTATTGATGGTGATAATAGTAGTGATGATGGTTGCAGTTGTATTGATGATGATGACAGTAGTAGATATGATGGTGTCAGTAGTAGATATGATGGTGACTACTAGTAGTAGTGATGATGGTGACAAGTAATGATGATAGTTGTAGTGATAATAATGACATTAGTGATGATGGTAGTGACGATAGTGTGAGTATTAGTGATGATGGTGAGTAGTTGTGAGGATGGTGAAAGTTGTAGTGATGTCAATAGTTGTGATGATGATGGCAGTAGTAGTGATGATGGTGACAGTAGGATATATGATGGTAATACTTGTGACAGTATACTAATGATAATGGTTATAGTAGTAGTGATGATGTTAACAGTAGTAATGATGATTGTAAGATGGTGGTGATGATAGTAGTAATGATGGTTGATAGTTGTAGTATCAATGATGATAGTAGTGATTAAGATGGTAGTGACAATGGTGACAGTAGTAGTGATGATGGTGAGAGTAGTAGCGATGATTTTATCAACTCTGCGTAAGCAGAGTTTGGTATCCCCCCCCCCCCCCGTATAGTGGGTACCACAGGACAAATATGTCTGTCGTCGTTGTCGTACGTCTGTCTCGAAACTCCTAGACCGTTGGACGGATTTTCACCAAATTTCACATGAACATTTGTTGCGTGAATGCGAACGTCAGTCAATTTTTTTTTTTTTAATTTATGCAATAGTTATGATTTTAGGTCAAAAATATGGTTGTACCCAAAATATGGTTTTACCCCCCCCCCCCCCAGCAATGAATGCATTCTTAGTGTGTGAGCACCGAAGGGGCTCACACATTAGTGATGATGATAGTGATGATGTTAACAGTAGTAATGATAATTGTAAGATGGTGGTGATGATAGTAGTAATGATGGTTGATAGTTGTAGTATCAATGATAGTAGTGATTAAGATGGTTGTGACAATGGTGACAGTAGTAGTGATGATGGTGAGAGTGGTAGTGATGATTGTAATTGTAGTAGTGATGATGATGACAGTAGTCGTGATGATTGTGGCGGTTGTAGTGATGATGGCAGTAGTAGTGATGGTGATTGTGATTTATGATGGTATTAGTTGTGATGATGGTAACCTATCGCAGAGTTGGGTATGCTGTTTTGATTTTGGGCAAAACGGCACGTCTAGTGATGATGTTAACAGTAGTAATGATGATTGTAAGATGGTGGTGATGATAGTAGTAATGATGGTTGATAGTTGTAGTATCAATGATAGTAGTAATTAAGATGGTTGTGACAATGGTGACAGTAGTAGTGATGATGGTGAGAGTAGTAGTGATGATTGTAATTGTAGTAGTGATGATCATAGTAATGGTGATGATGACAGTAGTCGTGATGATTGTGGCGGTTGTAGTGATGAAGGAAGTAGTAGTGATGATGGTGATTGATGGTTTTAGTAGTGATGATGGTAACGTGGGATGGGTGCGCGCTGACCGGGAGGAAAACCTGGAGGCAACAGAGGACAAAGATCATCTTTAAAAACTAAAACAAATATATCCATGTGTGCTACATAAGTTATATAGAATAGTTAATACTCCAAAGACATTGCCGTCCATTCAGGGATATAGTATACATGGAAAGAGAGAGAGAGAGACTGTGAATTGCACTAGCCTAATAATTGCAAAGTGGGCAAAATACCTATACTCTCGTCTTAAATTGTTCTACTGAAGATCTATTTAAATTTACACACATTAGTGCTGAATCTATTTATCTATAATGTCCATCCTTGGTTGAGTGCTGTATTCATTCGGATGATAAGTATTGTATTATACTGCACATTATCAAACTCATTTAGATATATAATAGCCTTCACTGAGCTGACCTCGTAGTCTACGTGTTTATAACGACAAGAAACCAAGAACCATTAACACATCTTCATCTCTAAATCTTCCAATCGATGAAACACATTTTGTAGCTTTGCATGGACTCTTTCTAGCCAGTTTATATATCTTTTGAGTACTGGAGTCCAGAAATAAACAGATTATTCTAGATGAGGCCATATCACTGTGTTGTAGTTTGAGGACCTATCTCCTTAAAATATAGCTTAATATACGTCCTTAACATATCTTCAATGTTTCTGAGCTACTTATCTACTTCAATATACTCCTTGGAAAACCTTGGACCACTGTTAATCAGAACACCCAAATCCTTTTCAAACTCGTTAATTACCTGATTCTTTCTTAATAGCAAATATGCTGGCTTGCAATTGGCCTGTCTGCATATTTCATGTTTCAGACCACTCGCCCAGTATGTTAAGGTAAAGTTACAAGCATAAATACTGAGACACCAATATATAATGTTCGCCCCTTCGTCTCCAAAGGTATTGCTAAACGTACAGTATTATTCAAACTCACAATGATTTCTATATTTCATTCTAGCTACCGTCAGACGATTTTACTCAGCTTAGTATATACATCTCGTGATGAAGGAGTTGACGTTATCTGGTTGATGTCGCAGCATTTACGTTCGTGACTGTACTTGCTAAGTCGCTCTAACCATTTAGAATTCTTCTCAGGTTTTGTGGCATCTGCAAACAGACACTGAACAGACCAATATCAATGTCATTGATATGTATGATACAGAGCAGTTAGCCAAGAACAGTGGAGCTACAGACGTGATTGGAATCCGTTCAGAGAGTATGGAAATATGCACAAAATCCTACATGCATATTATGTTCAAACGATAATTACTTTACATGGATACTTAATTAAATCACAGCAATTAGCTTTAACATACAATAGCAGCAGCATTCAAGCAAATAACAAGCAAAACATAGACCACAAGTGTCCTGGCTTCTATGATATCAGACAATCACCTCTCACTCACACCCACCCACGCAGGCTACACATCCGCACGAATAAGACACACATTATCAACAGCATTTATCCCCAATAAAACCCCTTCTCTTTAAGGACGTATATTAAGCTATATTTTAAGGAGATAGGTCCTCAAACTACAACACAGTGATATGGCCTCATCTAGAATAATCTGTTTATTTCTGGACTCCAGTACTCAAAAGATATATAAACTGGCTAGAAAGAGTCCAAGCAAAGCTACAAAATGTGTTTCATCGATTGGTAGATTTAGAGATGAAGATGTGTTAATGGTTCTTGGTTTCTTGTCGTTGTAAACACGTAGACTAAGAGGTCAGGTCAGTGAAGGCTATTATATAGCTAAATGAGTTTGATAATGTGCAGTATAATACACTACTTATCATCCGAATGAATACAGCACTCAACCAAGGATAGACATTATAGATAAATAGATTCAGCACTAATGTGTGTAAATTTAAATAGATCTTCAGTAGAACAATTTAAGACGAGAGTAAAGGTATTTTGCCCACTTTGCAATTATTAGGCTAGTGCAATTCACAGGCTCTCTCTCTCTCTCTCTTTCCATGTATACTATATCCCTGAATGGACGGCAATGTCTTTGGGGTACTAACTATTCTATATAACTTATGTAGCACAGATGGATATATTTGTTTTAGTTTTTAAAGATGATCTTTGTCCTCTGTTGCCTCCAGGTTTTCCTCCCGGTCAGCGCGCACCCATCCCACGTTACCATCATCACCTCCCCACCCCACCCCTTTTTTTTTTTTTTTTTTTATTAAGGTGACAGTTACAAAGTGGTGTACAATCTATCTTATTCTAGTTACATTGTAGTTTATCTTATTGTACCAGTACCTCCCTACAATCAACCTAGTTGTTCCCCAATTCGTCCCTCCGCCACGACCATTTCAAAGTCCAAGTCTCTCACTCTTGTCCTCTGTAGCGGGGAGGACCTTGTACCCCTGAGACATAGGAGTGCAGACCTGAGAAGAGAGAAAGAGAGCCGGCATCTCATCCAAGTTATCACTTGGCTTCTATGCTGGCGCTTTTTCTCCGATATTTGTTCAGCTAATCTGGCATAGAAGACACTTGCAGAAGGTCCCATACCTCCCGACGATGAGAAGACCAGAGGAGTAAAGCTTCCTTGATCCCTGTTCAAAATTCTTTCTTCATAAGCGCGTTTTTTCTCACTTTCGTTTCTCAAGTATGCCGCCTTGTGTCCTCGCTCACGATATGTTTGTGCTCTTGGGTTGAAGATTCTGATGTCGAAAAAAGCCCGTTGTCCCCTCGTCCAAAAACCTCGAGCACTTACGTCCACTCTTGCTTCATTTGAAGTATTTGCAGTATTGTGGGCCAAGCGCTGTCCGTCCATAGGCAGAAGTTCCGGTTCGATTCTGACATCATGGCATACCTCGTCCAGCATTTGTGCAGTGATGTCTCGTACTTCATCATGCCGGATACAGATGAATCCTCCTCTCTTACAAGTCATACAGTGGTCTGAGTTGTTTATTTCACCACATGCACATTTCAGCGGCAGGTTCGAAACTGGCCACCCATACCTCAAGGCTACGGCATCATTGAATTCTTGTTTATTTAAGCTGAAGCCTTTCTCCTTTATTGGTAATGATGTGAGCCAATTTGAAGCCCCCGTGTCTTGTGCCATCTCAACTCTCATTTTCAGTTCTTCCCTACATCTGGTCTTAATTTGTTCTAGGCTATGTTTCTGTCTCTCTTCTCTGCTCTTTGTAATTTCCTGTCTTGCATTTCGTTGTTCCTCTTCGTCCACCTCATCATTTTCATTTTGCTCCCGTATTTTTTCTGTCAGAGACGTAGTAAGTTTAAGGGAATTTTGGTTCTCATGTAGTGCCGCCTCCACTGGGTTTATGATCCCCATACCTCCGAACCTTGGCGGAAGAGCTAATAGATCTCTTAGATCTTGCGTGACGCCTTCCATCTCTGTTAGTGCCGGTATGAATGTTCCTCTGATTGCTTCTTCAAGCGGTTGGAGCATCTGTCTAATGCCAGGCACTGTTCTCATAAGAAAGGTCCATCTGTGCTTAACACCATATGTGAAGGCAGTATATGCAGCATGTGGTTCAGATTTCGCAATGTCTGCCAGGGTTTTCACTTCCTTTACCCACTCTGCTACCTTTTTTCGCACATAGTCTCTCTTGCATTCTTCTGTGCCTATTACTGCTCCCAAATGGCGTTGACCCTCCTTTGTAATCTTCACTCCTGTCCCATCAAAAGTCCGCACCGCTTCTTCATACTTGTTTTCTTTCACTATTAGTACAGATTTACTAGCATTCGGATGGTACCCAATGACTTCCGATTGTACTCTCCGCCACCATTCTTTGAGATCCCCTATTTTTCCTGCACCTGTGAGGTCATCTGCATACGCCACTTGTTTCACTCGGGTTACCTCATGTTTTATTTTCTACTGCAGAATTGATAGTGCCAGTGCGTACATTGCCATTGCCACTGGATCTCCTTGCGTTGTTCCTTCATTTGATTTGAGAATTTTCATTTCTTCCTTCTTTGTGCTTCCAACTATATACAGGTTAGCTGGCTCCTTATAAGTATTTTCTATGTACTTTGCGATGCTCGGGCATTTGATCTTGATGTTGTGAATAGCTGCCTCCCTATTAATGGTGTTAAAGGCATTTGTTGCATCCACTAACAGTACCGCTTCACAATCTTCCTCATGATACACCTTCCCCATTGCATGTATTGCTGCTTCTCCTCCGGCTTGCTGTCCTTCACATACTTGTAAGTTGCCCACTGCTCTTTGTACATCTTTTCCAAATACAGACATGATTTCTTTTCCTATAATCCTTCTAAGAACTTCCCCAACGCCTACTGGTCTAACTCCTGGATTCTTATTTAAAGGTATCAGGCGACATGCTGTCAGAGCTTCTATGTTCACGCATGGTGATGATGCAAGTTTCTTTGCCAGCATTGCTATTGCTTCACAAAGGTCACCCGCGGCTGAACCAAACTTGTTTTGACTTAGGAAGATCCTCCAAGTCTTAGCATCTACTCCTGATGGACCTGCTCCTCCCTGTGTTTTCAGCGCCTTTCTCCATATGAGGTCTCCAGTTATATTCTCATATATCACCGGGTCTGGAGGAACATATTCCCCGTCTAGTTTGGCCTCATCACTTGCTGGTTTTGCTTCTGGGTGTTTCTCCTTCAGCTGGTCCAAGATGCGTCGATTCACTTCGTGCACCCCACTTGAGGCTTCCCCAGTGACCATTCTGACTGCCTGTGCCACTTTACCAATCCTCATGCTATTTCCCACTGATCGTGCCATATCATCTGGCTTCCTCTTTCTTCGTTGTTTTGTTTTCAGTCTTTGCTGGATTGCTCGTACTTGGCTAAGAATTTTGTCTAACTCCCCATTTTTCCACCACTCCATTCTCTGTTTCAGCGCTTTAATGTTCTCATTCAGTTTTCCCTTTGGTCTTTTTCTTTGAATGAACAACTGAGGAATGAAAGAAGCTATCTTGATTGCCACGTGCGCCAAAGGGGCATCCTGAACATACTTTAGGATCATACGTCTGAGTTCCCCCAGCATGTCTTTTGCGGCTTCACAAATCGGTAGTTCAAACTTATTATGTTGCCATTGTATCACTTCTGTATAGATTTCATTCACTAATGTTGTGAGTCCGTCACCAGAATGTCCCATCCATTCTCCACCATTCATGTTTACGTTACGAGGTCGTTCGTTCTGTTCACGATTTTCGATTATTTCTCTCTCATTATCTTCGTTTAGGCCTACACTATTTTCATTATTTTGTTCCACACCTCTGTTGTCTTGCGAATTATTGATTCCTGCGTTTTCTTCTGCGGGCTGCAGTTGTTGATTGTTATTTTCTGCATTTTCTCTAACAGGGTTTGCTTGTACATCTCCATTAACTTCATTGTCTGTTTCACGGTTCATTTGTACTGCATCTCTCACTGCGTTTTGTCTGTCATCAGGATTATTCCTCGACTGGGACCGAGTTAATATCATCTTGTCTTATTATCATAATTTCCTACCTATTCCCTAATACTGAGTCTATCTATCATTTCTTCCTAAGGGACGAGCCTCTGCCCGATAAAGGTGAAAATGTAAACATCCTACGAGTAGCGTTAGAGATAGAAAGAGTAAGATAAGTTATTTAACTCGCATAGTATGATGCAAGGCTACAGAAGATCAGGCTATATTACAAGACAGTGGGTGCAAAAGAAAATAGAAAAATAAAGTAAAATAAAAGTAGTGTTTAAAAATACGCACAAAGAATAAACACGGGAAAAAAAAATATATATATATATATATATATATACGGTATATATATATATATATATATATATATATATCCCCACCCCACCCCACCCACACGCACACACATTACACAAACAATATAGCAGTGTAGCCTACAGTTGTGAGTGGCAAAATACGATCAATGAACAATGCTGAGTCACTCGATTTGCTCTCACTGAAAATTAAATAACATCTATGGAAACAGAGGATAAGGAAGAGAAATTAAAAAAACAAATGAAAATAAAAATATATCAAATGGGATACATGATATAAAACACGACAGGGATATGCGACAGGACAAAGCACAAAGGCAATGAATTAATTCACGAGATGGATAAATCAGTAATAAGTGCAAATAATAAAATTAATTATACTCATGATTTATGTTGTTATCAGTGAAAACATGAACAAGACAAGAGGAATATGCAATTAAGCGTGAAACTACACATAGGCTACATGCACCTACATAATATATTATATTTAACATTTATTATGGAGAGGATGGACATTTAAATGTTTGTTTTAGCGTGACAATAAATGTCAACTATAATTGTTATGCGACGTTATAATTTAAGTTGCTTTATACCAGTTCTTTATGTCTCAGAACTATAACACTATAACACTCAACGGACAGCTACTGCACCCACAGATCACCTACATCAAGAAACCAAAATCCTCAAAGTCAAAGACCATCTGGACATGAGAGGCACTCAATTCTTGGCAGCAGCCTCCACGAACCAAGACCACCCACTAAACTACATGGCAACACACCCACAGTCACCAAGAAATATCAAAACAACACCCAGCACACGGTATCATACACAATTATTGTCCTCTCTCCCTCCCTGCCCACCCCGAACCAACTTCCAGAAGCACATCCATACTCATATCTCTTACCGATCCATCCACTCACTCACAGACAACACGCAGCTGCATGCACGACCTCCCGAAATCCATCCTTCCGAATCCTCCCTTCCTCTCGAGGACAGAGTCCACCTGGCCAGGCTGAGATGCGGACACCATCCAGCTCTCCTGAGCTATCAGAAGAGACTGGATGACTCCGTTGTCGACGCCTGCCCGGGATGTAACACAGCACCCCATACCATTAAACACATCATAGAAGACTGCATTTCACACAACCACTTACGCCAACAACACAATCTACACTCAATGAGAGCTCTGTGGGAAAGCCCGATCGTGGCCGTGGCCTTTCTCAGGGACTCGGGGCTGTTCGGCCAGGCAGCTTAGGGAACAACAACAACAACACTCAACGGGAACACAACTGACTGTATTATATATAATTTGTATATCAATCAATCTCCACCAATGTCACAGAATACACAGTTTCGGTACACAAATTGTATTTCTTATTAGCTAGGGCACAGGCACAAGAATATGATTGACTCTTATCTATGTAAGAATAAGCCCAATTAATTACAAGTATAGTAATTCAATAAATACAATTACTCCTGCTTCATAACACAACAGGAATAAAATATATTGTAATTGCACAATAGCATCAATGAAGTATGAATATGGTAACTATATAAATATAGTATAAACATACACAGAGAGGTTAATCTCAAACGACAATAACTGTTATCCTGATAGAGAGCAAACGCGAGGTGGCAAGTGAACGAGGTAGGTAAATAATACTGCGAAGACACACACAGTGATAAGTTTATATAAATAATAAGAAATCAGTTGAGCAATGAATAACTTGACGTTAATTCAATATAACATAAGATATAAATCTAAATCAACTCACAGAGTTACAATAATGAATATGAATTCAGTGAACGAGTAATAAATTATATTAGCTTGTGTGTAGGGCTGAAGATCTCGCCGTGGAGAATTAATATGACGTGATACTGACAGGAGTTTATATTTAAATCAAAAGAAGGCTTAAACTGAGTTTGAAGTCAGGAAGCACAAACATAAAAATAGTCTTACTAAGAGACTGATGATAAACACTCTCTGTGGACACTTACACATGCAATCACGTACCCAGCTAATAACAACATATAGAATAAGATCTGGTATAGTGTTCACTGGTATCTACATTATAGTGTGCATGTATATTTCCCGAACGAATATATCTATAACCCATATATGAAATATACGAAACTATATCTCAAGAAATATAGATATATCAATCCCATGTATAAAATATGTTTTGTTCTCTCAACACGAGTGACGATTGCTAGGAGAGAATTAATAATATCTTAAAATTACATTAACTAGAACACTTAGCATATCATATATAACCTTCGCAATAATCATCAAAACAATAGGATCGAACAAGAGACACTTAATTTAGGTGAAGTATAGAAGTAGGAGCCGTGAGAGATCTGGTCACACGTGGTGACTGAGTAGGTTGTCCACTGCCTGTTGACACCAGGGGGGACGCCTTCCTCACACGCACTAACTAGCATGGTCACTTCTAGCTCGCCTACTACACTCCTTCTTGGTTACTGCACACAAACACCACTTGCAGATACTTTTTAAGGGGAATTAGGCTAACCCCTATGGAAGTATTCTCAGAGTTGATTTTATCCAGCTATTAAGCACATTCGCCCAAAGGAAAGGTACCTGAAAGTGGAATCAACTTTGCCTAACAATATCTTGTTTCGAGCAGGTAATATTCAGTTTTTAATTTGGTATCCGGGTACTGTGTTTCGGAACATGAGAGGCAAGTGAATTACAGTTTTGGATTATTGTTGCGGTTATTAAGGTTCTTTAAATGATAGTACATATAGGGTTACATAGGTAATGACATTCTTTATTTAATGATATTTAAGGTATGAATGAGAAAGCTTTGATGGATGAATGATAATCAGTTTACAGTTTTGGCTGTTCCTAAACATTTAGTATGTAATATGCAATGCTTTCATTATGAGGGTGAATAAAGATCTTATCGTTGTTGGTTCTCCTAGTAATTGTAGAGGTAGTTATATTCTTCTGGGTAGATGTCTGGAAATTGAGGAGGTTGATGTCTTATTTGCATAAAGTAGTTTCGTCGTCGTTCAAGTCAGGCTCAGGTAGAGAATTCTCACTTCTGGTGGGGAGCGGCCATTTTTGATGATGCGGTTGGAAGGGATTAGCGCGAGGGAGCGGCGTATTTTGGTCTGCACGGGTGGTGGGGCCTTGTTTACCTTTTGGCTGTTGTAGGGGAAACTGCTTTATGTTTGTTTTCTGTTGTTGGGTAAGTTTATTCATTTATCTCCCCTTGCCTTTTATAGAGGCAATTCTGCATGTTTATGTTGGGGGTTCCTTCACATACGGGAATAGGTTCTGGGGATGTCTTGGCTCATTATCTTCTAGCCCTGTCATCTCAATAATTAGTATAATGGTATTATAGAAAAATATTTGTGTTAGCATGAATCGCATATTGCAGTATATGTTGCAGCAAAACATAAAGGTTTAATGTTTGTGTGTCCGTTCAGTAATGGGAGAGGGCGTTTGTATGTGAATGAACTGTATGAAGAGATATATATTTACATACATTTACATATATACACTGGCCACACAGACCTTACGATCCAAACGAGGCGGTCAGGACTTGATTCTAGCAGAGATGGCATACCCGAAAGAAAAGGAAAGTTGTAGGAAAGGATAGAAAAGAAGAAGGCGAGAAGGAGAGAGAGAGAGAGATCATAATAATGTAATGAAAGAACACAACAGGAGTAGGCGAATTTGTTCTTATTTTGTCTTTTTTTTTACTAACCATCCTAGTTTCGAGATTATGAAGATTTAGTCTAGGCTCAACTTGTTTGCTTCTCGTGCACAAGTTAGACACGTGAATATGTATCCACTATAGTCTGTTAATTATAATTAAGCCAGAAATATTGACCACTAACGTCAGAACTAAAAAAGGACTAGAGTAATCGAGCTAATAGGTCTATTATTTGGGAAGAGTCAGCCAGGGAATATTCTTTGAAGCTTATAGCCCATTTGTTCTAGCCCTTTTTGAGTTATAGAGGTTAGAGGTCAGGTTTTTCTGGACTAATCATAATTAATAGCCTAAAATTGAATTTATGTGTGGAAGGAAAACGGTATGGTTGAATTACGAGTGTACATTAGTTAGCTTTGTATTAGCTACTTCCAATGATCGAATGTTGGTTATATGACAAATTACTACTAGAGGACAGTAATCTTACGTTCAAGCACAAAATCACGGACTAAATTCGTATTTATGCGGGAAACTGTACAAAATAGGTTTGTCTACTTTCAAGGAAAATGAACCTTGTAAATATTTGGCATGTATCATGATTACAATTAAGAGCTGTATTCGCTGACTTACCAAAGACATCAATGTAACATATCTTATGAAAATAACTGCTGATTACATAGCCTAGTTGCCACAAATAGCTTTGTCATAGGTGAAATAATTATACGAGAACGTCCTTGTCATCCTGGCCAATTGTAAATAGCCTATGACATGTGTATAAAAGTGAACGTTTATGTACATTCATGGGGAACATGTAATTAACCCTTAATTAGCGGCGAGCAACATAAGTCGAGTTAAATAAAGCTGGACTATGTGGCGGCGCTCGACATAACTCGAGTGGCAATTTCAGCACGTAATGTGGCTGAGGGAGAGAGACAAGTGGTGGCAGGAGACTAGCGAGCGTATGACTGCTCCAGACCACCGCGGCGAACCTACTGACACAAATCTCAGCTCCCTCCTCCCTCTCTCACTCGCTACATACTCAATTATGTACTGAAAGTACCGAATTACCTGCTTTTTGCACTCGCGTTGCACGGTTATTGCAAGAAAACTATCCATCATACAAGGATCGTTAAGGTGTCATTCGAAAGCTCTGTTTATGCCCTTTCAGGGATAGGTACTTGTTTTACGTTCTGGGTCTTATTTAGGCATGAAAATGATAACGTAAACAGCCCTATTTTGGCTAAAAACACCCCGCTGTGCGGTACACATAAATAAACCGCATAGGCCGCTCGTAAGGTGTTAAGATGCAAATCATATTTAATATTTAAGGCGAAATACGTGGATACGTATTCCACGTATACGGGAGCGTAAGGGGCCCACCTCCGACCCTCAGAGCACCGAGCGGCTCACTGATGTTGAGTGTGTCTCGCGCAGGCCTCTCTCTGTCTCTCTCAACAGTGTAGCCATGCGAGCGAATGTTACATAATAGCGGGTTTCCCGCGTTTCACTGGCACCACTGCGGGTGAACCAGACCACGTACGGGGCCTGTTCTGGTGTCATTTTCAAGCTATTCTCGCCTAGTTTTCGACAGAATACACTTCATTTAATGCAGATGCTTGATTTATCATTCAGGAGTGCCTGAATATGCCCTAAATAGCCCAAAATAGGCCGCAGCCAAAGGGTTAACATTTAATTGTGGTGACGAGTGTTGTCGGTGACTGTACCAAGTTCCATACCCGTGTTTTATTTGTATCTATATTGGAAAATATAATGTTGTGTCTGTTCTAGAGTAAACACGCACACACACACACATATAACTATATTTTACATATCTGTTGAATATCCTAAAACAAAAAAAGCACGAATAGTGAAAGTGAAACTGTAAAAGTTAAAGAATATATACGAGAAACGTCCGAAGGAAATTGTATATTATAGAAACCCGATCGCGAACAGATAAACGAAACCCAAACAAAAGCAATTTGAGTCTATCCGTGTGAGTAACCGATAAAGAGGGACCATAACAGTGCATTACCACTGGACTGTGGAGGGGGGTTAACTCTTTTACTAATATGGCAACATTTAATTGTCACTTGCTAATATTCAAATATTTATATATAAAGAGAACCTCTGCAACAATCAAATTGATATAATCAATCTTAAATTTCCCTTTGACCCGATAGAACCTTTTTAATATTATACAAGTTGTCTAATAATAGCCAGCAAAAGATAAACGAATGTAGAAGGGTTAAGGCTGGGGAGTGTAAGGGGGCTGGGGACTGCAAGGGGGCTCTGAAGCACAAACTAAGCCTGGGTGAATGAGTTGTCGTTAAACAGAGGACAAATACTATAACATACACACCTCTATAGTAATCGCTTACGAACATTATTTCAGTTTAATGTGCAACCAATTATTGTCGGTTTTATTTGAAATAATGTCACCTTTGTTAGAGTGTTCCTGTCACACACACACACGGTGAAGTAAATATATAAAATAAGGGAAACATTAGATTGATGAAATATGCAGATGGTTACGGCAACAAATTAGTTCAGCAAAAATGTTCGGCCAAGGGTAGTACACAATTCACCAAAAAGGAATATTTATATATTTATTTAGTTATTGTTTAGTTTCCTCGCTAGATGTCCACCAAACTTAAAAACACACACCATAGACATCCCCTCGATATAAATATGCATATTATACGGTAGAAAAATGCACCGGTTGAAGGCAGAGTTTTGCTCAAATTATAGGCTTGCTAACGCTCGCCGTGAAAAATTGGCACCTAAATTACACAAAAGGTCTTAATATTTACAAAGAAATGGGGCGAAAGGTCTCAAAATTGCCAAACTAATGGAACGAATTTCTTAAAACCTCAAAACTAATGCAGCTAAACATGAGGGCGAAAGGAATCCAGAAAAACGAAGCATCCCCCTTAATAGCCAAGGTGAATGTTGAATAATATATTGTGATCATTCTAAATAAATTAATATAGGTTGTTAAGGCTTGTGAATATCGGTAAACTATTGATGGCTATTGTGCTAAAAGTTAAAGGTATATACATATGTAGACTGTGTGTAAGTTAATGCGTGATAATTGCTGAGAACCAAGTTCTGGAAGAGAAACGTTTTCAAAACTAGACACGGGTTAGTGCACCAGATAAAGGGTTACTGTTTACTGCTGATAATAGTTGAGGAAGAACATAGAACTGCAGTTGGTCACATTTTGAATTAAACAAAACTGCATACTCAATTTTGCGATCTTTAATACAACACAAACAAATACATTAACATCTAAGTAAAACAGTTGAGGACAACATTTAAGAAAATAGTGGCACAAAGTTTGGTAAGGATGGCATTGAAGTTATTAAACAATAGCCGACATGTTGAAATGACAAGTGATATACAGTATTGGTATTAACATAGCGATTGTATAGGGATAGATAATGTAAGTGAATTACTTAAAATAGTGCTATCGATAAATAAATTACAAAGAGTAGGAAGGTAAGCAAAGGACATGTTGTTTTGCTTGTTCAAATATGGCTTTAATATTATTTGATATTATCTTGAATACATTTATGTAATTTCTTTAAGTTGTTGCAGTGAGTATATTTTAGGTATTCATTTCATGCTCTTCACCTACGTAATGTTATGCCTTATATCATTGTCCGTCTATTGTATCATGGCAACTCATTTCACAGCTCAGTTACATGTAATGTTATCACTCTTTTGTTCCACCCACCGTCACTAATATTTTCCTTTAGATCTCGTGGACTTAACACACAGTGTCATATGTAGATTTTCGTACAACTTTACTTTTTTTTCATGTAATCTCTACTGACATTTCCACCAGCACGACCCAGGATTAATTAATGTCATCACTCACACCAGTGCTAGTCTGCATTAATGAAAGTTAAGATTAACCTCTCTCTCTCTCTCTCCTTTATTGTGTTATTCACCGCTGACATCAAACAGGAAAGGAAAGTGTGAGTCCTGTAATGCTTATAGTTAAACATTATAATTACCATTAATTAACACTAAAACGAGCGCCTGGGATTCGGATTAGGACTTGTCCTTTAATTGAAAGATATTTGTATAGATCATAAACAGAAGGAGGATGGAGAGACAACTTTATGCTTTGTTTCTTCACATCTATTGTCATTGTTCGAGAAATACTAGATAATTTAATCTCGCAAGGTTCATAATAACTGTGTGGCTGAGACTACTGTCATTTTTATTTTATTTTACTTTTTCTATATTTCAACTGCTCCCTCTCGGGCATAGGCTGAGAGCCTGTACAGTCTACGACAGAACAGGCAAGCACTGCTGTCTTGGCCTGAGGCAATGTGCTAGTTCACTCACCTTTTAATAGAAGAGCCGGCTCTTTAATCGTTTTTAATAAAAGGGGGGTGGGGGGGGTTAATATAGAGCTTGGAAGGAGGAGGAGTCAAACGTGTGTGTGTGTGTGTGTGTGTGTGTGTGTTCTAGAACAGCACGCAGAATAAGTTTATTTTAACATAACACAGGCTATATTATGAGATTAGCTCATGCTGGATCACAAATAAGTAACACACATCAGGTGTTGCGTTATTTATGGAATTTAATATACAGACAATGAAGTTTATATCCTAAGCACTTCCCATCCACCCTCCTCCCCCTCTCCCTTTCACCCCAACTCTCCTTCTTCACCCGCTTTCTCTCCCCTCCCTCCCACCTCTCTCTCTCTCTCTCTCTCTCTCTCTCTCTCTCTCTCTCTCTCTCTCTCTCTCTCTCTCTCTCTCTCTCTCAAGGACGTAAATTATACCCTCTAAAATGCGCAGATTAATACTATGCGATTGTTTTGAATTTACATATACATACTAAATGTTAGGGATGTCTAAAATAACATATATTGATTAGCAATAGGATAACTAGCGAGGTAGCAAACAACACCTATTGATGCTGCCTCGCTAGTTATCCTATTCCTACTTACGCTACGATTCCCGAAGAACACGTCTATATTTGTTTGTATATATATTAGGTGTAACAATAACACTTAGGATTCAAGTTATTTGTGTTGGCTTAAGGAATAAGTTGAATAATACATATAATTATGACCTCCACAATTTGTAATGTTTGGGGAGACGGCGGTTCAACCTCTCTCCTCTGTCCATCACATGCAAGCACCAACCCACCCACAGCAACAATAACACAAGGATACAAAACACACACACACACCCGATAATATAAAACGCACATCGCACACATGATCACATACAACGTAATGGGCACAAATCACTCACACATGATAACATAAAACGCACACACACACACTGGTCCAGGCAAACTAGAAAAGGTTTAGCATTATTGAGGAAATGCTGCTGTCTTCAGTGCGTGCCATGGCCATCCTGAGCCTTACGACGTATACAGACTAATAACACACACAACAAAACCACTACAACAACTTCGTCTCTCTCCAACACCCCTTCTACCCTCTCTACACTCTTCAGAAAATAGGAAAAGTAGAAAGTTGCTACGAGGTGCCGCTGTAAAGGCTTATCCTTCAATACCTTCACCTGACCTGACCCCATCCGGGGTTTAGCTGGTCCACAAGGGTGTGTGACATGAACCCAATAGAGAATTTGTGGATCATGTCATGGAGTGGAATGTGGTCCAGGTTAGGATTGGAAAGGGCGGGAGGAGTGGGATGGGGGGGGGGGGGGAGGGAATCCGTCGCCGCCCTAATATAAGCTGGATTTTTTTTTAAATCCGCTCCAACGAGAATACAGGAAGCAGTTGATGCAGCTTGTGGGTGGAGATCATATTGATTGAATAACTATAAATTGTAAATGTTTACATTTAAGATCCCTGTATATATATTATATAATGTGTATGTTTTTCCAATGTTCACCGTAACATAATGATGGTGAAATAATACATATTAAATTATATTCAAGGCAACATACACAGAGCTATAGTATACTTTAAATTATGTTTGGAGGATAATTTAAACAATTCGAAGTAAAAATATAAAAGCCTAAACAATGTACAGTATATCCACTTTAAAACAACATAACCAGATTGCTGGGATTATCGTTAATTGTTCAATTCGATGACTTACTTTATAGTAAATCACTACAATGGGTAACGCCGAACTGTTTACTGATAATGGGAAGCCACAGTAATTAAGCTAGTAATTAAGAATCCACAGAGAAAAGTATAATGCAATAATCATAGCGTGTCATTATTACATGTTAAGGTAGATTATGAATTGGTCAACCACAGTGCTGTGAATAGTGGTATGGAAGAAAACAGATATACTCTAATATCAAAATGTGTTTTTATTACAAAGAAACACGTTTCGGCTCATCTAAAGTGTTTTCTCTAACTGAGCCGATATTATCTTGTCTTTATAATATATATATTTGGTTATAATTTGGTCCAAGGTAGATTACAATGTGATCCAACTTGTCTTGATGCGTGGATTGTAGCATCCCGTTTCAATTACTTATATATTTATACGATTGTTCACACTAACCAGGACGCCAAGGTTGGCAACTTTGAGTGTTTTGCAACAGAACATATCTATTTATTTTCTATAACACATTGTATAAGGTAAAGAATAGAATACGAGTTAATAATTAAGAATCAGTAAAGGCAAAAAGAACAGTATTATTAAAACACCAAAGTAATTTTTATGGACAGCTTTGAACACGATGATGAGGAAAATTATATATTCGGTTAGGAGAGAGAAGGGGGAGAGAAGAAGAGAGAAGGGGGGAGATAGGGGAAGGCAGCAGAGAGAAGGGAGGAGGGGGGAATGGGAAGTTCGAAGGATAGAAACTTGATTGTCTGTATATTAAATTCCATAAATAATGCAACACCTGATGTGTGTTACTTATTAAGTTATTTGTGATCCAGCATGAGCTAATCTCATAATATAGCCTGTGTGTTATGTTAAAATAAACTTATTCTGCGTGCTGTTCTAGAACACACACACACACGCACACACACACACACACGTTTGACTCCTCCTCCTTCCAACCTCTATATTAACCCGGCCCCTTTTATTAGAAGCGATTAAAGGGCCATCTATTAAAAGATAAGTGAACTAACACATTGCCTCAGGCCATGACAACAAGTTCTGTCGTAGACTGTACATTCTACGGCTCAACACGATGAAGCCTGTGAGGTCTCGTGCCACTCAATGAAGCGAGAAACGCAAAGCACCCAATCACGGCTTGAAGCAGCCCCATCTCTGAAGCTGCTTCGCCTCTGTGATTCACCGTTTAACCCCTAGACTCGGACCCTCACACTCAGACCGTGTACGTCATGCTGAATTCACATATAAATGCTCTAGCGATATAAACACTATCTAATCATTAAACCACTAAAATATAAAGTCATACATAGACTATTGTAGATCTGGACTGGACACGAAAAGTGGAACTTTGCAGTAAGGGACCCAAAATTGGAGAACAAACTCCCAAGTTCGAACCTCGAAACCGTGAAAATATAAATTTTTTGCGGTTTCGAGGTTCGAACTTGGGGGTTCGTTTTCCAATTTTGGGTCCCTTACTGCAAAGTTCCATTTTCGTGTCCAGTCCAGATCTTCTGTAGTCTATGAGCCATAAACATTGAATATAACCGTCAGGGCTAAGAGGGATTGTTTCACCTAGAGTTCCTCAGCTGTAGTGGTGGTCGAGTGGTGAGCACGCTCACGTGTGAATCTGCAAGACCCGAGATCGAATCCCTGCCACGGCGGACATTTAGTGGGTGTGGTAGTACGTCCTAGCGTGTTTCACATGCTCGCACCCAGTCAGGGAACATCCTGACGACGTATACATACTAAACACACATAACAAAGCCACTTCAACAGCTTCCTCTCTCTCCAACACCCCTTCTCCCCTCTCTACACGCTTCAGAAAAATAGGAAAAGTAGAATGTAAATATGAGGTGCCGTTGCATAGGCTTATCCCTCAATACTTCATCTGATCTGATCTGATCTGACTGACAAATTCTGAGACGTTTTGGTCTTGTGTCTATCCAGGTGTCCAAATGAGTGTACCCCATACCCCTTACCCCTAGCTTAAGTCAGGAAGAGACATCAAATTTGTTAGATACATACGATAATTTTATCAAGTCAGTATTCAATGCTCAAAATAAATATATCCCCAAAAGAAAATTTAGATCAGCACAGAACCAACCCAAATGGATGAATAATAGACTATTAGACCTTGTCGGGAAAAAAATAGGAATATATAGAAAAATTAAGAAAGGCGAAATTCACCTACTTGCTTACTATTACAATTTATCAAGACAGGTCAAAAAGGATATTAGGAAAAAAAAAAAAAATAATGAAATCAAGGTTGCAAATGACTCAAAAAATAATCCTAAAGCTTTTTACCAACTATATAAATCCAAGGTTAGAGATGTAATTGGTCCCCTTAAAACTTCGATAGGAGAAATTACAGAACATTATTTAGAAATGTGCAGTACATTAAATAATCAATTTCTTTCCGTTTTCACAAATTAAAATTTGGCTCAGTTTCCAGAAGTCCGTAAGGTATATACCGATAGTATAGAAAATAGCTTAAGTACGGTTACTATAAGTAAAAATGATTTGCTTAAGGAAATTGACAGACTGAAACCTCAGAAATCGCCTGGTCTGGATGAGGTATATGATAGAGTATTAAAAGAATGCAGAGATGAGTTAAGTTACCCATTAACATTTCTATTTAACAAGTCATTAGAAACCGGTTTAGTTCCAGAAGCTTGGAAGATTGAAAATGTAGTTCCGATCTTCCAAAAAGGTGAAAAATCAATAGCATCCAATTACCGTCCCATTAGTCTCACATCAATCATAGGAAAGCTACTAGAGTCAATTGTTGCTAGTAAAATTAGAAACCACTTAGAAACATTTAATTTAATACATTCTTCTTAGCATGGATTCACTCAGGGACGTTCTTGCCTTACTAATTTGCTTAGTTTTTTTCTCAGAGGTGTATGAAGAGTAGATAATGACAAGTCATATGATATAATATATTTAGATTTCAGTAAAGCTTTCGACAGAGTCCCTCATGAGAGATTGATGAGAAAAGTTGAGGCGCATGGAATAGGTGGGTCGTTGTTGGGATGGATTAGGTCATGGCTAATTGGTAGGAAGCAGAAAGTCAGCATAAATGGTACTAAGTCAGAGTGGGGATCAGTCAAGAGTGGTATCCCCCAGGGATCTGTATTGGGTCCTCTGTTATTTATTATATACATAAATGACCTTGATTTAGGTATAACTAGTAGGATAAGTAAATTCGCAGACGATACCAAAATAGGGAGACCAATAGATTCAGATAGTGACATAGAGTGCCTCCAAAGGGATCTAGATACCTTACACGAATGGTCAGTAAATTGGCAGATGAATTTTAACATTGACAAATGCAAGGTATTAACACCTAAAGAGCGGCCTAGGCGGTATATAATAATATGTAGCCACCAGCGGGGTGTTTTTACCCAAAATAGGGCTGTTTACGTGATCATTTTCATGCCTAAATAAGACCCAGAGTGTAAAACAAGTATCTATCCCTGAAAGGGCATAAACAGCTTTCAAATGACACCACAACGATCCTTGTATGACCGCTAGCTTTCTTGCAACAACCGCGCAACACGAGTGCAAAAACCATGTAATTCGGTACTTTCCCCATACAATTCACTATGTAGCGAGTGTGAGAGGGTGGAGGAGGGTGGGATTCATGTCAGTTGGTCCACCGCGGTGGTCTGGAGCAGTCATAACGCTCGCTACTCTCCTGCCACCACTTGTCTCTCTCTCTCAGCAACATTACGTGCTGAAATTGCCACACGACCTATGTCGCGCGCCGCCACATAGTCCAAATTTATTTCACTCGACTTATGTTGCGCGCCGCCAGTTAAGGGTTAAAGATAGGGAAGACGAATACTAATGCAAAATATAAACTAGCTAATGCTGAATTAGAAAACTCAGACTGTGAGAAAGATTTGGGTGTGTTTGTTAGCAACGATTTGAAACCTAGAAAACAGTGTATAAGCGTTCGTAACAAGGCAAACAGGATTCTAGGGTTCATCTCAAGGAGTGTGAGTAACAGAACTGCCGATGTTATCTTAAATAACATTGAAACTTTACTTGTCATTAGTGAGACCTCATATGGATTATGCTGCCCAATTTTGGTGTCCTTATTACAGAATGGGCATAGATTCGTTGGAGAGAGTACAGCGAAGAATGACAAAAATTATTCATAATATTAAAAATCTACCATAATATTATGAAGAAAGGTTGAACAAATTAGGCTTACATTCGTTAGAAAGACGCAGAGTTAGAGGAGATATGATAAAAGTGTTCAAGTGGGTTAGTGGGATAAATAAAGGAGACATGAAAAATGTACTGAAGCTCAGTGATAGCGAAAGAACTCGAACAAATGGTTTCAAATTAGATAAATTTCGTTTCAGAAAAGATATAGGCAAATATTGGTTTGGTAACAGAGTTGTAGATGGGTAGAATAGGCTACCAAGTGATATAGTGGGATCAAGAACGATAGGGAGCTTTAAGATAAAAATTAGATAGGCATATGGACGAGATGGGTTGGGTGTGAGGGGGATCTACCAGGTGTGGGCCAATCGGCGCTCAGCAGACCCCCGTAATCTTGCGTTAATCTCTGACTGTTTTGGTGGGGTCAGTACTCAAGGTATTAGTGAGTTGGGCCTAGTAATTGGGGTTGGGTGTGACAGGGATCTACCTTGTATGGGCCGATCGGCTTTTTGCAGACTCCCATTTTCTTATGTTCTTATGTTACCGACCACTAGCTCGTTGTTGCTACCATGAGGCTGCAGGTCAAAATAAAACCATAAGCATCTCAAAATGCTATCCACAAGGTCGTTATCTTAGGAGGCTCAAGGATTAGCAGTAGGTTATGCAAAGGTTATGTACACTCGGATACCATAGTCTCTAGCCCACTCATAAGAATTCGTGGATCCCATGTTTTTCTTTATGCAATTATAACTATCTGGATTGATTTTTGGTTAGAACTTGCTTATCAATAAATAGTATATATAATTTTATAGTTGATGTGTAGAACATATTATTCATAAATTCGTTTCCAGAGATATACTTCCATAATTAGAAATAGGTGCAGTACAGCAATATTTATGAGTGGGCTAGAGACTATGGCATCCGAGTGTACAATCGGCGGCAAAAGTCTTGTCGCCTCCCCTGCTTCACTGTGACCCGCGATATTCATAGACTATAGAATGATAGGTGTACAAAACATGCATATTTCTACCAACAGATGGCACACTGTGAAGTGTGTGGTTGTGAGGGCGTAGGGTGATGGGAGAGAGGAGGGGTTAGACCAGTTGGGGGATATAGGGGGACTGAGGAAGGAGTGGAATCTTGTATAGTTTGATTTTCAATTATCAGATATATTTTAACCTTGTATTGAATAGTTGTAAATCAGGTGGAAACAAACCGGCAGCAGTGAGAAAAACACAAAGTGTCTGAGCCACAAACATACTGTAGAACATACAGTCGCAGACAGGAATTTATGAACACATTTATGAGGAACAATTACTTTATGAATACGACAAGGTAAGTTCATAAAATGCTTGATTCAGATACATCAAATATCTGAGATTCAGAAGTTAATCCTCACAGCTTTCTATTTTTCTCGGTAGAAGATGTTCAGGTATTCATGAACACGACTGTATATAATGTACACTTGGCCGCAATTCCACGTGGGCCACCTAGTCGTAGGGTTTGGGTAAATCCGTTGTGTAGTTTGTTCGCTCTGAATATAGTAAGATCTCACACTTCCCTCCCTGAATCAATCGAAGATTTTGCCCCCATAGATGGCGCAGCTTGATGGGAAGGGAGGGAGCTTGTCGTAGTGTTAAAAGGGTAGGACACAATGGGAGGAGGTGACGTTTTATAACATGCAGTGACGAATGTTAAACTTATTTACTTCTACTTGTTCATACAATAATGTTCCCGAAACTAATTCGTAATGAACAGTAGATTCCCTCTTTCAGTAACTGAAACGTCACTCTCTCTCTCTCTCTCTCTCTCTCTCTCTCTCTCTCACTCCACCCACTCTATTGGTATGAATAGAATAATAGTATACAGGTCATACGATATAATATATAACATACACCTTTTGTTAGCAAACTACAAACTAGCGACAAATTAGATTAACAGAAGTAGTAAACTATTATCATTTAGATGAGTTACCTTTGTAGTGTCAAAATATGTCGATCTGTGGATGACTTACCTCAAGCATGAGAGTCACAGTTAATACTGAGTCGGTGGGCTATTGATTACATTGATCAGGATTCATTAAGATTGGTAATATCATTATCAAGATTCTAAATTACCTGTGGCCAGAAAGAAAACATTACATATGATCACATTGATACATTAAGCCAAATGGTAGAGGTATGACATGTCTGATTTATATATTTAACAATTAATTTACATCGAGGCAAATTTGTTGATAAAGCATTTCCCTCAGGAATATCAGTATATATAGAGTAGCTGGCAACAGTGTTTAAACTTAGATACAAAATTCCTCTCTGTTTATGGCGATTTAAAGTCGATTTTCCTGTGCATCAGGGTAAACTACCCCTTCCCTCCCCCAAATGGCTAGTTTGAGTCTCGTTTCACCTTTATTGCTCTCTGACATTAGGTTGAAATTAGTATGGATCTTCATAAAGAGCTCCTTACCAAAACTTCTGCTGACAATACACACTTCCTACTCGACAGGCTTATCAACATTTATCAGGGTAAATTATATGACCTTAACTATTCAGCTATAGTATACCAATCTAATTCTTTCTGATTAACTTGCTCTATAGACGAATGCTAATAATTGATGTGTGCTAACCTAGAAACAATAAATACAATAATTACTAAAGTATATGAAAAATCTGTTGGTATCACGGAAGAGCCAAGTCTGGTTTCTCAGAGAGAGAGCAAGAGAAGTTGCACTGTGTTAATCGATTTATGTAGTAAATATGGTATTGATAAATAATTTGTGCATTACCTTGGTAACAGTGAGACTATGAGTAACTACATGTAAACTCATGTTATTAGATATCACAAATAGACCAGGGTATACACAGATAATAATATTATTATTCCACACATATAATTATTTATACTGATATGTTATACTCTTTGCATGAGGTTTGTTACATATTGCCAAGTCTGATAATATAAGATAATGTGATACAGGGGGAAATATTTACCTAGAGTAAATTACCCTCGAGAATTGCAATCCACTTTTTCCCCAACACATTATTCCCTTGATCTATTTACTTTACTATGACTGTCTAATAAATATCAATTAAATAAATATAATTACTGAAGTTAATTGAGTATACCTTTATAAATTGTTCATATTACCGCAAACATAATTTTTATCAACAGGACAATTAATATTTGTCATTGTTATATTGCATTGCGCAATAATCTTGTATGATCAAGCTACACATTTATTTTTAAATTAATTGAAAAAAAAGCTAGATAATCGAATGAGTTACCTCGGCAAATAGAAGCTTATGAAGGTGATACATTCACGTCCACCTCCTCTCGGGAGATTAGGTTGTCTGGCAATAGATGGATATATAGATATATACTGTAGATAGATAGATAAATCAGATTAGCGAGTTCACGAAATATGATATGACATAAAGATTTGTGTGCAATGATTAACCGAAGTTGTGAGAGGAAGCATAAACAAGCGAACAGGGGAACGTCCAAAGGGATCCTAATGCATCATTCATATAAACAGAACTATATTTAAGCCAATTAGTGAAATATGCTGAAAATGTGTGCAAAACTAATACAAAGTAAAGAGCAAGTAAGGCCATGCCAGTATAAAAAGAGATACAATATATAGTACATAAATAAATTTAGCTTTATAATTTTCCACCCGTCCACGAACACAAAACCTCTATGCATTCGTATCCCGATCGCCCTTTAAGCACACACACGCACACACGCACGCACGCACGCACACACACTGAAATATCCTAAATTTAGTTATTATACATTCATCCACCAGTCTAAACAATCCCACCACAACTCCTCCACCTCCACCCACCTTGTTAGTCACCTCGCCACCATTACCTCCCTCCATCCCTTAGTGACAACTATACTCTATTTTTTTCCAGCTGATCGTAAATTGAATCTCTTATTAGCTGATTTCTCGATACTTAATGGAAATATATGAAATTACTATGGCTGTGTGTCATATTAATGCCAAGTTTTCAGAATAAACATCATCTTTCGCTACAAAATCTACCTTATAGCCGAGTAACAAAGATAGAAACATGACAATTTACCCTCAGCTGGGGAAAAATAGTCTAGAGGATAGAACAAAGTCCGAGCTCGGAGAGGGAGAGGAAAGTGGATAATTAATCATGGCCGCGTCAGTATAATGTTACTTCGTGATGCTACTTCAAAATATATTCTTCTCAAGTTCTCATCATATTGCTGAATACATTTCATAATGTGATTCATTAAAGGTGTAAATGGATATACTGTACAGGGTTATTCAAAACATTAGCGACAAAATTACAGGGTGAAGTCCTGACATGATATTAAACATATTTCCATATGGATTTTTCCCAAAAATAAAAGGTTAATTACAGACATGAAAGCCAAATCCATTACCGTGGGCGAACGATCGAACACTTCAAAATCAACCCCGAACATCACCCCCTATTCTCTCTCGGGTAGGTGAGGAAAGTTATTACAACGTATGAAGCAATGAACCCTTACCGATCCCGGGATTCAAACAGATCCGTAGATCCCAAGGCTTCGTGTTTCATGTAATAATAATAATAATAATAATAATAGTTCTTAAAGCTAGCGCATGCTAAGCTAGCTAAGGATAGCTCAATAAGGCCGATTAGGCGTATTTTCATTGGGGTGCTGTACTAATACCCCATCCCTTTGCTCATGAGGGATGGTAACGACTCAGTGCTTGTGAAAAATCCTTAATGCGCCGAGCGTGGGCGCGAACCCGGGCCTTCTGGGTGGAAGTCCGAGACGCTAGTCACTACACCAAGCGAGCCGCTGTAATATCAGATAAGATAGTAGTAACGTATACGCCCTGGCATCTAAGCAAAACAAACCTTTATGAGTGACTGTACTGTACGTATTAATTTCTTCATTTACAAGGATAACCCTAATTTTACTGTAATGCACTGTAACAACTGTTATTATACGTACATTTAACGGCATACTGTACAATGACGTGTAATAAAAGTATTGGATTTTCTGTTATGGTTGCATGTGACAATAATTTAATATACTGATACTGTACACCCTGTAATAAAAATTAATAAAAACTATTACTGGTTACTACTCTCTTAGCCTATCTGACATTACAAGATACACGAAGCCTTGGGATCGATTCAAAGCCTACGGATCTGTTTGAATCCCGGGATCGGTAAGGGTTCATTGCTTCATACGTTGTAATAACTTCCCTCACCTACCCGAGAGAGAATAGGGGGTGATGTGGGGGGGTTCGGGGTTGATTTTGAAGTGTTCGATCGTTCGCCCACGGTAATGGATTTGGCTTTCATGTCTGTAATTAACCTTTTATTTTTGGGTAAAATACATATGGAAATATGTTTAATATCATGTCAGGACTTCACCCTGTAATTTTGTCGCTAAAGTTTTGAATAACCCTGTATATAATAGTGTTACTTTCAACATTCTGTATACCTCTTATAACCTACAGTAGAGAGAGAGACGTTTCAGTTACTGAAAGAGGGAATCTACTGTTCATTACGAATTAGTTTCGGGAACATTATTGTATGAACAAGTAGAAGACAATAAGTTTAACATAAGTCACTGTATGTTATAGAACGTCACCTCCTCTCATTGTGTCCTACCCTTTTAACACTACGACAAGCTCCCTCCCTTCCCATCAAGCTGCGCCATCTATGGGGCAAAATCTTCGATTGATTCAGGGAGGGGAGTGTGAGATCTTACTATATTCAGAGCGAACAAACTACACAACGGATTTACCCAAACCCTATGACTAGGTGGCCCACGCGGAATTGCGGCCGAGTGTACGGTCGGTCACCTTTCCGACTGGGCCACCTATGGTAATTTCGCTGGGAGTCTTTCGCTCTGATATTAGTAAGATCGCTCACTCCCCCCACCCAGAATCTGTTGCATAATATGTCCCATAGATGGCGTAGTTAGATTTGCGTGGGGGAGGGGGGTATTGTTGTGTAAGAAAGGTTGGTTATACAAACAAACAAACAAACATAGTTTATTAGCCTGTTGTACAATTTGATCATGGGCGATTTACATATTAATCTTATTTGATTACAGTATTTTATTATCATTTAACTTTTTACAAAGCAGTTTACAAACATTTACTGGCCATGAACTTTTGTTTATTTGGCCTATGCCTATTAACTCAAGATAATCGTATTCCGAAAGTAAATTAGTTGATGAACTACCGTAGGTATACTGTATATAATAAAGCAAATGACTATGTATTTATTCTATGCCATCCAGGAAAATTGGTATGTCAAAAATTAAAATGAAGCTGGCAACCGTATTTTATGATTGATTGTATTAACGATCGATTGCACAGCTAGATAAGGACTGAAATACTCTGCATCATCAAACTTCCGTTACCTCACTGTAGACGGTTATGCTATTTTGACCTCTTTTGTCTCATGACAGAAAGTTGAAAATGGTATGGCTCAATTCCTCGCCACCCTAACACCTCTGAAAATGTCACACTTACAGCTGTTCAGGCATGCCAACATGTGTCACGATATCAATATATACCCTCTATCTTTACTGTCCTTAACAATATAATGGTTTTGACCCACCTGCGCTATCTTTCAATGCTAAAAAATAACAGGTGCTTGATGTGCTTCCTGTGATGTTGTTTTTATTAGAAAAATGTGCAGAATGTAACTGTTGGTATGCCTGGAGACAATATATCCTCGTGACTTGAATTGGAAACCATTATTATAGTTATACTAATTAAAATACAAAGGATTACTGAGGTAATTTGATTTGGAATCTGAATAAATACTATATTCAAATAAATATATATTTCTGTTCTTACAACATAACTTATATGTATATATTTCTGAACTATAATTACTACACTATAACACTCCACAAGCAGGCATGCACACACGCACGCAGCTCTCGTCTCACACACGAGGGGTCGGGGGTTCAATCCCCGGCCGGGCAGAGACAAATTGGGCTTGTCTCCTTTCATGTGTTAGCCTCAGTTCACCTAGCTGTAAATAGGTACCTGGAATAAGTGGACGACGTTGTGACGTCCCATCTGGGGTTGGCAAAAATGGTACATGGCGAGATGGGTATCATATGGTTCACCTAAGCTGATGGCTACCTAAGCCTTCGGGCGAGACGGTACCGTATATAGTGAGAATGGTACCATACAGATCCCCCCTAAGCCTTCGTTTCCGATGTCGCCAATTGGCTAAATACAGACTACACACACATCCACAGCCATTCCAACAGTACATAAAACACTTAACATGCATTTCACGCAATACATTCCCAGTTAAGGAGGCGCGATAATAATGAGCTTAGCTCGCATTGCGTGGATTCTCCTTGACGAACAAGTAACTGAGTAACGTACGCAAACGCACATAATGGCTATTGTTATGTCCACCCACTATTACATGAGGTGTCACGCAATATATGCTTATGATATACAGGGTGTCCATAAAGTCTCTTTACAATTGTTTTTGTTTATTACCAAGGCAATTGATGAGATATTTTAATCATATTTGTTGTATGTACTCGGTGGTTATCAAAGTTTTTAATAACATTGCATTTGTCCATTGGTCCATTTTTCTTCCACGAGAAAACAATTACTGCAAATGTTTACCTTGACCTTTTGACTGAATATGTGTCACCACAACTAGATGACCTTCAACCAACCAACCATTTATCAGCAAGATGGTGCACCACCACATTGGGGACTGCGTGTTCCTGAGTTCCTAAATCAAACATTCACAGACCGGTGGATTGGAAGGGATGGCCCGATTCCCTGGCCACCTCGTTCACCAGATATCACTCCCCTGGACTTCTTTCTATGGGGTTATGTTTAATATATCGTGTATCGAACAGAGATACGGGACATCACTGACCTAAAGCAAAAGATCATTGATGCCATTGCGACCATTGATGAGGCTATGCTACAGCGAACATGGCAAGAAATCGAGTACCGTCTTGATGTGCTTCGTGCAACTAATGGTGCCCATGTAGAGGTGTACTAAATGAGGCAAACAAAACTTCAATATCTACTCCTCATTTTGTAATAATTTCCACATATTTGTCTGTTCATTTGCTTTTGTAATAAATATTTTAAATTGTAAAGATACTTTATGGACACCCTGTATATCTCAATTGCGTAGCATACATTTAGTACTGTTGCTAAATAATGGCTTTAAGTGTTCCATGTTACAACAAAAATCATTATCTATAAAAAGCATTTTCACTCCGATAATCCTTAGTGAGGCACACAATATTCTGAGTGTGTGTGTGTGTGTGTGTGTGTGTGTGATTACCAATTATGCCACGAGTAATGCTTAGTTGACGTAGTTTTGTGTTTCCGAGGTTAGAGAGTGATGGTCGACCAATGTCCATCACTGTTGTCAATTGCATGAGAATATGTTATTAGTTGTCTGAGATTGCACAGCATATTAAAGAAAAGACAATGTTGTATTAGTTTAAATAAATAACAAATGTAAGGTAGCTTTCTGAAATCATATGAGTAGGCGAAAATCTATACTATATCATTAATTATAGCATATTTATCCCCACGACTTATGTGACGCCAAATGATAATATGGATTTTAAACAGGTTATATACAGGCCAATAGTTGATGCAAGTTATCAAATATGACAACATTCGATGGCGGGCACGCAAGTATAATGTGTCTAACACAGAAGAAACAAAAAACAATGCCTTATATGGTGATAATGACGTTATATGTGGACTTATTTTATCCATATCATTATATGTGTATCTGCTCTTTTGCAACCATATTTACAAGCAGCCTCGTAAGGATCAGTAGATCTGTTGTTGTTTGTTTTCCTTTTTAATTATTTGCTAAACGTGACATGTTGGGTAGACTTATACAAAGTGTGTCACAATCGTATGATAATCAGATTATTTCCTTGCTCTACTATGGGTCACACCTATCGATTACTTTACATAATCCGTGCCCGATCTACTGTATATTTATGAAAATGGACTGAAACTTGTATTTTGGCTAATTATTTTGCATTATGCTTATAATCCTGTTAACAATATATTTGTGTCGTGCATAACTTCACATTTTAGCATGATTCGTTGACATTCCTAATCTCTCGCACAAATATACTTGAAGCAAATAGAAATCGCCAGGCTCCACATTGGTGAAATAAGGTTGGCTAATGTATGATGGCTACTGTCTGCATAACATGTAATTCTAAATATTTAAATATTCTCCTGAAGTTATATACTCAAACTATTTTGTATTGGCATACACAATAGATGTAATGATTATGGTAACGATTCATACAATAATTTAATTGTATTAAAGGCTGTACTAAAAACTATTAATACATCTAGCAAACTCAAAATGACCACTCACATCCCTCTTTACAGAACGAAGACCCATTCATTCATACAGACTTGCACTAATATATCGCTATCGCTCGCCAGGAAAAAATCGACACTTAAATGAGACGAACAGAAAACTAATGGGGCTAAACTTGAGAAAGAAAGGGGAACAGAAAAAAGCCCCATCTCCCCTTAACCTCGTATAATTTAGCCGAGTACTCCTATCGTAAACAGATTAGGTTCTATGAGATAAGGTAATCGTAGGATAGGTTTAACCCCTTCTGTACCGCGACGTTTTTTTCATTTTATTCTAGCTATATTTAGATGATTTTGTGCAGCTTAAGAAGGATCTGTGGTAGAATGAAGGGTTAATTGAGATAGTTCAAAGCCGCTTAACTGCTAGAGGGCCTTTTTAAGCTGAAAACTATCGTCTAATAGTAGCTAGAAGAAAATAAAAAGACGTCGCCGGTACGAAAGGAGTTAAGAAAGACTGAGTAGAACTATTAACACAATTATGTAATTTAGGTGGTCGCCACGTTTTAAGGATAAACGGTTTACGGATAAAGGAAAAGGACATATTGATATTAGGGAATATTACATAGAAACACACGAAAAATATACGAGAGAATGGAAGTGAATTACATAATAATGACGAAAAATGGTAGAAACTCTTATAACTCTATAACTCTTACATTGAAGGCCTTCGATATGTCTAGCGCAATAGAAAAGGTCTCGCCAAAGTCCCGAAAGGAGGATGACAAGGAGTTAGTAAGATATAAAAGAAGATCTCCATTAGAGCGACCCTTAAGGAAGCCATATTGGCGATCTGAGAGTAGATTATGAGAAGATAAATGCTTAAGAAATTTGGAAGTAATAATAGTTTCAAAAACTTTAGAGACACAAGAGATGAGAGCAATTGGACGATAGTTGAAGGGTTGAGAATGGTCACCCTTCTTTGGGACAGGTTGAATGAGAGCGAACTTCCAGCAAGAAGGGAAGATGTTAGAGAAGAGACAGAGACAAGAGAGTTTGCCTAGGCAGGGAGTCAGCACGGAAGAACAGTGTTTGAGTACAACAGGAGAAACACCATTCGGACCATACGCTTTCTATGTACTAAGCCCAGAGAGGATAGAAAATACATCTTTAGAAGAGATTAGGATATTAGGCATAAGTAGGAGAGGGATGAATAGCACCGGAATCATCTAAAGTGGAGTTTTTAGCGAAAGTTTGAGCGAATAGTTCAGCTTTGTCAGAGGAAGAAGTGATGGTTGTGCCATCAGAGTGGAAAAGGGGAGGGAAAAACGAGGAAGAAAAATGTTCTTACTGGGTTTAGGTTTATGCTAGAAAGCTTGGGAAGAGCTAGAGTTGGATAGTTCAGTGCATTTATTTTGATGAAAGAGTGTTTGGCAAGTCGAAGAACAGATTTGGCTTGACTCCGGGCAGAAACATAGGAAGAATGAGATTCTTGAGGTTTTTGGCGTCGGTACCGTTTCAATGCTTCCTCCTTGTTGCTGACAGCAGTAGAAAAAGCATGAGTAAACCAAGAATTTTTGCAGTAGTCAGAGAGAAAGAAAATGGAATGTATGCCTCCCTGCCCGATAGGATTACCTCGGTAATGCATTCAGCACTATCCTCGGGTCCTCGGCCACAGAAGCAAAATTCATTCCATGGGAAATCAAAGAAGTACTGGCAGAGAGGCTCCCAGTCGTCAGCGACAAAGTGCCACAAGCGCCGCCTGCTAAGAGGATCAGGTGGCCGTACTGGAGCGATACGACAGATGACAGAGATAAGTTTATGGTCGGAGGAGCCCAAAGGAGAGAAAAGATCGACAGTATAAGAAGAAGGGTTAGAAGTTAGAAACAAGTCAAGAATGTTGGGCCAATCTCCGAGGCGATCCGGGATACAGGTAGGTTGCTGAACCAACTGCTCTAGGTCATTTAGGATAGAAAAGACGTAGGCTTGTTCACCAAGTTGGTCAGTAGAATTAGAAGAGAGCCATTGGTGGTGATGAACGTTGAAATGTCCTAAAATGGAGATTCAGAAAAAGGAGAGATGGCTAGAATGTGTTCCACTTTAGAGTTTAGATAATCAAACAATATGGGAAAGTCGGTAGAGTTAGGGGAAAGACATATCACATAAATATTTAATATGAGAATGACAGGAAAGTTTGAGCCAAAAAGTGGAGAATTCAGAGGAGCCAAAATCGGAAATACGAGAGCAAGTGAGTTTGTTGTGCACGTATGCACAACATCTGTCTTTGGCTTTGAAACTAGGATAGAGAACGTAGGAGGATACAGAGAAGGGCTGATGGCAGTTGCTTCAGACACCTGAGTTTCACACCCACTAAATATGTCAGCTTTGGCTGGGATCGAACCCAGGTCAAGCAGATTCACACGTGAGCATGCTAAGCACTGTCACTCGATCGCCGTGGCTCCAGTGCTGAATGCAATTATCAAGCACTAGTCTCAATAAAATGTATGATTGCAGCCAAAACAATAAGGGTGAACCATGGTCGGGAGGTTCATGGTCGATGTATGAACTATTAACACGGATATTATATGTGATTGTTGTTACAGGAATGAATGGAGGAGGTTTGTTAGGAAGAACATGTGAAGGTATTTGTAACCTTTTAATTGACAAACCTGGAAGGTCATCATCCCCGATGTTGTGAAGAGACTTTGTTGTGGAAGTGTATATCATCTGAGGTGAAGTCAATGATATTGAGGCCTGGTGAATGTTGTTCCGAATGTTAAGATACTTGCTTTGGAAGGTGTTTATTGTATTCATTTTCTCCCGGTCATCATTGTTCCCTTTCTAATGTCCCTTGCTAATCCTCCCCATCTATTTAACGGGAATGAAGGGTTGGCTATTGACTGCCTGTTACACTTTCTGTGGTAGCATTAGCATGACCAGGTGTTGTCTGTTATACAGGGTGTTTCATAAATTCCTTTCATAAATTTCAGAATGAATAGACCTAGCAATAATAAATATACTTTACTATGTGACGGATTTTGGAAATTTCTCATATTTACCGGGATATTACACATTTTAGTTTAAATAGGAAAGTCTAGGGGATGAACACAATCAGTAGATTACCATCACCTCAATTACTTTATTTTGTCATAAATGTTTGAACATCAATGCATGTTTCAGTATTTACAATAGGAGCTCGATCAATTTGCTTCATGGGTTCAAATACTGTATGAATGAAGCTTCACAAATTGAAGGTAATGTGAGAAGGTGAGAGAAAGAAGGATGTACTGGCAGTCTTAAGTAAGTACCAGACATGGAGCCATACACCTCTGCTGAGTACACAGACATGTTACTTACTTTAGGTGCAGCTGGAGGAAATGCAGCTGAAGCAGTAAGGATGTACGGTGAACAATATTCCAACCAGAGGCAACCATCTCGGCCTACTTTCCTCATCGTAGAAAGACGACTACGGGAATATGGCTCACTGAATCCACGTGCAGTAGACAGAGGAAGGCCTCATGATGAGCAACTACTCAATGCAGAAGAGGATATCCTTGATTCCATCGCAGATGATCCATCTACAAGCACACCTCGACTTGGTGCACGATTTGGTGTGGCTCATGCATCAGTATGGAGGATTGTAAACAGACATGGCCTGTACCCATATCATCACCAGCCCATCCATGCTCTGACTGAACGTGATTATCACCAACGAGTGGATTTCTGTCGGTGGCTCCTTACTCAAGAGAGGGAGAACAACGGTTTTATTGCAGAGGTTTTGTTTAGTGATTAGGCAAATTTCACAAGAAATGGCATGTTGAACCTACATAATACACATACATGGGGAGCAGAAAATCCACATGCAACAACAATGAGGGGACATCAGGAACGCTTTTCAATTAATATTTGGGCCGGTATTCTTGGTGACCATCTAATCGGACCTTTTATGTTACCACAACGACTTACAGGCAATGTGTACACCAGATTTCTTCAGGATGACTTACCCATACTACTTGAAGATGTGCCTCTCAGAACACGTAGACAAATGTGGTTCATGCAGGATGGGGCTCCAGCTCGGTACGAAGGATTTCCTTAATGTTATGTACCCTGATAAGTGGATAGGCCGTGATGGTCCCATCGCCTGGCCACCTAGATCACCGGACCTAACTCCACTTGACTTTTATCTTTGGGGACACTTGATGAGCAGGGTGTATGCTACAAAAATCAACACCCGTCAGCAACTGTGGCAATGAGTTCAAGAGGCATGCAGAGAAGTAAGAAACACACCAGGGATATTTGAAAGAGTGCGACAGTCTCTTATGCGCCGAGCCCAAGCCTGTATCAACGAGGGTGGGAGAAACTTCGAGCAACTATTGTAAATACTGTAAAATACATTGATGTTCAAACATTTATGACAAAATAAAGTAATTGAGGTGATGGTAATCTACTGATCGTTTTCATCCCCTAGACTTTCCTATATAAACTAAAATGTGTAATATCCCGGTAAATATGAGTAATTTCCAAAACCGTCACATAGTAAAGTATATTTATTATTGCTAGGTCTATTCATTCTGAAATTTATGAAAGGTATTTATGAAACACCCTGTATACTAATGACTATACTGTTTCAGCGACCAGGTAGATGTCAATAGTTCCAGCTGATTGACTTTTGCCACCGTGATTATTTAAACCTTTAAGAATTAATAATTATTAAAGGACGAGACATTGAACACTATCGTATGAGCTAATCAGCTAGACTTATTGACATCTCACCTCAGCGTCGCTGAAACAGAGTATAGTGATCCAGCAGCCCACATAATGGACACATTAACAATACCCAACAGGGTTTTACAAACTAATGGTCCTCGCAGTCACCGTCCTACAGATATTATCGGCCATCACTCACAGTGGTTACAGGAGAATTCACCCCGAAACCAAGTCGCCCCGCTCTTGGACAACGAGTTCGCCCCGTGTATACCCCCCCCCCCCCCCCCCTACCACCACTCCTGGAGCTTACCACTTATTTCCATCCCTCCCCCAACCCCTGAGGTCTTCTGTAGTAAAAACTTATGCAAAGAAGGAATTGAGGACATTACTCATTTGTACTCATTTGTTAGGTTAGGTTAGGGTTAGGTTAAGTTAGGTTAGGTTTGGTTTGGTTTGGTTTGTTTAGGTTAGATAGATGAATAGAGGGGGAATTCTTCAGTACCCCTTGAGGGTGGAGGGGGGACATTAACGGGGCGAACTCGCGGCGGGATTACTTCTCAAAGCGGGGCGAACTCGTTTCGGGGCGAATTCTCCAGTATTCCTCACAGTGCACTCGGTTTATGGTTATGCATATAGTTATTAATGATTATATTGGGTGACAGTCTCTTATCTAACTTATACATTTTACTGCACATAATATATAGTTACCCTTGCATAGACTTAATCATGAGATATTTTATGTTAACATAGTTATATCGGCATTTAAACCCCCCCCCCCCCATACACACACACAGACACTCACACACATACAGCTGCCAAGTGGAATTGTGATATAATTATGGTCTCTTCAGGCCTAGCGTGGTTGCTAAATTTCAGTATATCTTAAATAGTTCTTACGCATGTTTTTCTCTTCCAGAAGCCAATAGGCATCAGTCATAATATGATTGGTTGTTAAAATATCAGTGGATATATCTTTTTCATGAGCTACCCTGCCAACCTGTAACGCGCTGCGTTAGTTGCGAAAGATAATAATTGGTAGAAAGTGCGGTCCCTGTGACTCTCCTGCCAAACCACTATTCCTACAGAGAGAGAGAGAGAGAGAGAGAGATAGAGATGGCTAGAGCCAAAACATATACTGATATGCGCGTGCATGCAGTGAAACATTAGTGTTTATCGAAACACAAGTGTGTGTGTGTGTGTGTCTTTGAAAGATCACATTAGCATTGTTGATTACAAAGTTTCCCAGTGGTTAGGTTTGCTCAATCGTCTGTTACCCCCGTATCCCCGTACAGCCTCTTTCTCCGTTCAGGGACACTGTTGTAAGCGTATCAGGTATTGTTCGCATATGAAAAATGCCTCTGAAAGGGTGCAGTCAAAGGTATGAAATCTCTATTCTTCTCCACCATATTGTCTGCAATATCTCCACATTGTGATAACTGCATGTATATTACTGAATGACCGGGTAGTGATCTATATAATCTAATAGTGTAACTCATTTAACTTTTTGAGAATTATTGTGTACTTTGATTGTTTATTATAGCTCTCATTAGACGATTATATACAACTTAGGAAGGATCTGTGAGAATTATGCCATTATTATAATCAGTGTTCTTCACAGCTGTCCCAGCGTATACCTCTCACTCTGCAGAGACAGAGGGCCACCCGCTTCGTAACTTATTCCCACCACTTTTCTGCCCACCATTCAAAGCCAACAGTTAACTTAAATTTCCCCGTAATTTTTCAGCTCAACAAGTAAAGTATGTAATTAACTCCGTAAATGTGTCTATCCCTCACCCTATGACTTTGTTTCAAGCTTTGCGTGTCCTGCAGTTACATTCCAGTGCACCTTGAATATGGTTCTGTACTAAGCATTCTGTTCTGACCGGGGGGAGGGGGACAATAGGAGGTCAAATTGTTTATAAGTAGTTTTGCCTCTTGTCTCTTTCATACGCAGAGAAACAATTTATTATGTAAAGGGAAGTGGAGAACATCAAACCTTTGATTGTCATATCGAAGAATCGGGTTGTTTGTAATCGGAATTTGCATTACATAGGTGAAGTGGCTCTGCGGGTCATTTTTTTTTCATATGTTTCGATGAATATATAGAGTAAACATTACCGAATACTTATTATTTTGATTAATAAACACTCTATCCACAGATATTAGAGTCAAGCTTTCGTGTATAAGTCTCTTCTATGTATTCGTCCATTTAGTTCGTCTCTCCCTTTCCTTCTCGCTCTCTCTCTCTCTGAACGGTTTAATTATATTTGCATTGCTATCCAAATGTATATGCTAATAACAAACACCTTTATCATACATATCAATATTGGGAAATGCAAACCACTAAAACTTGTCTGGGGCTACTTTAAAAGGATATAGCGTTTTCCAATGACATTTTACTAGGACCTATGTTTCTTATAAGTTATAACGACTTTGAGGTATGTATCACTTATTTCCGAGCAAATAATTGATTTGTTTCTATTTAAGTGGGTTACCAGTTCTAAAGTCTGATATTTGTATACTGTATTTTAGTCATATATATATTTTTTTCTTCTCCAAACCCCTTCTCTAACACAAAATACACATCTGGAGAATATCATAATTATATCAATATATATTGCACTGCTTTTATTTCTGAATGACCTATTTTCTCTAACAGTGTAGGATTCTTTGGTGTAAGCAACTACTGTAGTTATGAAAGCTGTTATTTTGGTATGCGAATTTCACTAATGACGACTAGATGGATATGGATATGCAATACATTATTTTATTTTAAGTAACAACACAATGCTACACATAATGCTGTATTTGAAGAAAAAGGCATGAGACCGAGAGGTATGTGGAGCCCCTAAACAAATGCCGCAAATCTACATGACGGGCCAGCTCGGGACCTCAACCAAAATTAAGAGACTCACATTAATCCAAAGAAGAGCAAATGAACATCAGCTAAGGAAAAGACTAATCTATAATGTGGATAGATATAGATAGATAGATAAATAGATAGTGTGAGTGAATGAGTGAATGAGTGAGAAAGAGCTGTCTTACTAAATAGATAGTGAATCTAGCAATCCCTACGAATTGGTTTGCAAACAATAATTACTATCTATCTATCTATATGCTCAGGCCCAATCCCCATTTTGGGGGTAGCCGACTCAAGACAGAGCAAGAACAGGGAAAACACAAAAACAACATAAAACAAAAAATAAACACAGATAAAAAACACAAACTCACACACATCCAGGTCACCCAGGAGAAGACCCAGAGACCAGGGTTACCAAGGTCGCTCCAGCACTCCCCCTGACCACCCGGAGAGGTTCAGATCTCGGCAGGCAGACATGCAGCGGAGCCAAAGCCACAAGCCCTCCCACCACACTTCCAGGCACACCCTTCATATTAATCGTCTCCCCGGGCCAGGCGCCTGATGGACTATTATCTAGTCGAACTTGCGCCCGACCCCTTACTCCAAATGACCACGTGTTCACTCAACTATTCACAAGCATTCTCCATTCACTCCTGTCCACCACCACTTCCCCTGCCTGATCTATAGTCATTCCTCTATCATCCAAAGCCTTTCTTACACAGTCTCTCCATCTCAATGGGGGTCTTCCTGCCCTTCTATCTCCCCTTGTACCTGACTCACATATTCTCTTTGTAAGCCTTTCATCTCCCATTCGTTCAACATGACCATACCAGCTCAGCACCCTTCTGTCCACTCTGGCTGACAAATGTTCCTGCTGCCCCACTCTCCTACGTATCTCTTCATTCCTCAATCTGTCTCTACGAGTAACTCCACACATACTCCTCAAGCAGCTCATCTCCATCACATCCAGCCCTCTTTTCTCCTTTTTCTTCAGAGCCCATGTCTCAGCCCCATACATCACTGTTGGCACAACAATTCCTTGATACAGTGCACTTTTTATTTTCACTCCGAGATTTCTCGTCTTCCACATACTTCCCATTGCTCCGAAAACCTTCCTTCCTTCACACACTCTCTGTTTTACCTCCACTTCCATACCTCCACTCCTGCTTATCGTTCCTCCTAGATATTTAAAACACTCTACTTGTTCCAATATTTCCCCATCCAGCCTCACATCTAGATTCACCCTATGCTCTCCCCTATTACACACCATTACTTTACTTTTATTGACGTTCACCTTCAGTTTCCTCCTTCCACAAACCACACCAAACTCTTTGACTACCCGCTGCAGTTTCTCATCAGAATCCGCCACCAATGCTGTGTCATCAGCGAACAGCAACTGATTCAACTCCCAATCTCTACCATTCTTTCCTACTAAACCCAATCCTCTTCCCATAGTTCTCCTTTTCACCTCCCTCACCACACCATCCATAAACATATTAAACAGCCATGGTGACATTACACAACCCTGTCGCAAACCTACCTTTACCTCAAACCATTCACTCAACTCACCATTTCCTACTCTCACACATGCTCTGCTCCCTTCATAAAACTCTTAACTGCTTCTAACAAATTTCCTCCTATTTCATAAATCCTTAACACCTTCCACATTGCTTCACGGTCCACACGATCATACGCTTTTTCCAAGTCCATAAAAGCCCAAAATATCTCCTTATGCTTCTCTAAATACTTCTCGCATAACTGTCTTACTGCAAACATCTGATCCACGCACCCTCTTCCCCTCCTAAAACCGCACTGTTCTTCTCCTATTGCAACTTCCGTACACTTTATTATCCTCTCTATCAACACCCTGCCATACAGCTTTCCAACCACTGACAACAAACTAATACCTCTATAACTTGAACACTCCTGCCGATCTCCCTTCCCCTTGTACAACGGCACAATACATGCACTCTTCCAGTCTATTGGTACCATTGACACAGCAAAGCACACATTGAAAAGTCTCACCAACCAATCTATTATCACATCTCCACCCTTCTTTATACACTCCTTCTGCTTTTCCCGCTCTCATTTGTTTCACTGCTTCTTTCACCTCATTTTCCTCAATCCTTTCATTCATTTCCTGCCACCTGGGTGGCCTGGGTAACCTATCTCCATCCACCTCTGCTTCAATCACTGCTTCTCTTCCATCTCTTGTATTTAACAAAGATTCAAAATACTCAGCATATCTTGTCCTCACTTCAACTGGTTCCACTAGTAATTCTCCATTTTCATCTTTCACTGACTCTTCCCTCTTTTGTCCTCCTTTCCTTATTTTATTTACCTCCTTCCAGAACATCTTCTTTCGTTCTTCAAAATTCTCACTCAGCCTTTGGCCCCACCTTTCGTTTGCATCTTTTTTTCGCTTCTCTAATTTTCCGTTTTGCCTCTCTCCTTTTCTCCTTGTACCTCTCCCATACCTCAACACTACCATCCTGTAAACCCTCTCAAAACACTGTCTCTTCTCCTCAAGTGCCTTTCTCACCGTATCATTCCACCACTCGCTTCCCTTCCTGATACCTCTGCCTCCTACTTTCCTTTTGCCGCATACTACCTCTGCACTTGCTTTCACTCCTTCCTTAAACTGTTGCCATTCAACCTCTACTTCTCTCTCTTCCATCTCTCTCACTTCCATCCACTTTTCATTTAGTCTTTCCTTGTACTCCCTCTCTTTTTCACTCTTCTCTAACTCACTAACTTTTATTACCTCTCTTACTTCACGCTTGTCTCTTATTCTCCTGTAACTCTTAACTCTTAGCTTTCCCTCCACCAGGTAATGATCTGACATACCCTCCGCCTCATCTCTCATCACATTCACATCCAGCAGTCTACACAATCTTTCCCTTGTCACCAGCACATAATCCATCAATGCCCTCTCTACAATCTCTCCCCTCACAAGTCTATGCCAGGTGTACTTGTGTATACGCCTTTTTTTGAAGAACGAATTACCTACACTCAATCTACACTCTTCACATACATTTTTCAGTCTTTCTCCACTCTCGTTTACACCATCCACACCAAACTACCGATGACTCCCTCAACAGGCTCATTTCCTACCCTAGCATTTAAGTCCCCTAAAACTATAACATTTCATTTTCATCAAACCCTTGTAGACAATCTCTCAAATCCTCCCAGAAACCCTCTACCTCGTCTAACTCTCTTTCACTTCCTGGTCCATACGCACTTACAAAAACCCACCTTTCACCCTTAAACCGAATTCTCACCCACATTAGCCTTGATGACACCTCTTTCCACTCTTTTATAAACTCTCTCAACTCCTCCTTCACAATAATAGCCACTCCTTCTTTCCCCCTGACTCCCTCGTCTACTCCAGACTTTCTACCTATCATGTTTCCAAAATCCACTTCTCCCTCTCCTTTCATCTTTGTTTCATTCAGTGCAAGGACATCATACATCCTTCTTTCAAATAACCTTCCAATATCCTCTCGCTCCTCATTCGTACTACATCCACGCACATCCAAAGCTCCTATAATTACACATAAACAAATATTTCTTAAAGGCAGCTTTCATTAGCAAAAACTATTTACATCTTAATTAATATCAAGAGATAAAACAGTAACCATAAAATTGGTGAAATAATTCACGTAACCCCCCTCCCCAACCCTACATACTTCCAACTTTCCCTACACAATAACTCCCCCCCCCCCCCCCCCCCCCCCCACACACACACACACACACACTTCTCCGTGTAGCCCACCCCTCTCCTTCCCAGCAAATCTAACGACGCCATCTATGGGACATAATATGGAACAGATTCAGGATGGGGGGGAGTGAGCGATCTTAGTAATACTAGAGCGAAAGACCCAGCGAAATTACCATTAGGTGGCCCAGTCGGAAAGGTGACCGACTGTACAATACACTCAACGGGCAACGGAAAAACATTATAAAAAGATACCATATGATGTACAGATAAAAAGATACTATATGATGTACAGATAAAAAGATACTATATGATGTACAGATAAAAAGATAAATGGAAACAAACAGTAGGAACATTACAGAAAATACATATCCAGTAGGGAACGTATAGACAGACAAACTGACAGTAGGGCAAACACACACACACACACACACATACACATATACACATATATATATATATATATATATATATATATATGTAGTAAAACTCGCTAGGAAAATTGAAACAATGGAACACCAAGCTTTCGTCTATTCTCTCAAGACATCTTCAGGGTAATACAAGAAAACAGGGGGTGAGTGAGACTTAAATACCCGTCCTAAATCATCTGTGAGTTGCTAACAAGCATATAAATACAAAAAGTGTTGCCAGCCTACTGCCTGTTGCCATATTTTTAGGAACATACTTATTTTATATACAAAATATATGTACAGTCTACGACAGAACTTGTTGTCATGGCCTGAGGCAATGTGTTAGTTCACTTATCTTTTAATAGATGGCCTTTAATCGCTTCTAATAAAAGGGGGCGGGTTAATATAGAGGTTGGAAGGAGGAGGAGTCAAACGTGTGTGTGTGTGTGTTCTAGAACAGTACTCAGAATAACTTTATTTTAACATAACACACAGGCTATATTATTAGAATAGCCCATGCCGGATCACAAATAAGTAACACACATCAGGTGTTGCGTTATTTATGAAATTTAATATACAGACAATCAAGTGTCTATCCTTCGAACTTCCCATTCCCCCCTCCTCCCCTACTCTCTGCTGCCTTCCCCTATCTCCCCCCTTAATAGAGAATTTGAATGTTGGTGATGAATTCAGTAACAGCGACCATCGTACGATAACTTTCACTTTAAAGTTTACTAGTAACGAATCAAATAGTAGCATCGAAAAAGTCCCTAATTTCAAGAAAGCAAACTTCCATAAACTTAGAGCTATGCTTAAAGAAACTGACTGGAGCTTTTTAATTAACAATAACGACATAAATACATCTTGGAAGTTATTCGAAACAACTTGCCTAAAAGCAGTGCACGACTGTATACCATCGAAAATACGGCGTCCAGGCCATAATAATAAGCCCAAATGGTGGAATAAAGATATTTCAAACTGCCTGCTTGCTAAAAAATTTGCTAATGATAGATTAAAATCCTCACAAAATGACGAAGAACGGGTGAAATTTGTAGAGCTACGACGCAAAGCCAAAAAGTTAATTAAGCAAAGTAAAAAGACCCTAGAGTTACATATTGTGAATCAAAGTAAAACAAACCCGAAAGAATTCTATAGTTATATCAGAAAGAAAAAAGTAGTTACTTCAACTGTTGGACCGTTAGTCGATGAAAACGGAGAATATACCAAAGACGAAGTACAAATGAGTAATGCCCTCAATACCTTCTTTGCATCAGTTTTTACAACAGAAGACCTCGGTCATCATCGCCGATTCAGATTGATAATTCAGATGTTCTAAGCAATATCACCGTTACAGAGAGAGAAGTATTGAATTGTTTAGATAAACTCAAGGTAAATAAAACGCCTGGACCTGATACAATCTCGCCTAGAGTTCTAAAGGAAGCTAAGGATGAGCTCTCCAAACCACTGACATTACTATTCAATAAATCCTTGCAGTATGGAACTATGCCCGATCAGTGGAAGCTAGCCAACGTAACACCGATATTCAAAAAAGGCAGCAAATCCCTACCCAGTAACTATCGTCCAATTAGCTTAACCTCAGTTGTATGTAAAATGCTAGAAACGGTCATACGAGACAGACTCGTAAATCACTTAGAGGAAAATAACATACTTAAAGATACTCAACACGGCTTTCGTAAAAAACGTTCCTGTTTAACAAACCTCTTAGACTTCTTCCACGATATCCTCAACCTCTACGATGAGAGTAAAGCTGTAGATATTATATACCTTGATTTTCAAAAGGCCTTTGACAAAGTTCCCCACAAACGTTTACTGCTAAAACTAAAAGTGCATGGAATACAAGACGGTGTGTTGAAATGGATAGAAAATTGGCTCAGCGACAGAAATCAAAGAGTAGTCATAAACGGTAAGGCATCTAAATGGACCAATGTAAGTAGCGGGGTACCCCAGGGATCGGTACTAGGACCAATTATCTTTCTAATTTACATCAACGACATAGATGAGGGTCTCACCTGTACAATCTCAAAAATTTGCTGACGATACAAAAATTGCAAATAGCGTACTCTCAAAAGAACAAGTTGACGATATGCAACACAATCTAGATAAATTGTCATGTTGGGCCCAAATTTGGCAAATGAGTTTCAATGCGGATAAATATAAAGTACTACATATCGGATACCTAAATGAGAAAGCAAACTATTCGATGAATGGCACTCAGCTTAAGAATGTAAACAGAGAAACCGATCTGGGAGTAACAATATCGAGTAACCTAAAACCGAGTCAACAATGTTCAGAAGTTGTTAAGAAGGCAAACAAAATAATTGGCTTTATAGGCAGGTCATTTGAGCATAAATCCAAAGAAGTTATCCTAACCCTTTACAATTCCTTAGTCCGCCCTCTTCTGGAATACTGCGTTCAATCCTGGTGCCCTTATTACCAAAAAGATATAAACAAGCTAGAACGAGTTCAATGTAGAGTTACCAAAATGATACCTAGCCTAAAGAACAAACCATACGAAGAGCGTCTTAGAGAATTAAATCTATTTCCTTTAACCCAGCGCAGATTAAGAGGTTACTTAATTCAAGTGTTCAAAATCATCAAAGGCATTGACAATATGAACTCTAGTAAGTACTTCACTATCGACCAATCTAATTACACGCGGGGAAACGGTTGCAAAATTATTGGTAAATCTTTTAACTCACACGAATCTAAGAATTTCTTCTTCAATCGAGTTGTCAACTTGTGGAATGGGCTTCCCCGAAACGTTATAGACTGCATCACCGTTGATTCATTTAAACTCCGCCTAGACAAATATCTCGCATCAAACCCGCGACTGACTGCGTTTGTAAATGAATAACTTTATTTTATCCCCCCCTCAGTTACTAACCCATCTGTCCCCTACTAACTTCCTAATCCTGCCACGGACATTAGTTCCAGGGCAGTAATTCCCTTTCCAATGTTCCCTTACCCACTCTAAACCACTGTTTGGACACTTGATCCTCAGTGTTTTGGAGGACAAGCAACCTAGAAGGGTCACTATCTGTTGTTGCTTGATTTCCTTTGTACTCCTTTGTACTCTCTCTCTCTCTCTCTCTCTCTCTCTCTCTCTCTCTCTCTCAAGGACATAACAAATACCTTCTAAAATACGCAGAATAATACTATGCGATTGTTTTGAATCCAGTTTGTCCTATGTATATGTCATTACATCCTTTACACGGAATAAAATATACACCACCTGCATCATTTTTAGGCCTGTTTTTGATCAAAGTAGACTTGAAGGAGTTTTCATAATTGAATACTACATTTATTTTCAAATTTTTGAGAGATGTTGTGAGTGGTGTTAATTCATCGTGATATGGCAAAACTAAGATATTTTTCCTTGAAAAGGGAGCTTTATTATTTACATTATAGAAGGTTTTTTCGGCTTTGTCTAAACTTTGATCAACAAGACTTTCAGGATAGCAGAGTGTCTTGGCTAGATTATAGATTTGTTTGTATTCGTTATCTATGAATTCTGGGTTACATATCCTTAATGCTCTTAGAAACATACCTGACAAAAGGACAGTTTTACTTTAATATGATGGTTGGAGAAAACAATTTAATATAGGAATTTACAAGAGTCGGCTTTCTATATATTTTAAATTTTAAGTGGCCATTATTATTTATAATCATGGTATCAATGAAAGGTAGTTTATTGTTTACTTCTTCAATTTTGAATGAAATCGAGGGGACAAGATCGTTAAGTTTATTAAGGAATGAATGGTGATTTTGATTGGTAGGCCAAAGACACAAAATGTCGTCAACATATCTAAACCAAGGAAGTCTAAAGTTACATATTTTAGGTAAAAACCGAGTCTCAAAATATTCCATAGACAGGTTAGAAATGATCGGAGAGTTGATTTCCCATTGCACAACCAAATGTTTGCCGAAAAAACCTACCATTCACAGCAAAGTTAGTGTTGAGGACGCACAATTCAATTAGCTTCATGAAAACATTATTACTTTGCAAATCTAAATTCGGCAAATCATCTTTAAAAAAAACTAGTAAGTCATGAACTGGCACTTTTGTAAATAAGGAATTAACATCAAAACTTATTAGTTTGCAAGGTGAATTGTTGTTTCTAATTTTACTAATTAAATCACTGGATTTTTTTACATGTGAAACAGAGATCGTGCCAACTAAAGGGGATAACAACTTACTAAGCCATTTAGATAATTTATAAGTGGCAGACCCTACTGAAATGATGATAGGACGAAGAGGTTTATCAGGTTTATGGGTTTTGAGAAGGCCATACATGTAAGGTATGGTGGGATTTATAATTTTGAACATTTTAAGTAAATCGGGTTTATCCTTAAGCAAACTGTTTATTTTCACACTAAAGTTTTTATTGGTATTTTCAGTAGGGTCTTTCACAAGGGGTTCATACGTATTTATGTCATTCAATAACTCATTAAGTTTATCATTGTACATGGATATGTCTAGGATAACGATAGCATTAGATTTATCAGGCTTGGTTATGTGAATATCTTTGTTTAATTTCAGATTTTTAAGGGCAACTTTAAAACACTTAGGGATGTTTGATTTTGGACGATTAAAACACTTACTGTGTGTGAATCCTCTCGCAATTTGAATGCTATCTTGGGTTAGGTATGTACAATATTTTTCTAAATTTGTGAACGCTTTGCTTATCGACATAACATTAATATAATCACCAGTGTACGGGAAGTTAATACCAAAACCAAGAACTAATTGTTCATGTTTGGACAAGTTGTAGGACGAAAGGTTTTCAAATAAGGCAGGATTACTTTTTCTGTGTCCATTGACTTTTTTCAAATAGTTTATCCAATTTCTTTTTAAGGTTTGCCTTCTGTCGCTCATTCTGCTTCCTAAGCAAACTGTAGATATAATCACAGTGTTTTCCACCACTCACGGGACACCGAGTTACACAACACAGATCTTGCTCGTGAGCTAACCTTAAAACATTCCTTTACTTCAGCATGTTTCTTCTTTATCAGTGCATCCAGGACAGCTCGTTCAACATCAGAGAATGGAAGGTCATCTAGGTGGCGTAGGTTCGTCGGCAGGCAGGCAACACCATCTCGTCTCTGCATTCTCTTAAAAAATGCAGTTGGTTTCTTGCTCGATAAGATTTCAGCAAGGACTTCTTGAAATCATGGTAGAGATGACGTAGGACAGGGAAGGAGATGCAAAAGGAGGCAACAAGGAGAGAGAAACGTGCGAGATCCATATTTGGAGGTAAAATCACAAATACGTGTGATCAAATTATGTAGTAAAACTCGCTAGGAAAATTGAAACAATGGAACACCAAGCTTTCGTCTATTCTCTCAAGACATCTTCAGGGTAATACATGAAAACAGGGGGAGAGTGTGGCTTAAATACCCGTCCTAAATCATCTGCGAGTAGCTAACTAGCATATAAATACAAAAAGTGTTGCCAGCCTACTGCCTGTTGCCATATTTTTAGGATCCTACTTATTTTATATACAAAATATATGTACATATATACATTGAAATATGCCTACAATACAATCTAATCATATATACAATTTGATACACATCAATGAACTGGCAGATCCCTTTCAAACTTTTACCGTAACTTATGTAAATATGAAGATACATATACAAGCATACTGTATACACGCATACATTACATACATAAAAATAAAAATTACATATACAAATAAAAATTACATACATACAAATAAAAATTACATATATAAGAACAAAACAAAAATGGGAATTCTGCAGAAAGCCGATTGGTCACACAAGGCAAATCCTTCCCACACCCAACCCTAATTATAAGGCCGAATTATCGGCCCAACTCACTAATACTATGGAGAGTGTGACGCTCCTGCATAGTAGCCACGTGCGGGCATGCGCGCGTGTCGGCTGCCCAGCCGTTTAGAAACGGGCTGGCGGCAGCCGGCCGGCCGGCTTTTCCTTAGTATATATCCTACGACAATGTAACTAATGTCTGGGATATTCTTATGTTGTTTCACAGCTTGAAGCTGCCCTTATTCTTAATCAACACATCTTAGTATATTTTATTCTCGATAGTTGATTGTTTCATTATAATATATAAGATGTAAGTCTGGTGAGAGTGGGAGGAGACGAGCGGGAGAGAGAGAGACCGGCTGGGGGACGTTGCTTCGCGCGGAGAGTCTAGCTTGGGACGAGCCTGATGTTGCCAATTTGATCGCAACGTTAGGCTTAGTTTCGACTCACGCAAGGGGTAGAGGATTTTGACCCGGCAACTGTGTTGAGTGTTGCCAAGCATGGGATGTATTTCGCATGCCTAGGGTGGGGTCCAGACAGATTCAAGACTCAGAGCTCACCTCACTGTCATACCCTTCGGACCCCCTTGATAGCTATCCCTCTCAACCCCACTTAGAAACTTTCTCTCTTACTTTGTATACCTTCTTTCCACTACTTCACCAATCTATTTAATTATCCCATCCCCTTGATAGACCTTATATCTATTATTGTATTAACGACGAGCTCTCAGATAATTAGATAGGATTTTGGGCCTTATGCAGAGATGTAATTGTTAATGAGACCTAGGAAGCTTTTTTGTTGTCTCATTTTTGGTGGTTTCATGCTTGCTAGTGTGTTCTTGTGACCGGAGGGGAGGCTTTTTGTGATCCTTTAAGTAAAGTCTGCTGGTGCGAGTCCTGTGGACCCGCACGACTTTCCTAGGATACCCGTGGGAGTCTGGGGGCATTTTCTTGTCTGTGTGTCTAGTGTTGTGTTGTGTGAGGGCCCTTGTCTAGTCCACTCAGCACTGCGCTAGCACGTCTTGCTTTTGTTTTAGGGTCGCCAAGAGAGAGTCAGATACTTGGGATCTGAGTCTCTCAAGAGAGCACCCTTTCAATTGGAGTAATTTGGCACACAGACTTGGGAACGTCCCTAGGCTAGAGCAGGTGGCTCAGCCCGGGTATCCGAAGCCTATATCCTTCCGGCTAGACCTCTGCCACCTGGCAGATTAACAGCTAGGGGTTTATTATTTCTGCATGCTTGTTATTGTGCCACAGTTTACCGTTGTTGTGAGCACTGTGAGTCAGGGTGTGGCTTAGAGACTCTGTCCGAGCAGGCTTGCCTGACTAAGAGTGAGAAGCACACCTGTATGTGGTTATGTTGCGAGTTGCTGCCTTTATTTAACTATACCTATGCCATTATACACTGTATGGCCTATCACTAGTATTTATTCCTGCTTATGAGTTAAGAGTTCTCTAAATCCGTAACTTACTTTCTTTGCTAAGCATCAGATCCTACAGTAGCCGCATGCAGTTTAGAAATCTGCATCTTGTCTACCTGTACGATGTTTTGAGGACTGTTTGCTTTCACCTTCTTTCACGCAGGGGTGATTAGTTGTATTAATTAACGTAACGTTAAATGTACTTTCTTCTAGTTTGTTATTAAATTGTTTCTGCAATTTAATTCCGTTATCTATCTTTTCCTTGAAGCTTTAAGTCAACTTAATTGTGTGATATTTTATATAACCTGCTTGACTATCAGCAGTCTATAGTGCGTGCACCCTGTAACCGAGTCATAGGATACCTTGTTGTCCAGGCAGGACTCTTGACGGTTTAGGGTGGTTTGTTGCCTGGGTTTATAGATAAGGGTTGGATCTAGCGTTTTCCGGTGTTGCTTGTCGCCGCATACCTAGTCCAATAGAAAGAGCCCAGTGTTTATATATCCCAGGACGTAACAAATGGCGACCTTGCATAGGATTTACTGAACAGAGGAATATAGTGGTCATTTGTTTTGAGATTCCTTATGATTAGAGGAATACAGTGGACATAGATTTTTTTTTTTTGAGCAACCAATATAACACATTAAAGACTTTAAATAACATTAGTATATACATACTTGCATAGGAGATAAGGCACATTCTATAACCGTGATAATTACTGCAGTACACAAACATGTCTAATACATCAGAACACAGTGGTGGGTCAGGTCACGATACGGGCTCGGAGGGAGAAAGACCTGTGGAGTGGGTAGTCGATAGCGAGGAGGGTGCTAGAAGATTTTTAGAGGTGCCCCTTACCGCTGCCAGGGTGTTGAAGCTGAATAAGTATGGCTTAAAGTGTGTGGCAGGTCTTCAGGGTCACCAGGGTTTAAGTGGCATGAGGAAAGATCAGCTGAGGACTTTGATATTGGGTTTAGAAGGGAGAGACCTGGGTGGAGAGGCGACTTGGGGCCCCGGTCCCCAGCCCCCCCTCCACTCTACCCCCATATCAAACGTCAGGGTGCCTGAATTTAGTACATACCCCCAAGTTGATGGTCAATGGCAGCGTGGAATTCAATCACAGGGACCCTCTCCATTAAATGCACCTTCCCCTCCTCAAGGGTTGACTCCAGATTTGTTGTTTCGGCTTGAGATGGCCAAGGTTGAGGCCGCCGAAAGACAGGCTAGAGCTCAGGCTGAGGCTGCCGAGAGACAGGCTAGTGTGCAGGCTGAGGCTGCAGAGAGAACAGCTATACGAAAGGCTGAACTGCAGGCAGAGTCTACTAGGTATCGGGCTGACAGGGAGCTGGAGAGATCTCGAGTGGAGGTAACAGGGCGAAATATTGGGGGAGGTAACAGACATCGGGACCAATCATTGTCGCACCTGCTTAAACTAGTTCCTGTGTTCGATGAATCATGTGTAACTGAGCTTTTTATGCGATTTGAGAAGAAGTGTCAGGAACACCAGTGGCCTCAGGAAAAGTGGGCAGCATTAGTTTCATCAAGACTCCTAGGAAAGGGGCTAAAAGCGTATGATGCACTACCTTTAGAGTCCTGTGTGGTTTATGATGAGCTAAAGATGGCTGTGCTACGGGCCTATGAGTTACAACCAAAAACTTGCCGCTTGAAGTTTCGGGGTGTTACTAAGGGCAAGTATAGTACCTTCCTAGAACATGCCCGGGACTTGTCTGATGCACTACGACATTGGCTGCGTTCCGAGAGGGCAGCTACTTTTGAGGAGTTGAGTGAGCTGGTTCTCTTGGAGCAGTTCTTTAAGTGCACAGGCAGGGACTTAACTCTCCAGGAGGCAGCAGAAATGGCTGACCTCCGACTGTAATTAATTCGAGGGTGCGGAGCAGCAGCTAGGAGTGAGTTGGATGCAAAGGATCATACCCCTCCCCCTCCCAAGAATTTTGATACACATAAATACACAAAACCATCTAGCACTGACAATAAAACTGAACATAAACCAAATACCGTCCCGTATAAGAAGTCTAATGGTACCTCCCACTCCCAAGGGAAACCAAAGAGTAAAGAGTGCTTTGCATGTCACAAGGAGGGTCACTTTGCAAATGCTTGTCCGAACAAGCCACCAAACAAGGTTGTGTCATTGGCCCGCAGCATAGGGGTGTCGCCTATATCTTCTGAGTTTGCCAAGGGTAGTTCGTCAGAGGTTGGGACACAGCCTGTGTTCAAGAGTCCGGAAGGCTCGAACCCTGTCCGCGACGTCTTTGGGGATCATAGAGGGCATGGTTTTGTGAGGTGGGCTGGCGAAAGGCGAGGAGTTAAGCTATTGCGTGATACTGGGGCTTCTCAGACCTTGTTAAAGAACTTTACTGGTAGGCCGATTAACGCTGCTCGGGTGGTGGTAGTTCAGGGGATCAATGCTACGAAGTCCTACCCGCTGGTGCGGATGGAGCTGGAGGTGGGTGGTGTGGCGAAGGAGCTGGATGTCGGAATTGTAGAGAACTTGCCTGTTGGGGGCGTCGACCTCCTCCTCGGCAACGACTTTGCGGTACCTGCTTCTAAGGTTTCACCCTTGGTCGTTGCCGAGAAGGCGGCCGACGTTAATAGGGAGGAACAGGAGTGGGTTGAGAAGTGTAGCGTACAAACCATGGCGTGTGTTGTGACGCGTTCTCAGACATACGGAGCCTTGCAGCCACCACCTCAGTCTATCAAACCGCGGAGGAAAGGTCACAAGAAAACGGGAAGTGTTGGTCAATTGGAGAGTTTTGAGCCGGCAGGGTTTCTTGGTGACTCATTATTGGCACCTATGTTAGAGTCTGGAGAAGCCCCGGGGCCTGTCACCGCTAGTGCAGGTGCAGGGCAGGAAGAGACTCTGCGACAGCATCGTTATGCGCAGCGTGAGGAAAGGATGGCTCAGCGGGACATAGGAGGTGGAAATAAATTATTTAAGATGAACTTGGATAATCTCGCACCTGCTGATATATGTTCCTTGCAGCTGGAAGATCCTGAAGTCAGGGCGTGTGGTAATGGTGCTGTCGAACTGGAGAGCGATGGGGATGCGCAGCCTGGTGATTTTTTCTTGTCCGAGGGGATCTTGTATCGGCGACATCAGGATCCCAAGAAAAAGTGGGATGGCGGGTCAGGATTAGTGGACCATTTTTTTTTTTTTTTTTTTTTTTAAAAGAGACAATGAACGGAGGAAGGAAAAACACAGGTAAAACAAAAAGGTCCATGTGCCTAAAGGCATCCTCCATTCATAAACTGTTTGTAACAACTGGATTTAAACATTTGTAAATTGTAAGTTTGTGGAAAGCAATTCGAATTCCAAAGAGTAGTAGCTCTGGGGATAAATGAATTTTGATAAGCAGAAGTTCTGCATTGTGGAGGAGAAAGTGTAAATTCATGGGCGCTCTCAGCTGCCCTAGTTCTACGGGGAAAGATGTGGAGAGGCGGCACAATTGAAGCAAGTTCCTCGGAACAATTGCTGTGAAAATATCTGTAGAATAATGCAAGGGATGCAACGTTTCTTCGTATGGATAATGTAGGAAGGTCCTGTGAGATTGCAGGGTTATTGATTAATCTAATAGCTTTATTTTGAATTTTGTCCAACTGCCTCAATGCAACCACTCCACTTCCACCCCACAGAGGTGAACAGTAATCCATCTGAGAACGCACATGACTTTTATATATTACGGCCAACTGCTCGTCAGTGAAGAATTCTCGAACTCTGTACAGGAGTCCCAGTTTTTTAGAGGCATTCTTAGCAATGCTTCTAACATAATGTGTCCAGCTCAAGTTAGTAGTTAATGTTACACCGAGAATGTCAATACTAGGGGAAGTGGGAATATTTTCATCATTAAAAAATATATGGGAGTCAGTGAGATTCTGTGGTTAGAAAATTTAATGTACTTTGTTTTCTGTGCATTAAAGGAAACTAGATTCTTTTGTCCCCATCCATTAATTCTAGAAAGGTCCTGGTTCAGAGAAATTGCAGTGTTTATTTTTGAATTTATAAGATCGGGTTGGGTGAATGAATTGGTAAATGTGAAGGAACTGTGGAGTGTTGAGTCATCTGCGTAGGAATGTATTGGATTATGAGTGGTAGATATGAGATCATTGATATGAATGAGGAACAAAATTGGGGCCAAAACTGATCCCTGGGGAACACCAGCATTTATTGAGTGAAATTGAGAATAAAGGCCATCTACCATTACACAATTTTTCTGTTATGAAGATAAGAAGAAATTAGTGGAACTAATGATGCAAGGCCGTAGTGTGACATCTTCGACAATAAGGATTGATGCCAGACTCTATCAAATGCCTTTGATATATCCAGTGCTATTGTATGTGTTTCACCATGTTGGTCTGTAGCTTGGTTGATTTGATGCGTAAGAAGGCAAAGCATGTCTGCAGTTGATCGACATCGTCTAAAACCATATTGCCTATCACTGATTAATTTATTATTCTCAAGATGCTTAATTATGTGATTATTTAATATAATTTCAAAGACTTTACCAAGAGTGGAAGTTATAGTTATTGGTCTGTAGTTTGATGGATCTGAAGAGGCACCTTTTTTAGGAACTGGATGGATGTTTGCTTCTTTCCAGGGTACTGGGAAGCATGAGGTATGAGTACATAGACGGAAATGTTTTGCCAATACAGGAGCGAGCACCAAGGAGCAATTCTTAAGTACTATTGGAGGAATTTCATCTGGACCAGGAGCCTTATCTACTGAGAGATTCTGAAAAATAGTGTTGAGATGTCTGGTGTGGATCTTAAGTGAGGGAATTTCAGGCGAATTAAAATTAAGTACAGGGACATCTTGATATATTTCATCAAAGGTTGAGTTGGTGGAGAAAATATCCGCAAGAAGGTTAGCTTTACCTCGTGGGTCACTTACAAGATTGCCAGTCGGAGATTTTAATGGTGGAATGGATGAAGCAGTAGTGAAGTTGGATTTAAATGAGTTAAGAGTAGACCAAAATATTTTGTTATCATTTGGATTATTTAGAAGTTTATTTGTCTGCTTGTGGAGAAAGTTTGATTAAGTTATGTTTAATACAGTTTTGGCATGATTTCTGATGTTTCTAAAGTAATTAAAGGCTTCATGTGTTTTTGATCTTGTGTATGCATTGTAGGCTATTGCTTTTTGTTCAGTTACTCTAGCACAATTATGGTCAAACCATTTAGGTGAATTAGATTTTTTACTGTACTTTTGATGAGGAATAAAAGTTTCCATTCCAATTTTTACAAAAATCTTGTATGTGGCTCAAGGTGGAGTGTGCATCATTAGAAAAGAAAGAGGTCCAGGGAATATCAATAAAGAAACCTTGAAGACCCTCCCAGTCTGCCCTATTGTAATGCCATTTAGTCACCAAAACAGGTTCAGAGTGGGAAGGTGTGGTAAGTGATAGACAGGTGGCCTGTATCAGACAGTGATCAGAAGATCCAAGCGGGGACCTCACTGTAACATCATAATTTTCTGAATTGGTTGTTAAAAATAAGTCCAGTAGGTGGGAATTATGATTAGGATTATCTGGTACACGGGTTGGGTTGGTTGACTGGTTGAGTGAGATTAAATGAGTCTGCAAATAGCTCACATTCAAGACCAGCATCATCAGTCCTGGCTGAATGAGTGAGCCATTCAACATTATGGACATTAAAATCACCCAACACAGTGATTTCAGAAGAAGCATTTAAGTTGAGGACACTGAGTTGTGAGGACAGAGAATCAAAAAGACTTTGCTCTGGAGGAGTATTTGGGGAATGGTAGATGCAACATATGTATTTAAATTTACCAGCAGAAATTAATTTGTATATAGAATAATCAAAATAGGGACAATTGAAACTAGTAACCTCCTCCAGGGCAATTTCAGATTTTGCGAAGCAACATACACCTCCTTTAGGTGTACCAAGGGTGTGCCGTGAGAGCTTATTGAGATTAGCTCATGATGTGCCTTTGGCAGGGCACCTGGGGGCACGTAAGACGGAGGCAGCTCTGAGCAAGCTTTTCTGGTGGCCTGGGTTAAAAGCGAGTGTCGTGTCATGGGTGTCACAGTGTCACACTTGTCAAGTTGTTGGGAAACCCAATCAGGTCATCCCAAGAGCCCCATTACAACCCGTCCCTGTCCTTGTGCCGCCCTTCAGCAAAGTAGTTATCGATATGGTTGGCCCATTGCCCCCCACTAGTGCCGGCAATAAATTTTTACTAACTGTAATGGATGTAGCAACACGGTATCCAGATGCTTACCCCATGCGCAACGGGATGGCTAAGACTGTTGTCAAAAACCTACTTGTCTATTTCTCTCGTTATGGCTACCCTCAGGAGATCCAGTCTGATCAGGGATCCAATTTTACTTCTGCTCTGTTTAAGCAGACCATGCAGCAACATGGGATAGTGTCTGTGGTGTCATCTGCCTACCATCCCGAGAGTCAGGGAGTTTTGGAAAGGTGGCACTCGACTCTCAAGAGTATGTTGTGGTGTTATTGCATGGAAAATGGGAAGGACTGGGATCTAGGTCTCCCATACGTTTTATTTGCTGCGAGAGAAGTACCTGGGGAGAGCTTGGGATTTAGCCCGAACGAGTTGGTTTTTGGACACAGGGTCAGGGGGCCCCTCCACATAGTCAAGGAGATCTGGGAGGGAGTCACAAAGCCATGCTCGCTTCTAAAGTATGTAGTTGAAAGCCGTGAGAGAATGCTAAAGAGCTTGGAGGTAGCAGGTCGGAACCTTAAGAGTTCACAAGCTCAGATGAAGGACAGATACGACCAGAAGGTGAAGCTGAGGGAGTTTGAAGTAGATCAGGAGGTACTGATACTACTGCCTCTGGTGGGACACCCCTTGTCTGCCAAGTATTCTGGTCCGTATTGGGTTGTAAGGAAGGTTTCTGATCTCGACTATTTAGTAGCTACTCCTGATCGTAAGAAAAAGAACCAACTTTGCCATGTAAATCTGATGAAAGAGTATGTGAGGCGCCCCTCCGAGCCTCTCACTGTCCCGGTGTTGATCTGCAGCGATCGTGGTGGAGAAGGAGGAAGGGACAGTTAAGCTGCGGGGGGGGATAATTGGGAGTGTCATGTTTCCGCGGATCAGTGGGCGGGGAATTCTAGACAAGTGGCTCACGAGTTGATATTGCACCTGCCTGAGCAACAGCGTGTAGCTGTGCAGCACTTGTTTGATTCAAACCCAGCTGTTTTCGCGGAGCATCCTGGCCTTACTACTCAAGCGGTGCACGATGTCGATGTTGGGGACCACCCGCCCTTAAAATCAGTGCCATACCGTGCTCCCCCTATTAAATTACCAGCACTTAGGGAAGAGCTGGATTATATGCTGAAACGTGGGCTGATTTCTGAGGGTGCAGTAAGGTGGACTTCCCCCATCACACTGCAGCCCAAACCAGATGGCAAGGTGCGGTTTTGTATAGATTTCCGCAGGTTGAATGGTTTAACCCCCACAAATGCCTACCCTCTCCCTCGCGTGGACGACAGTGTGGATAAGATAGGAAAAGCCAAGTTCCTCACTAAGATAGACCTTGTTAACCCTCTCAGACATATGACGCAATGTTGAGCCTATTAGGGATACTTTAAATCCTTTATTACCATCAGGGGTATTGATAAACCTTTAGTTTAGTTACTTCAACCTCTGCAGTTGTCTTTCAGTTAGCTGTGGGCAGAAAACTAATTTTGGAGAGATAATTATAAGAGTGAGAGAATTCTATTTCTTATTGCTAATCTGCCAACCTCTGCGTCATATGAGTCTGAAGGGGTTAAGGGTTATTGGCAAGTTCCCTTGTCTGAGTGAGCGCGAGAGGTGTGTGGGTTTGTGGTGGACGGTGCCACATATCGTTGCCATGTTATTCCCAACATTATTATTCCCAACTGTACGGTGTACCTAGATGATGTCATAATATACGACGATGATTTTAACAGTCACTGTGCTCACATCGGACAGCTTTTTAACACCTTACGAGCGGCCTATGCGGTTTATTTATATGTACCGTCCAGCGGGGTGTTTTTAGCCAAAATAGGGCTGTTTACGTGATCATTTTCATGCCTAAATAAGACCCAGAACGTAAAACAAGTACCTATCCCTGAAAGGGCATAAACAGAGCTTTCGAATGACACCATAACGATCCTTTTATGATATCTAGTTTTCTTGCAATAACCGTGCAACGCGAGTGCAAAAAGCATGTAATTCGGTACTTTCCCCATATAATTCAGTATGTAGCGAGTGAGAGAGGGAGGAGGGAGCTGAGATTCATGTCAGTAGGTTCGCCGCGGTGGTCTGGAGCAGTCATACGCTCGCTAGTCTCCTGCCACCACTTGTCTCTCTCCGCAACATTACGTGCTGAAATTGCCACTCGACCTATGTCGAGCGCCGCCACATAGTCCAGCTTTATTTAACTCGACTTATGTGGTGAGCCGCTAATTAAGGGTTAATAAACTGAATGAAGCAGGTTTGGTGGTAAACCTGGGTAAGTGCGATTTTGTCAAAGCCACAGTTTTGTACCTGGGGTTCGAGGTGGGGATGGGTCAGGTGTGCCCTCCACAGACAAAGATCAAAGCCATCGATCAGTTTCCCCAGCCTACGACTAAGAAACAAATCATGCGGTTTCTAGGTATGATAGGCTATTATCGTCGCTTCATCAAAGGCTATTCGACTGTACTTGCACCTTTAACGGACTTATTATCTAAGGACAAGAAGTTCCGGTGGGTTCCTGAGTGTGCAGAGGCGTTTTCCTTGGTGAAACACCTGTTATGTACCCACCCCATACTCAGGGCCCCGGACTTCAGCAGACCTTTTCAGCAGGCGACTGATGCCAGTGGCGTAGGGGCTGGGGCTGTCTTGTTACAGACAGATGATGAAGGTATCGAACATCCAGTGAGTTTTTACAGTAAAAAATTCAATAGTGCACAAAGGAATTACTCTGTAATTGAAAAAGAACTCCTGGCGATAGTGCTGGCGCTCAGGCACTTCGATGTATATGTTCCTGCTTTCGGACCAGTCGTAGTGGTTTATACCGATCATCACCCTCTGAAATTCTTGAATCAGTTTCATAACCGGAATATGAGGCTGACCAGGTGGTCACTCATGCTTCAGGAGTATAATTTGGACATACGCCATATTGCCGGTTCTGATAACGTGATAGCGGATTGTCTATCAAGGGTGGATGATGTTGGTTAGACTGCTACAGGATTGAGGGTTGAGTGTGGAGGAAAATAGGCTGTCACTGTAGTTCAGCCGAAAAAATAAAAAACAAAAAAAAGCAAAAACCTTATAAAAACTCTTTATTTTTATAATGTGTAGAATGTTGTATAAGATGTTGTAGCAGTATCTAAGTTGAATGTTTTCGCTTATTGTCGCTAAGTTAGTTGAACTTGCTCGGTGGAGCGCAACAGTCTATATTTTGTTTATATATAGTGCCTTGTGTCGCAACAGTGTGTGGTACTATGAGAAGCTTTCTGTTAGATATGAAGAACTTAGTCAAGTGTTTTATATCTTGGGGGAGGTGTGACGCTCCTGCATAGTAGCCACGTGCGGGCATGCGCGCGCGTCGGCTGCCCAGCCATTTAGAAACCGGCCGGCCGGCTTTTCCTTAGTATATATCCTACGACAATGTAACTAATGTCTGGGATATTCTTATGTTGTTTCACAGCTTGAAGCTGCCCTTATTCTTAACCAACACATCTTAGTATATTTTATTCTCGATAGTTGATTGTTTCATTATAATATATAAGATGTAAGTCTGGTGAGAGTGGGAAGAGACGAGAGAGAGAGACCGGCTGGGTGACGTTGCTTCGCGCGGAGAGTCTAGCTTGGGACGAGCCTGATGTTGCCAATTTGATCGCAACGTTAGGCTTAGTTTCGACTCACGCAAGGGGTAGAGGATTTTGACCCGGCAACTGTGTTGAGTGTTGCCAAGCATGGGATGTATTTCGCATGCCTAGGGTGGGGTCCAGACAGATTCAAGACTCAGAGCTCACCTCACTGTCGTACCCTTCGGACCCCCTTGATAGCTATCCCTCTCAACCCCACTTAGAAACTTTCTCTCTTACTTTGTATGCCTTCCTTCCACTACTTCACCAATCTATTTAATTATCCCATCCCCTTGATAGACCTTATATCTATTATTGTATTAACGACGAGCTCTCAGATAATTAGATAGGATTTTGGGCCTTATGCAGAGATGTAATTGTTAATGAGACCTAGGAAGCTTTTTTGTTGTCTCATTTTTGGTGGTTTCATGCTTGCTAGTGTGTTCTTGTGGCAGGTGAGCAGGGGCTAGACCGGAGGGGAGGCTTTTTGTGATCCTGTAAGTAAAGTCTGCTGGTGCGAGTCCTGTGGACCCGCACGACTTTTCTAGGATACCCGTGGGAGTCTGGGGGCATTTTCTTGTCTGTGTTCCTGTGTGTCTAGTGTTGTGTTGTGTGAGGGCCCTTGCCTAGTCCACTCAGCACTGCGCTAGCACGTCTTGCTTTTGTTTTAGGGTCGCCAGGAGAGAGTCAGATACTTGGGATCTGAGTCTCTCAAGAGAGCACCCTTTCAATTGGAGTAATTTGGCGCACAGACTTGGGAACGTCCCTAGGCTAGAGCAGGTGGCTCAGCCCGGGTATCCGAAGCCTATATCCTTCCGGCTAGACCTCTGCCACCTGGCAGATTAACAGCTAGGGGTTTATTATTTCTGCATGCTTGTTATTGTGCCACAGTTTACCGTTGTTGTGGGCATTGTGAGTCAGGGTGTGGCTTAGAGACTCTGTCCGAGCAGGCTTGCCTGACTAAGAGTGAGAAGCACACCTGTATGTGGTTATGTTGCGAGTTGCTGCCTTTATTTAACTATACCTATGCCATTATACACTGTATGGCCTATCACTAGTATTTATTCCTGCTTATGAGTTAAGAGTTCTCTAAATCCGTAACTTACTTTCTTTGCTAAGCATCAGATCCTACAGTAGCCACATGCAGTTAAGAAACCTGCATCTTGTCTACCTGTACGATGTTTTGAGGACTGTTTGCTTTCACCTTCTTTCACGCAGGGGTGATTAGTTGTATTAATTAACGTAACGTTAAATGTACTTTCTTCTAGTTAGTTATTAAATTGTTTCTGCAATTTAATTCCGTTATCTATCTTTTCCTTGAAGCTTTAAGTCAACTTAATTGTGTGATCTTTTATATAGCCTGCTTGACTATCAGCAGTCTATAGTCCGTGCACCCTGTAACCGAGTCATAGGATACCTTGTTGTCCAGGCAGGACTCTTGACGGTTTAGGGTGGTTTGTTGCCTGGGTTTATAGATAAGGGTTGGATCTAGCGTTTTCCGTTGTTGCTTGTCGCCGCATACCTAGTGCAATAGAAAGAGCCCAGTGTTTATATATCCCAGGACGTAACAAAAGTATATAGAAAGCCGACTCTGGTAGATTCCTATATTAATTTTTTCTCCAACCATCATATTAAAGTAAAACTGTCCATTTTTTCAGGTATGTTTCTAAGAGCATTAAGGATATGTAACCCAGAATTCATAGATAACGAATACAAACAAATCTATAATCTAGCCAAGACACTCTGCTATCCTGAAAGTCTTGTTGATCAAAGTTTAGCCAAAGCCGAAAAAACCTTCTATAATGTAAATAATAAAGCTCCCTTTTCAAGGAAAAATATCTTAGTTTTGCCATATCACGATGAATTAACACCTCTCACAACATCTCTCAAGAATTTGAATATAAATGTAGTATTCAATTATGAAAACTCCGTCAAGTCTACTTTGATCAAAAACAGCCCTAAAAATGATGCAGGTGGTGTATATTTCATTCCGTGTAAAGGATGTAATGACATATACATAGGACAAACTGGAAAAAGATTAGAGGTGAGAGTTAAACAACACAAACAATCAGCAAGGTCAGCTCAAGAATCTAATGGTATTTTTAAACATAAACAAAGACAAAACCATCATGTAAATTGGGATGAGGCTAAGATGATCTACTGGTCAAGCTGCTATTATGAAAGACTATTTGCCCGAGTCCGCCTTGATCAGAGAATGTAGAAACACTATGAACCTAAATGATGGTCTTTAAAAAATAGATAACATTCTGCTAAATCTCTTCAATGAAAATGATAAAATAAAAAGAGCTACAAATAGATGTCCAGACCGTCAGATCATAGATTGAAACAGCTTGTATTTGACCCTTTCTGTGAGGTCTATCCTCATAGTATTAGATAAGAACATAAGAAAATGGGAGTCTGCAGAAAGCCGATTGGCCTAAGCAAGGCAGATCCTGTCCCACACAACCCCAGTTTAATTACAAAGCCCAATTATAGGCTCAATACTCTAATACCCTGAGGATCATCTTACCAAAACGGTTAGAGATTAACGCAGGATTATGGGGGTCTGCAGAGCGCTGATTGGCCCAACCCGGCTAATCCCCCTTCACACCCAACCCTTCTCGTCCATTTGCTTATCCAATTTTATCTTAAAGCTCCCTACCGTTTTTGATCCCACTATAGCACTTGGTAGTCCATTCCACCCATCTACAACTCTGTTACCAAACCAATATTTGCCTATATCTTTTCTGAAACGAAATTTATCTAATTTGAAACCATTGGTACGAGTTCTTTCGCTATCACTTAGCTTTAGTACATTTGTCATGTCCCCTTTGTTAATCCCACTAACCCACTTGAACACCTCTATCATATCCCCTCTAACTCTGCGTCTCTCTAACGAATGTAAACCTAATTTCTTCAACCTTTCTTCATACGAAAGATTTCTAATATTATGGATAATTTTTGTCATTCTACGCTGTACTCTCTCCAATGAATCTATGTCCATTCTGTAATAAGGACACCAAAATTGGACAGCATAATCCATATGGGGTCTCGCTAATGACAAGTAAAGTTTTAAGATAACATCAGCAGTTCTGTTACTCACACTCCTAGAGATGAACCCGAGAATCCTGTTTGCTTTATTACGAACGCTTATACACTGTTTTCTAGGCTTCAAATCATTGCTAACAAATACACCTAGATCTTTCTCGCAGTCTGAATTTTCTAATTCTAAATTAGCTAGTTTATATTTAACATTTGTTTTCATCTTCCCTATCTTTAATACCTTGCATTTGTCAATGTTAAACTTCATCTGCCAATTTACTGACCATTCATGTAAGGTATCTAGATCCCTTTGGAGGCACTCTATATCGCTATCTGAATCAATTGATCTCCCCATTTTAGTATCGTCTGCGAATTTACTTATCCTACTATTTTTTTTTTTTTTTTTTTTTTTTTTTTTTTTTTTATATATTCCAACTTACTTCCTCTCGGGCATAGGCTGAGAGCCTTAACATTCACCGCTTTACAATGAACAGTGAAGCCCGTGAGGTCTTGTTCCAGTCTAGGGAGTGAGACATGTGAAGCACGTAGAGTACAACGAGCACCTGCCATCTTGCCTTCACAAGATGTCACAAGAGCGTTCCGTGAGTTCTAAAATAACAAATTTAAAGGTTTTCTATGCAAACGCTCGTAGCATACGCAATAAATTTTCAGATTTAGAGGAGCTAGTTTACAGAAAATTATGATGTGATTGGCATAACAGAATCTTGGCTCAATACAGAAGATAGAGACTTTTTAGCAGAGTATTCACTTCCCGGTTATGTAATGTTTGAGAAAAGCCGAATAAATCGAAATGGAGGTGGCGTTTTACTTTATATCAAAGAAAGTCTTAACCCTACCCTCTTGTCAAAACCTCAAATTGTGAACGTCGACGCATCTTTTGTGCTAATAAAGAATAATAAAGGTACCAAAATAATACTTGCATTAATATACAGACCTCCAGCTCAATCAGTGAAAACTGACCAAGATATTTACGAACAAATTGCAGATGTAAGTAACTCACAAGATACCGTAATTTTTGGTGACTTAAATTTACCTGTGACCAAGTGGGGCGATACTCTTACTTCACACTCCGGACATGACTTGTATACGAACTTGCAAGAGAGTTCGCTTTATCAATTTGTTGGAACGCCGACCCGTGGTAATAACGTTCTTGACATTGTACTTGCAACAAAAGAAGAATTAATAGAGAATTTGAATGTTGGTGATGAATTCAGTAACAGCGACCATCGTACGATAACTTTCACTTTAAAGTTTACCAGTAACGAACCAAATAGTAGCATCGAAAAAGTCCCTAATTTCAAGAAAGCAAACTTCCATAAACTTAGAGCTATGTTTAAAGAAACTGACTGGAGCTTTTTAATTCACAATAACGACATAAATACATCTTGGAAGTTATTCGAAGCCACTTACCTAAAAGCAGTGCAAGACTGCATACCATCGAAAACTCGGCGTCCAGGCCATAATAATAAGCCCAAATGGTGGAATAAAGATATTTCAAACTGCCTGCTTGCTAAAAAATTTGCTAATGATAGATTAAAATCCTCACAAAATGACGAAGAACGGGTGAAATTTGTAGAGCTACGACGCAAAGCCAAAAAGTTAATTAAGCAAAGTAAAAAGACCTTAGAGTTACATATTGCGAATCAAAGTAAAACAAACCCGAAAGAATTCTATAGTTATATCAGAAAGAAAAAAGTCGTTACTTCAACTGTTGGACCGTTAGTCGATGAAAATGGAGAATACACCAAAGACGAAGAACAAATGAGTAATGCCCTCAATACCTTCTTTGCATCAGTTTTTACAACAGAAGACCTCAGTGATATCCCTACACCATCGCCGATTCAGATTGATAATTCAGATGTTCTAAGCAATATCACCGTTACAGAGAGAGAAGTATTGAATTGTTTAGATAAACTCAAGGTAAATAAAACGCCTGGACCTGATACAATCTCGCCTAGAGTTCTAAAGGAAGCTAAGGATGAGCTCTCTAAACCACTGACGTTACTATTCAATAAATCCTTGCAGTCTGGAACTATGCCCGATCAGTGGAAGCTAGCCAACGTAACACCGATATTCAAAAAAGGCAGCAAATCCCTACCCAGTAACTATCGTCCAATTAGCTTAACCTCAGTTGTATGTAAAATGCTAGAAACGGTCATACGAGACAGACTCGTAAATCACTTAGAGGAAAATAACATACTTAAAGATACTCAACACGGCTTTCGTAAAAAACGTTCCTGTTTAACAAACCTCTTAGACTTCTTCCACGATATCCTCAACCTCTACGATGAGAGTAAAGCTGTAGATATTATATACCTTGATTTTCAAAAGGCCTTTGACAAAGTTCCCCACAAACGTTTACTGCTAAAACTAAAAGCGCATGGAATACAAGACGGTGTGTTGAAATTGGATAGAAAATTGGCTCAGCGACAGAAAGCAAAGAGTAGTCATAAACGGTAAGGCATCAAAATGGACCAATGTAAGTAGCGGGGTACCCCAGGGATCGGTACTAGGACCAATTCTCTTTCTAATTTACATCAACGACATAGATGAGGGTCTCACCTGTACAATCTCAAAATTTGCTGACGATACAAAAATTGCAAATAGCGTACTCTCAAAAGAACAAGTTGACGATATGCAACACAATCTAGATAAATTGTCATGTTGGGCCCAAATTTGGCAAATGAGTTTCAATGCGGATAAATGTAAAGTACTACATATCGGATACCTAAATGAGAAAGCAAACTATTCGATGAATGGCACTCAGCTTAAGAATGTAAACAGAGAAACCGATCTGGGAGTAACAATATCGAGTAACCTAAAACCGAGTCAACAATGTTCAGAAGTTGTTAAGAAGGCAAACAAAATAATTGGCTTTATAGGCAGGTCATTTGAGCATAAATCCAAAGAAGTTATCCTAACCCTTTACAATTCATTAGTCCGCCCTCTTCTGGAATACTGCGTTCAATCCTGGTGCCCTTATTACCAAAAAGATATAAACAAGCTAGAACGAGTTAAACGTAGAGTTACCAAAATGATACCTAGCCTAAAGAACAAACCATACGAAGAGCGTCTTAGAGAATTAAATCTATTTCCTTTAACCCAGCGCAGATTAAGAGGTGACTTAATTCAAGTGTTCAAAATCATCAAAGGCATCGACAATATGAACTGTAGTAAGTACTTCACTATCGACCAATCTAATTACACGCGGGGAAACGGTTGCAAAATTATTGGTAAATCTTTTAACTCACACGAATCTAAGAATTTCTTCTTCAATCGAGTTGTCAACTTGTGGAATGGGCTTCCCCGAAACGTTATAGACTGCATCACCGTTGATTCATTTAAACTCCGCCTAGACAAATATCTCGCATCAAACCCGCGACTGACTGCGTTTGTAAATGAATAACTTTATTTTATCCCCCCCTCAGTTACTAACCCATCTGTCCCCTACTAACTTCCTAATCCTGCCACGGACATTAGTTCCAGGGCAGTAATTCCCTTTCCAATGTTCCCTTACCCACTCTAAACCACTGTTTGGACACTTGATCCTCAGTGTTTTGGAGGACAAGCAACCTAGAAGGGTCACTAGATATGTTGTTGTTTGATTTCCTTTGTACTCCTTTGTACATGAGGCACGGTGCTCACTCATGGCCCGAAACGACCCCATCTCTGAAGCCACCTCGTTCCCGTGCTTCACTGTCTCACCCCTTACAATCGGACTCTCACACTTACACACACACAACGCCACCTGTTGAGCAGATAACTCACCAGGCATTGCACCCCTATAGCATATTTTGAATATGGGAATATTCATACAGTGCTATTTAATCAGGGAACAATGAGGGTATTTTATTGACGTTTCGGTGGGCTTGTGGTAATGCACTGATACTAGGTACAGCACAAATTCCATCCCAATAATATCTTCCCATTGATACATCGGGATTTGAACCCGGGACCTTTGGATTACCAGGCCAGTGGCAAGACCACTCCACCACACCTCCCCTATACCTAGTTATACCTAAATCAAGGTCATTTATGTATATAAGAAACAACAGGGGACCTATTACCGATCCCTGGGGGACACCACTTTTGACTGCTCCCCACTCTGACTTGGTACCATTTATGCTGACTCTCTGTTTCCTACCAATTAGCCATGACCTAATCCATCCCAACAACGATCCTCCTATTCCATGTGCCTCAACCTTTCTCATCAATCTCTCATGAGGGACTCTGTCGAAAGCTTTACTGAAATCTAAATAAATAATATCATACGACTTGTCACTATCTATTGCTTCATATACCTCTGTGAAAAAGCTAAGCAAATTAGTAAGGCAAAAACGTCCCTGAGTGAATCCATGCTGAGAAGAATTTATTAAGTTAAATTTGTCTAAGTGGCTTCTAATTTTCCTAGCAATAATAGACTCTAGCAACTTTCCTATGATTGATGTGAAACTAATGGGACGGTAATTGGATGCTATCGATTTATCACCTTTTTTGAAGATCGGAACTACATTTGCAAGCTTCCAAGCTTCCAAGCTTCTGGAACTAAACCTGTTTCTAAAGACTTGTTAAATAAAAATGCTAATGGGCTACTTAACTCATCTCTGCATTCTTTTAATACTCTAGCATATACCTCGTCAGGACCAGGCGATTTTTGAGGTTTCAGTCTGTCAATTTCCTTAAGCACAACATTTCTACTTATACTAACTGTACTTAACATATTTTCTATACTATCACTATATACCATATTGACTTCTGGAATCTGTGCCAAATTTTCATTAGTGAAAACGGAAAGAAACTGACTATTTTAATGTACTGCACATTTCTAAATCATTTTCTGTTATTTCTCCTATTGAAGTTTTTAGGGGGCCTATTACATCTCTAACTTTAGATTTATATAGTTGGTAAAAAGCTTTAGGGTTATTTTTTGAGTCACTGGCTATCCTTATTTCATAATTTCTTTTTGCTTTCCTCATTTCCTTTTTGACCTGTCTTGATAGAGTCTGATAGTATATATGTAGATGATTTTCGCCTTTCTTTATTTTTCTATATATTCCTTTCTTTTTTCCTATAAGATCTATTAGCTTATTTATCATCCATTTTGGTTGGTTCTGCGGCGATCTAAATCTTCTTTTAGGGATATATTTATTTTGAGCATTGTGGAGTGAAGCAATAAACTGGTTATATGTAGGTGGCAAGTTTAACTCTGGCATATCCTGACATTAATTGCTTAACAATAGGGTCCACCCTTAAGTCTCTTCTTAGCCCACCATAATCGGCTTTTCGGAAATCTGGGATAAGTGTCGTATTCTCTTTAGCATTCCCTGTCCATTGTATATTAAAATAAATAGATTTATGATCGCTATTTCCTAGGTGGTCACCAATCTCTACATCATTTATCATATGTTCATTGTTACTGAAAACTAAATCAAGAATATTAATACCTCTAGTCGGCGTATCTATGAATTGAAATAAAAAACTATCTTGTACTACCTCAATAAACTCTACTGAATCGGAGTCGCCTATTTGGTGCTGCCAATCAATGTTCGGAAAATTAAAATCCCCCATAATGCACACATTGCTAAACCTTGATGCTATTTTAATTTTCTCCCATAACGATGTTCCGCCATTTCTACTCATATTAGGCGGTCTATATATAACTCCAATAACTATGGTCTCACTACCTTCGTTAACCTCTACCCCAACACTTTCATTATCATTATTTAGTCTAATACCGGCTTCTTAATGTACTCATGACAAACACTGCTAAACCCCCGCCCCTCCTACTTGTTCGGTCATATTTAAACAAACTATATCCTGGAATATCAAATTCTGCTAAAAAATGCCTAGATTCTGTATTAATCCACGTTTCAGTTAGCGCTATTATGTCTATATTTTCTGTGCTAACGAGTGTTCTAAGTTCGTTCATTTTGTTACATAAACTCCTACAATTTGTATAATATACCCTCAACCTATTACTTTTATTTGCAACTAATTTTCTATTGTTTTTAGCTAACTTATTATTTCCTGTTGAACTACTAGCTCTAGACGGAAATTCTACTCTATCAGTATTCTCATCTTTACTATCAGTTACATGTGTAGTGTTATCGATACTACTATTACACATCACTATATTCGCACTATCTTGACTGATTATTTCTATTTTACTCACTGGTTTGTCACATAGATAGTTAGGTATCTTATTAATACTATACACATGAGGTATGATCACTATGTATTTTCTGTGTTTTTGTTGTTTTTTGTTTTTGTATGTAAACAGTATATGTGTATGTGTATGTAGGTGTGTGCATGTATGTGTGTTTATGTATAATTTATATACTGTTTAGCTGTGAGGGGGATATGCCAGGTGTGGTCTATTCGGCTTTCTACAAACTCCTTTTATCCTTAATTTGATCTGAACATTTTGGGAAGGTCAGTCCCCAGGGTCCATAGTATTAGTGAGTTGGGCCTATAATTCGGCCTTATAATTAGGGTTGGGTGTGGGAAGGATCTGCCTTGTGTGACCAATCGGCTTTCTGCAGACACCCATTTTTCTTTTGTTCTTATATATGTAATTTTTATTTGTATGTATGTAATGTATGCGTGTATACAGTATGCATGTATATGTAATGTATGCGTGTATACAGTATATTTCTTCATATTTACATAAGTTACGGTAACAGTTTGAAAGGGATCTGCCAGTTCATTGATGTGTATCAAATTGTATATATGATTAGATTGTATTATTAGGCATATTTCAATGTATATAAGTACATATATTTTGTATATAAATTAAGTGTGTTCCTAAAAATATGGCAACAGGCAGTAGGCTGGCAACACTTTTTGTATTTATATGCTAGTTAGCAACTCACAGATGATTTAGGACGGGTATTTTAGCCTCACTCTCCCCCTGTTTTCTTGTATTACCCTGAAGATGTCTTGAGAGAATAGACGAAAGCTTGGTGTTCCATTGTTTCAATTTTCCTAGCGAGTTTTACTACATATATATATATATATATACTGTATATATATATATATATATATATATATACTATAGATATATGAATCAACATGCAATACAAAGTGAATTAACAGGAAAGTATACTGAACAAATGAACATTGATGAACAATCAATTTGACGCAGGCATTGATTCAACCACGCGATATATAAACGAATTGACACACAGAGGAATAATATTCATATCAACTAACTACAACAGGTCTATAATTAACTTAATTAAGTGTCTCATCTCACTGAAATAATTACAATCACGGGGATATGCAATTAAAGGACACCCCCACACACGACATTGGATCGATCACTTTTGTCAGGTAAAGGAGAACCCCAAACATCATTCACTTCAGCTCAGGTTTAGTTTATGTAAATACTAAAATTGGCTAGGAAAATGTAGATTATTCAAACCTATGTATGAATAATTGAAAATCATCACACGATTTTGGATGAGTTGGAAAATGTTATTAACAATATATGACCAATATATTGTGGGGAGATTGTAGGCACCAATCGATCAGGGCTAGACCCAGGTGAGGTTATAGGCATGTGATAAAGAGTCGCTGGAACTCCTGTTTCACTTGCTTGGCCTCTCTTACTGATTTTCTTTGTGCCTCATTTACACTGAGAGCAATCCAGCTAGCTCTCACAAACACCTCCTCCTCCTATCCACTTCACTACACTAAACATGCACACCACACTTCATTCTTCCACACCAAAATTAAAAAAAAAAAAAATGATGAATTGTAGCCCAGCCTCGGAGTCCCCAGGGGGGGGGACCATAAATGCCCCCTCACCCGACCGACCATCCCCTGACGACCCCACACAATTACCTGGACCTCGGCCTGTTACTCTTTCTATTAATTTCTGCAACATTCGCGGACTTTCCTCTAACTTTCACTCTGTTGAGCACCATCTCTCCTCCTACAAACCTGATCTTCTCTTCCTCACCGAAACTCAGGTGTCTGTAGCAACATCCAGCAACCCCTTCTCTGTATCCTCCTACTTTCTCTATCCTAGTTTCAAAGCCAAAGGCGGATGTTGTGCATATGTGCACAACAAACTCACTTGCTCTCGTGTTCCCGATTTCGACTCCTCTGAATTCTCAACTTTATGGCTCAAACTTTCCTGTCATTCTCTTACTAAATATTTCTGTGCTGTCTATCTTTCCCCTAACTCTACCAACTTTCCCAAATTCTTTGACTATCTAAACTCTACAGTGGAACACATTCTATCCATTTCTCCTTTCTCAGAAATCTCCATCTTAGGAGATTTCAACGTTCACCACCGCCATTGCTCTCCTCTCACACTACTGATTCACCTGGTGAACAAGCCTACGTCTTTTCTATCCTAAATGACCTAGAGCAGTTAGTTCAGCAACCCACCCGTATCCCGGATCGCATCGGAGATCGGCCCAACATTCTTGACCTGTTTCTAACTTCTAACCCTTCTTCTTATACTGTCGATCTTTTCTCTCCTTTGGGCTCCTCCGACCATAAACTTATCTCTGTCACCTGTCCTATCTCTCCAGTACAGCCACCCGATCCTCCTAGCCGGCGGCGCTTGTGGCACTTTGGCGCTGCCGACTGGGAGGCTCTTCGGCAGTACTTCTTTGATTTCCCATGGAATGATTTCTGCTTCCATGGCCGAGGACCCTCGGAGAGTGCTGAACGCATTACCGAGGTAATCCTATCGGGCATGGAAGCATACATTCCATTCTCTTTCTCTCAGACTAATGCTAAAAAATCTTGGTTTACTCACGCCTGTTCTACTGCTGTCCGCAATAAGGAGGAAGCATTCAAACGGTACCGACGCCTTAAAACTCAAGACTCTCATTCTTCATATGTTTCTGCCCGGAATCAAGCCAAATCTGTTCTTCGACTTGCCAAACACTCTTTCATCAATAATAAATGCACTGAACTATCCAACTCTAGCTCTTCCCAAGCTTTCTGGCATCTAGCCAAAAACCTCTCCAACAATTTCTCTTCCTCGTCTTTCCCTCCCCTTTCCCACTCTGATGGCACAACCATCACTTCTTCCTCTGACAAAGCTAAACTCTTCGCTCAAACTTTTGCTAGAAACTCCACCTTGGATGATTCCGGTGCTATTCCTCCCTCTCCGCCCTCCTCTCTCTTACTTATGCCTAATATCCTAATCTCTTCTAAAGATGTACTTTCTACCCTCTCTGGGCTTAACACTAATAAGGTGTACGGTCCGGACGGTGTTCCTCCTGTTGTTCTCAAAAACTGTGCTTCCGTGCTGACTCCCTGCCTAGGCAAACTCTTTCGTCTCTGTCTATCCTCTAACGCTGGAAGTTTGCTCACATTCAACCTGTCCCAAAGAAGGGTGACCGCTCTCAACCCTCCAACTATCGTCCAATTGCTCTTATCTCTTGTCTTTCTAAAGTTTTTGAAACTATTCTTGCTTCCAAATTTCTTAAGCATTTCTCTTCTCATAATCTGCTCTCAGATCGCCAGTATGGCTTCCTTAAGGGTCGCTCTACTGGTGATCTTCTTTCATATCTTACTAACTCTTGGTCATCCTCCTTTCGGGACTTCGGTGAGACTTTTTCTATTGCACTAGACATATCGAAAGCCTTCGATAGAGTCTGGCATAAATCTTTAATTTCTAAACTACCCTCCTTCGGTTTCTATCCCTCCATCTGTGCCTTTGTCTCTAATTTCCTTTCCGGCCGTTCCATAGCCGCGGTTGTGGACGGCCATTGTTCACTTCCTCACTCTATAAACTCCGGTGTTCCTCAGGGCTCTGTCCTATCTCCTATTCTCTTTCTAATTTTTATAAATGATCTCCTTAACTGTACCTTAATTCCCATCCATTCATACGCAGACGACTCAACCTTGCACTACTCCATTAGTTTTTCAGAACGCCCCAGCCAGCAATCCCTCAACGACAAACGTAATGAAGCCATAGAACTCTTAAATTCTGATCTAAATACTATTTCCAATTGGGGCAGAGAAAACCTTGTTAACTTTAATGCTTCCAAAACCCAATTTCTCCATCTATCTACCCGTCAGGATCTCCCAGCGGACTATCCCTTATTCTTCAACAATACAAAAATCAACCCTTCATCTTCTCTCAATATTCTTGGTGTCTCTTTTTCTTCTGCTCTCATTTGGAAGGACCATATTACCAGTCTTGCTAAGGCAGCCTCCCAGAAGCTGGGTGTGCTCAACCGCCTTAGGGGGTTCTTTTCCCCTGTACAGCTTCTTGCTCTGTACAGGGGCATAGTGCGCCCTTGTATTGAGTATTGTTCACATGTGTGGGGAGGTTCCTCTCACACTGCTCTCCTAGACAAAGTTGAAAGGAAGGCCTTTCGTATCATTAACTCCCGTCCACTCACCAACTCTCTGCAATCTCTCTCTCTCTCCGCCGCAATGTTGCATCTCTCTCGCTATTCTATCGCTACTATAATAATCAGTGTTCCTCAGAGCTATCCCAGTGCATACCACCTCCTTTACGTAGGGCACGTGGTACCCGTCTTGCAACTCAATCCCACCCCTACTCTGTGCAACTCTCCAACCCAAGAGTGAAACGTTACTCTCAAACTTTCTTCTACTCAACAGCTGAGCTCTGGAACTCTCTCCCAGAATCAGTCTTTCCCTCTTCCTATGACTTAAATTGCTTCAAACTCCGTGTGTCCAGGCATTTTGGCTCGAACGTCCCTTGATTTTGGCCCTGTCACTCTTTCAACTATGGGGGAGGCACTCGCTATAGGCAGTTATGCCTTTTGCCTCCCTCAATCATAGAAAAAAAAAAAAAAAAAAAAAAAAAAAAAAAAAAAAATAGATATGCCGCTTCTGAAGTTGGAAAACATAACAATGTTGGGAATAGCAACATATTGTATACAGTTAGAGCAAGTGGATATAATCTGCAATAATATTGCTAGATAATGCCCACGTTATATTATTTGTTTTAAGGGTGGGGGTTATAGTTGTTGCATTAATCCTAGATAGTTTTGCCATCTACATATATGTCATGCTAGTGGTTAATTCCCAATGTTCTGTATAAAATTGTACAGTTAAAGAAAATATAAAACTATGTTATGAATGTTACTGCTCAATAGGTGGCGTTCTGAGAGTGAGGGTATGAGTCTGGAGGGTGAGACGGTGAAGCACTTGAGCGAAGCAACCAGCCGCTTCAGAGATGGAGCTGCATCGAGCCATGATGGATGCTTCGCATATCTCACTCCCCAGACTGGAACAAGACCTCACGGGCTTCACCGTGTTGAGCGGTGGAATGTACAGGCTCTCAGCCTATGCCCGAGAGGGAGTAGTTGGAATATAGAAAAAAAAAAAAAAAAAAAAAAAAAAAGTGAATACAGATACAAATTTTGTGTTGTTATTATATTGCATTTCCTTAGCACCTCGAGCCATACAGGCCTACATCATAATTGTTTCCTCTTCAGGCTCGTCTGTTCTCATATTCAACTTTATCACCTCAGGCAAGAAGCATAAATATATAAATATATAAATATATAAACCATCGCCAGACGGGCCATTCAATCTTCTACTGTACTTCTCACTTCTCAGCTTGTTCTTCCTCTGTCCAATTACTCTTCTTTCCTATTTTTCTCCTGCCGGTCTGGATGGGCCTACATTATTATCTAGCCCCGAGTTAGGATATATGGCGAGTTATCCAGCAGCTGTGTTCTATACGCTGAGATTGTTCGCCGGAAATTTTCCAACTCATGGTGTTAATGTGTTACTCTGTCTCATAAGAACATAAGAACATAAGAAAATGAGAGTCTGCAGAAAGCTGATTGGCCTAAGCAAGGCAGATCCCTGTCCCACACAACCCCCATTACAAAGCCCAATTATAGGCTCAACACTCTAATACCCTGAGGATCATCTTACCAAAACGGTTAGAGATTAACGCAGGATTACGGGGGTCTGCAGAGCGCTGATTGGCCCAACCCGGCTGATCCCCCTTCACACCCAACCCTTCTCGTCTCGTTCACTTTTTGATGCTTCCCTTGTTATTAAGTTTGTTTTCCCATTCCCCCATTCTTCAGGTTTGTATCATATTATAGTTGAAACCCTTGTTGTTGCTGTTCGTGTTACTTCACCTTGTGTTTTAACTTAGTTCTCATCTCCTTGGTTTTTTTTTTTTTTTTTTTTTAATTTGTCTTTGCTATTTATGTTCCTACTTCGTCTCATGCTAACTCTTATCGTCTTACTACGTACCCTGCAACCTATATTTAGTAATTTCTTGTTAAACATATCAGTCTTGGAAATACGATGATGTTGTTCTATATTATAACCTCAGTGGTATCACATTTGATGTTTTGTTCTATGTGAGTGAGGGAGACAAAACGCAGAACTGCCTGTATCGAGTGCCTCCCCCAAAGTTGAACGAGTGACAGGATCCTCCCCACACATATGAACAATACTCAATACAAGGACGCACTGTGCCCCTGTACAGAGCAAGAAGCTGTGTAGGGGTAAAGAACCCTTTGAGGTGGTTGAGCACTCTCAGCTTCTGGGAAGCTGCCTTAGCAAGACTGGTAATATGGTCCTTCCAAGTGAGAGCAGAAGAAAAAAGAGAGACCGAGAATATTGAGAGAAAATTAAGGATTTATTTTTGTATTGTTGAAGTGTAAGGGATAGTCCTGTGGGAGTTCCGGATGGGTAGTAAGATAAAGACATTGGGTTTTGGTAGCTATTAAGGCAACACGGTTTTCTCTGCCCCAATTGAAAATAGTAGTTAATCAAAAAATAATGTTGCATGGCTTCATTAGAGTTTGTTTTTTGAGGGATTGCTGGCTGGGGCCTTCTGGAAAAAAAATAATTGAGTAGTTTGAGGAAGAGTCGTCTGCGTATGAATGGATGGGACTGGAGGTACAGTTGAGAAGATCATTTATGAAAATTAGAAAAAAGAATGGGAGGAACAAAAGAGTTGATAGGATGAGGAAGCGAGTGATGGCCGTCCACAACCACAGCTATGGAACGGCCGGAAAGGAAATTAGAGACAAAGGCACAGATGGAGGAATAGAAACCAAAGGAGGGTAGTTTAGAAATTAAAGATTTGTGCCAGACTCTATCTAAGGCCTTCGATATGTCTATTGCAATAGAAAAGGTTTCACCGAAGTCCCGAAAGGAGGATGACCAAGAGTTAGTAAGATATGAAAGAAGATCACCAGTAGAGCGACCCTTAAGGAAGTCATACTGGCGATCTGAGAGTAGATTATGAGAAGAGAAATGCCTAAGAAATTTGGAAGCAAGAATAGTTTAAATTTTTTTAGAGATACAAGAGATGAGAACAATTGGATGATATTTGGAGGGTTGAGAGCGGTCACCCTGCTTTGGGACAGGTTGAATGAGAGCAAACTTCCAGCAAGAAGGGAAGACATTAGAGGAGAGACAGAGACAAAAGAGTTTGCCTAGGCAGGTAGTCAGCATGGAAGCACATTTTTTGAGTACAACAGGAGGAACACCGTCCGGACCGTACGCCTTCTAAAGATTTAGCCCAGAGAGGGTAGAAAATACATCATTAGAAGAGATTACGATATTAGGCATAAGTAGAAGAGAGAGGGTACAAAGGAAATCAAGAAACAACAGGTCTAGTGACCGTTCTAGGCTGCTTGTCCTCCAAAACACTGAGGATCAAGTGTCCAAACAGTGGTTTAGAGGGGGTAAGGGAACATTGGAAAGGGAACTACTGCCCTAGAACTAATGTCCGTGGCAGGATTAGGAAGTTAGTAGGGGACAGATGGGTTAGTAACTGATGGGGGGATAAAATAAAGTTATTCATTTGCAAACGCAGTCAGTCGCGGGTTTGATGCGATATATTTGTCTAAGCGGAGTTTAAATAAATCAACGGTGCTGCAGTCTATAACATCTGTCTCGGGGAAGCCCATTCCACAAGTTGACAACTCGATTGAAGAAGAAATACTTAGATTCGTGGGAGTTAAAAGATTTACCAATAATTTTGCAACCGTTTCCCCGCGTGTAATTAGATTGGTCGATAGTGAAGTACTTACTACAGTTCATATTGTCGATGCCTTTGATGATTTTGTACACTTGAATTAAGTCGCCTCTTAATCTGCGCTGGGTTAAAGGAAATAGATTTAATTCTCTAAGACGCTCTTCGTATGGTTTGTTCTTTAGGCTAGGTATCATTTTGGTAACTCTACATTGAACTCGTTCTAGCTTGTTTATATCTTTTTGGTAATAAGGGCACCAGGATTGAACGCAGTATTCCAGAAGAGGGCGGACTAAGGAATTGTAAGGGTTAGGATAACTTCTTTGGATTTATGCTCAAATGACCTGCCTATAAAGCCAATTATTTTGTTTGCCTTCTTAACAACTTCTGAACATTGTTGACTCGGTTTTAGGTTACTCGATATTGTTACTCCCAGATCGGTTTCTCTGTTTACATTCTTAAGCTGAGTGTCATTCATCGAATAGTTTGCTTTCTCATTTAGGTATCCGATATGTAGTACTTTACATTTATCCGCATTGAAACTCATTTGCCAAATTTGGGCCCAACATGACAATTTATCTAGATTGTGTTGCATATCGTCAACTTGTTCTTTTGAGAGTACGCTATTTGAAATTTTTGTATCGTCAGCAAATTTTGAGATTGTACAGGTGAGACCCTCATCTATGTCGTTGATGTAAATTAGAAAGAGAATTGGTCCTAGTACCGATCCCTGGGGTACCCCGCTACTTACATTGGTCCATTTAGATGCCTTACCGTTTATGACTACTCTGTGCTTTCTGTCGCTGAGCCAATTTTCTATCCATTTCAACACACCGTCTTGTATTCCATGCGCTTTTAGTTTTAGCAGTAAACGTTTGTGGGGAAGTTTGTCAAAGGCCTTTTGAAAATCAAGGTATATAATATCTACAGCTTTACTCTCATCGTAGAGGTTGAGGATATCGTGGAAGAAGTCTAAGAGGTTTGTTAAACAGGAACGTTTTTTACGAAAGCCGTGTTGAGTATCTTTAAGTAAGTTATTTGCCTCTAAGTGATTTACGAGTCTGTCTCTTATGACCGTGTCTAGCATTTTACATACAATTGAGGTTAAGCTAATTGGACGATAGTTACTGGGTAGGGATTTGCTGCCTTTTTTTGAATATCGGTGTTACGTTAGCTGGCTTCCACTGATCAGGCATAGTCCCAGACTGCAAGGATTCATTGAATAGCAATGTCAGTGGTTTGGAGAGCTCATCCTTAGCTTACTTTAGAACTCTAGGCGAGATTGTATCAGGTCCAGGCGTTTTATTTACCTTGAGTTTATCTAAACAATTCAATAATTCTCTCTCTGTAACGGTGATATTGCTTAGAACATCTGAATAATCAATCTGAATCGGCGATGGTGTAGGGATATCACTGAGGTCTTCGGTTGTAAAAACTGATGCAAAGAAGGTATTGAGGGCATTACTCATTTGTACTTCGTCTTTGGTGTATTCTCCATTGTCATCGACTAACTGTCCAACAGTTGAAGTAACTACATTTTTCTTTCTGATATAACTATAGAATTATTTCGGGTTTGTTTTACTTTGATTCGCAACATGTAACTCCAGGGTCTTTTTACTTTGCTTAATTAACTTTTTGGCTTTGCGTCGTAGCTCTACAAATTTCACCCGTTCTTCTTCATTTTGTGAGGATTTTAATCTATCATTAGCAAATTTTTTAGCAAGCAGACAGTCTGAAATATCTTTATTCCACCATTTGGGCTTATCATTATGGCCTGGATGCCGTATTTTCGATGGTATGCAGTCTTGCACTGCCTTAAGGTAAGTGGTTGTGAAACACTCCCAAGATGTATTTATGTCGTTATTGTTAGTCAGAAAGCTCCAGTCAGTTTCTTTAAGCTTTGATTTAAGTTTATGAAAATTTGCTTTCTTGAAATTAGGGACTTTCTCAATGCTGCTATTTGATTTGTTACTAGTAAACATTAAAGTGAAAGTTATCGTACGATGGTCGCTGTTACTGAATTCATCACCAACATTCAAATTCTCTATTAATTCTTCTTTTGTTGTGAGTACAAGGTCAAGCACATTATTACCACAGGTCGGAGATTGTACAAATTGAAAAAGTGAACTCTCTTGAAAGTTAGCATAGAGGTCGTGTCCAGAGTGTGAAGTAAGAATATCGCCCCATTTAGTCACAAGTAAGTTGAAATCGCCAAGAATTACGGTATCTTGTATGTTAGTTATTTCTGCAATTTGTTCATAAATTTCACTGTCAGTTTGCACTGATTGAGATGGGGGTCTGTATAATAAAGCTAGTGTTATTTTAGTTCCTCGTTTATTATTTAATAGTACGTAAGATATGTCTATATTCGCAATTTGAGGTTTTGACATTAAGACGGGATTAAGACTTTCCTTTATAAAAAACAGAACTCCTCCTCCATTTCTATTGATCCGACTTTTCTCCAACATTGTATAACCAGGAAGCGAATATTCGGCTAAAAAGTCTCTGTCTTCCGTATTTAACCAAGATTCTGTTATGCCGATGATATCATAATGTTCCGTAAACACGATTTCCTCTAGATCTGAAAATTTATTGCGTATGCTACGAGCATTTACATAAAACACCTTAAGAGTATTAGAGTTGGATGTTACTGATTGTGCATTGTCTGAATTTTCAGTTCGTATTTGACTTACACTACCCTGTCTGGGGTCTGGTTGACCCCGTTTTTTGAACGGAAATCCTTGACTGCATCGTTCAGCAGACGACCAAGATGTGCAGCTCCTACTTCATTGAGATGTACAGTTGGTCAAGGATGAAAGTATACAGTTTTTCGTCTGCTATAGCCACACATAGTTTGTCATGTTGGCAGCCCTGGTAGCCATATCTCAGAGCCCGCCCTCCTTATACAGGGTGTTTAAAAACGTGTTCCTGGACTTAGTTGTCAGACGGAAATATGAAGAGATTGCTCTATAATCTTTGACGTGAATATCACTTCGGAGATATTAATCACTAAATGTTATTGATAGATATACAAGAAATGCGAGAGTGAAAACGAAAATCAAAACGTCTACCTATATACGATATTTCAGTGGAATACAGGTCCATTTTCACACGTGGTAATATGTGGCTAATAATGTAGGGTATGGTGATATCAATGTTGCAGTTGGTTTGCAGGTGTTCTGCTGGTAAAAATAAAAATAATAATAATAATAAATAAATAAATAAATAAAAATCACAAGTAAAGCCTCATTATGCTTCGAGGACTGACTCATAAAGCAATGGCGTTCGCAAGATGAGTAAAATTGCTGGGTCATTACCCTATTGAACACTAAGGCTTCCTTACGTCCACATTTAGGAATTAGATTGTTGTGTATCTAAAGTAGACGAATATGGAGTGGCTATAAAAGATATTACGATATACACTTAACATTATAACATTCATAATAAATAATGAGTAGAAAGAGGAATCTAATAATACTTGTTAATTAATAAGTAGGTAAATATTGATATTTCACTTTCATTCCCAAGACTGGATTATATGTGATCCAAAGGGCAATGCAACGGAGGCGAGCGCCGGTTTGGGCTAGTGGAAAGGCTGCCAACATGACAAACCATGTGTGGCTATAGCAGACGAAAAACTGTATACTTTCATCCTTGACCAACTGTACACCATCTCCTGAAAACAAAGATTTATCATAGTAAAAATGATCCCACGTGTCGACAAAGCCGATGTCCTCCTCCCTGCAGAGTTTGGCTAGTCGGCGATTTGTACTGGTAGCTATGTTGTAGAATCGGTTTTCTACATCAATCCGGGGAACAATTCCTGAAATTAAGATTCTATTAGATTTTTCCTTGAAGGACCTGATCAACCGCCGGTACTTGCAAAGTAGTTCCTCTGACCGCGTCCGTTGAACATCGTTAGATCCAACGTGGATGACTTACGTAGTGCTTGCGGGGGCGAGCCTGGAAACCTCTTCCACAGCCGCAACAATGTCGTCCACGCCGCCACCTGGGATACAGAATCGCTTTCTGGTCCTGGGTGCCCTGGCGCAGAACTCGGTTAGTTGGCCACGGACCATTGAGTCGCCCACAAGCCGAACTTCTTCCGTTTCCTCTTCCTCGTCAATAGCCAGAATTTTGAAGCGGTTTTGGCATGTTGTCGGGATGACCTTACTGGTACTGGGATGCACATTGTTTCTCACTAACTGAAAATTGTCCTGGGGGGGAGTGAGAGTAGAGTCATTATTATTTTCTGCAACATCTAAGGTAGCTGCTGGTGTGGGTACCGGTACCGGTACTGTATGCACTGGAATGGCGGTTGACATCGTAGTGGTTTCTTGGGCCGAGGGCACTCCTACGTTGAGTGTGGCAAATTCTTGAAGGGATTCAAGCTTCGTAGTCAGGGCATCGATCTTGCGGTGAGCTGCATTCAATTAATCCGCAATCTTCTCTCGGAGCTGGCAACATCTACAAATTTGGACATCAGTATCAACAAACATGGTAGGGCCAAATTTACCGGAACAACTTGTGCAAGTTCGTTGCGGCGCCATGACGATATAATCACAATATGCCTGAAAATCACACAAATTTATGGTAGTAAAATGGTACAATTAAAGCCTGAAAATCACAAAAAATGTATGTTAGTAATGTGATACAATTAATTCCTGAAAATCACACAACATTTTGTTAGCAATATGATAAAATTAATATGCCTGTAAATCACAAACAATATGTTAGCAATAGAACACAATTTATGCCTGAATAAAACAAAAATTATTGATGTTAGCAGTATGACACAGTTAAAGCCTGAAAATCACAAATGGACTAGAAATTTGTTACAAAATTTACTGGAAAAAAAGTGGGAGAGGGTTAATGTAGCCTAGTGAGAAAACTGGAAAACAGTATACAGTACACTAACAAAAAATATTTGTTAGCAATATGGTGCAATTAATGCCTGTAAATCACAAAAAGAAGAGGTGGAGAGGGAGGAATAGCACCGGAATCATCCAAGGTGGAGTTTTTAGGAAATGTTTGAGCGAAGAGTTCAGCTTTGTCAGAGGAAGAAGTGATGGTTGTGCCATCAGGGTGGAAAAGGGGAGGGAAAGACGAGGTAGACAAATTGTTGGAGAGGTTTTTGGCTAGATGCCAGAAAGCTTGGGAAGAGGTATAGTTGGATAGTTCAGTGCATTTATTATTGATGAAATGCTCGGGACATCCATGATTTATTTCCCTGCTGCTGTTTGAAAAACTGGAAAAGGGGCTCAGTTATCTTTGGTAAAGGGTAGAAGATCAACGAAACTTCTACAATTATTGTGATGTATTGCTGCTTTGCATGCCAAGCAAGGCCTTTACTCCCAAGGCCACCTTCTTTATGTGCTCTTTGATAAAGGTGGGAGTATGTTAGTATCAGTAGTTTATGTGCATGTGTGTGTAGTACCCGGTATATGGCCAGAGCTGAGGGGGGGAGCGGCGGTATAATCCCTCCAATCACACGATGGTATATTGAGGATCATAATGCTACTGTACTGTCAGATTGTTTTTGGCTTTAGGAACTACCGGTATAGAGTCAACCACTTTAAGAAGTTGATGTCAATTTATTTTTTTATTTACTGTGTCCAGACGATGTTATTCAACATTATGAAGTGATTGTCAGAGTTAATAATAATAATAATAATAATAATAAAGTTTATTTCCACCGACAGTGGTTATTCTTCTTACATAGTATTTACATATATACAGTTGGGGGTTTAGTGTTTTCAAAGTAGTTACAATACTAATACATAATACATAATTTAGTGTTACATACAGTAGACATACAGTTGTTAGTTGTGTATTCAGACCAGGTGTGACGGACCACAATTCCTAAGCTGTAATTACAAATACACCAAGTACTGTAGGTCAGCTCAGATCTATGTAGATTAAGAGGGCAGATAAGCCTGTGGATTATTAGGTTAGCCCTTGCACCTGGCTCAGGGTAGGACACCTTCATATAGCCTATCTAAATACAGTAACGTTCTCTTTAATACAGTATTATATTTTTACATAAGAACATAACAGTGTATACAATTAAAATTTAAATTTAAAGATCTGCTGTTTAACTAAGACATACCCGGTACTGGAGAGAGAGAGAGAGCGCGAGCGAGAGCGAGCGCAAGCAGCGCGGGGGATTATAAGGGATTAAAATTGGGGTGGGAATCAGACAGAGAGAGATTTAGGGTTTAGAGAGATATATATACATATACATATTATGATATACATATATACATACACATGTACACATACACACACACATATATACATATATATATAGAGAGAGAGGGTCATGTCTACAGATTTCTTATGAACATTAATTTAATCATAAGCAGAGTTTAGCAGCAAGGTTTTAACATTAATCTTAAAGGTTCCTAGGCTACTGGAAGTTTGTACATTAACTGGGAGTTTGTTCCAAAGTACAGGTCCTTTTACCGTTAATTTGTTTTGCCCTATGTCAGTTTGAACATTCGGAATAAAAAGCATATTATGTTGTCTCGTTGTGCTAGCTGTTACATTGAATACTGTGGGTAGACTTAGTAGATACTCTGGGTAAAGCTTATTTAAGTATTTGAAAATAACTATTAGTGTGGCATGCGTTATTTTATCTTTAATATTTAACCATCTTAGTTCCTTTAATATAGGAGTGACATGATCAAACTTTTTTGACTTACCGTCAGCCATTTTAGCAGCAAAATTCTGAAGTTTTTGCACTGGATATTGGGGTAGCATTTGATGAACCCCAAATTACACTACACTAATTTATTATACTTAGCACTAGTGTTTGTACAATGATTGTTCTAGTTGATTTGGCAAAGTGACCTTTTATTCTATTGATATACATAAGTGTCCCTACTACTTTTTTACTCATTTCACTATTGTGGACATAAAAGTTCATATTATGTCTATCAAAATATATGCCTAGATTTTTTACATGAGTGGTAGGTTCTATAGTGCTGTCATTAAGGCGTATTGAAAGTACCTGACGAGTGCCTATGAATATGCATTGGGTTTTATCAGCGTTCATCATTAATCCATTTTGTATAAAATATAGTCTCAGTTTTTGTAGTATTTCTTCCGTTTTAGTAATTAGATTGCCAAAATTATTTGCCAAAATTATTTACCGAGTCACTGAGTAGAAGTTGTGTGTCATCGGCATATTGTACAAGTGTACAGTCTTTGATATATTTAATATAAGAATATAAGAACATAAGCATGTCATTTACGAATATAATAAACAATAATGGACCTAAAATTGATCCTTGAGGAACACCGTATGTTACTGGTAATTTTGAGGATAGTATGTTATTCATAAGAACTGATTGTGATCTTTCATTTAGATAACTTCTAAACCAGAATGGGTTAACTTTGAATTTAATTAGTTTATTTATAAGGGTGTTATGATGGACACTGTCAAATGCTTTAGAGCGGTCACACAAGGTTAGCAAAGATACTTGTTTGTTATCCATATTATTATATATTGCATTAGTGACAACTGTAAGGACCGTTTCGGTGGATAATTTTGGTCGGAATCATGTTGGCATATTGACAGTAGTTTATTAGTTTCTAGGAAATTTGATAGTTGATTAGCGACAATCTTTTCGAGTATTTTTGAAAAAAAATGGGTTGATTTAGACAGTTTGTTAACCCTTTGAATCTTGCAGTCCTTCATAAGTTAGTGTCTGGCAGTTACATTATTAAACTGAACAACTGATTGAAGGGGTTGCTGACAACTTCAACAATCCCTCTAATTCTCACAGTTTATTTATAAGTTGTATACATGTTTTTGTGTGTAGCTTGAATAAGGACAATTTTGTTGTGAAGGTACGCACAGTTTCCCAGACATGAATCTGGGGCAAATACTGTGAATGAGTGACAAGATTTAACTTTGTCGCAACTTTATAATTAATAAGGTTTGATGCCAATTATTTACCATACACTTCTAAAATAATGCTGTAATGCCTTTACAATAATGCTGTTAGAAGTATGAAAGAGAATCTGTTTGTATTAAATTGTATACTGTGCATTAATCCGCTATGCTTATTAAATACGGATAACCTTCACAGCAATTGTCCCAAGTTCATGTCTTGATAACTGTATATTGATCATTTACTGCAATATGTGGCTGAATGGCAATGGCTATAGGTATAATGATTGGCCTCTACATTTGTATACCTCTCATTTATGTACTTAAACTCTGTTCATGATATTCTGTCATTTTTATCTGGCTCACATTATATTATTTTATTAAGCTTAGAAAGGTTCAGTAGGAGTCAAAGGGACAGTTTATAAAACCTATTGCACCCCTTTGATTTCTTGAGATCATGGCTAAGCTAAGTAATATTGTCTATTAAAAATATTAATAATTGATGACAAGAGTTACGGTACTGGAAGCCCGCCCCTCTTGGCACACATAACTCCACTGTATCACCAGCCACGGGTTCCGGACAACTCATACAGGTAAACCATTTCAACCACTAAAGCTCAGCCTTTCATAAACAACTACTGTAGGGCTAGGGGAGGTGTGGTGGAGTGGTCATGCCACTGGATTGGTAATCCAATGGACCCGGGTTCAAATCCCGATATGTCAATGGGAAGATATTATTGGGATTGAATTTGTGCTGTACCTAGTATCAGTGCATTACCACAAAGCCCACCGAAATGCCAAAAAAATACCCTCATTGTTCCCTGATTAAATAACACTGTATGAATATTCCCATATTCAAAATATGTTACAGGGGGACAATGCCTAGTGAGTTCACTGGTCAATAGGTGGCGTTCTGAGAGTGAGGGTCTGAGTCTAGAGGGTGAGACGGTGAAGCACTTGAGCGAAGCAACCGGCCGCTTCAGAGATGGAGCTGCTTCGAGCCATGATGGATGCTTCACATGTCTCACTCCCCAGGCTGGAACAAGACCTCACGGGCTTCACCGTGTTGAGCGGTGGCATGTACAGGCTCTCAGCCTATGCCCGAGAGGGAGTAGTTGGAATATAGAAAAAAAAAAAAAAAAAAAAAAAAAAATATACCATTGCCGCAGTGATATCCTAACCTAACTTAACCTAGCCTAACAGTATTGGTTGTATTGGCAATAGTTAAAAACTACTGGTTGAAATGGTGTACTGAAGTTGTCCGATACTGACAAACCACTACTTAACATCCTACATTATGTGTGCCTAGCAAGGGTTAACACAAGTATGGTAGATTATCACTATATCGTATATATATAGGAGTGTACGTATCCCGCTTCCCGATTACTCCCCTCGGCTCGTAGGAGATTCCATGGTTCATGGACAACTTATGGAGTTCTGCGCTAGGGCACCCAGGACCAGGAAGCGCTTTTGTATCCCGGGTGGCGGTGTGGACGACGTTGCAGCTGCAATCAACGAAGTTTCAAAGTTAGCCCCCTCACACACAATGTACGTCATTCATGTCGGACCTAATGACGTGCAGCAGACCCGATCGGAGGATCTCATGCTGAAGTACCGGAAGATGATTCAGAAATATAAGGAAAATTGAGGCAGAGTCATCATATCGGGGATTGTCCCCAGGATCGGTGCGGAGAGCCGATTATTCAATATAGCCACTAGTGTAAATCGTCGTCTGGCTAACCTCTGCAGGGAGGAAAACGTTGGATTCATCAATACCTGGAATGACTTCTACAGTGAAGATCATCTGTTTGGAGCGGATGGAGTCCATCTGAACCAGGTGGGAGCAGCAAGATTTGGCCGCCTGCTTCACAACGCAGTAAAGGCTTTTCGGAGAAAAAGCAGAGCCAACCAAGGACCACCAGGGACGAGATTCGAGGCCCGAGTATCACCAGAGACAAGGATTGAGGACCGTGGACGACCAGGGGTGACGATCGAGGACCGAGAACTACCAGGGACGACGATCGAGGACAGCGAGAACGGAGGACCACCAGAGACATTGATAGAGGACCACTAGGGACAATGATCGAGGACCGAAGACAACCAGGGACGAGGATCGAGGACTGAGGACAGACAGGTACATAAATGTAGATCCGAGCAGAACCAAGAATTTGAATAAAGGGCGTTCCGTGAATTCCAAATCCAAAACTTTAAATGTTTTCTATGCAAACGCTCGTAGCATACGCAATTTTCGGAGAAAAAGCAGAGCCAACCAAGGACCACCAGGGATGAGATTCGAGGCCCGAGTATCACCAGAGACAAGGATTGAGGACTGTGGACGACCAGGGGTGACGATCGTGGACCGAGAACTACCAGGGACGACGATAGAGGACAGCGAGATCGGAGGACCACCAGAGACATTGATTGAGGACCGAGGACCACTAGGGACAATGATCGAGGACCTAAGACAACCAGGGATGAGGATCGAGGACTGAGGACAGACAGGTACATAAATGTAGATCCGAGCAGAACCAAGAATTTGAATAAAGAGCGTTCCGTGAATTCCAAATCCAAAACTGTGAATGTTTTCTATGCAAACGCTCTTAGCATACGCAATACATTTTCAGATTTAGAGTAACTATTGTTTACAGAAAATTACGATGTTATTGGCATAACAGCATCTTGGCTCAATACAGAAGACAGAGACTTTTTAGCAGAGTATTCACTTCCCAGTTATGTAATGTTTGAGAAAACTCGAATTAATGGAAATGGAGGTGGAGTTTTATTTTTTATCAAAGAAAGCCTTAACCCGACCCTCTTGACAAAACCTCAAATTGTGAACGTCGACACATCATTTGTGCTAATAAAGAATAATAAAGGTACAAAACTAATACCTGCACTAATATACAGACCTCCAGCAGTGCAAACTGACAGAGAAATTTATGAGCAAATTGCAGACTTAAGTAACTAGCAAGATACCGTAATTTTTGCCGACTTCAATTTACCTGTGACCAATTGGGGAGATAGTATTACTTCACACTCTCGACAAGACCTGTATTCAAACTTGCAAGAGAGTTCGCTATATCAATTTGTTAGATCTCCAACCCGTGGAAATAATGTCCTTGACCTTGTTCTTTCAACAAAAGAAAAATTGATAGAGAATTTGAATGTCGGTGATGAATTCAGCAACAGCGATCATCGTACGATAACTTTCAGTTTAAAGTTTACTAGTAACGAACCAAATAGCAGCATCCAGAAAGTCCCTAACTTCAAGCAAGCAACCTTTTGTAATCTTAGAGCAATGTTTAAAGAAACTGACTGGAGCTTTCTAATTAACAATAACGACATAAATACATCTTGGGAATCATTCGCAGACACTTACCTAAAATACCATCGAAAATACGGCGTACAGGCCATAATGATAAGCCCACATGGTGGAATAAAGGGATTTCAAACTGTCTGCTTGCTAAAAAGTTTGCTAATGATAGATTAAAATCCTCATAAAATGACGAAGAACGGATGAAATTTGTAGAACTACGACGCAAAGCCAAAAAGTTAATTAAGCAAAGTAAAAAGACCCTGGAGAGACATGTTGCAAATCAAAGTACAACAAACCCAAAAGAATTCTATAGTTATATCAGAAAGAAAAAAGTAGTTACTTCAACTGTTGGACCGTTAGTCGATGGAAATGGAGATAATACCAAAGACGAAGTACAAATGAGTAATGCCCTCAATACTTTCTTTGCATCAGTTTTTACAACAGAAGAACTCATTGATATCCCTACAGCATCGCCGATTCAGATAGATAATACTGATGTTCTAAGTAATATCACCATTACAGAGAGAGAAGTATTGACATGTTTAGATAAACTCAGGGTAAATAAAACGCCCGGACCTGATACAATCTCACCTGGAGTTCTAAAGGAAGATAAGGATGAGCTCTCCAAACCACTGACATTGCTATTCGATAAATCCTTGCAGTCTGGAACTATGCCTGATCAGTGGAAGCTAGCTAACGTAACACCGATTTAAAAAAAAGGCAGCAAATCCCTACCCAGTAACTATCGTCCAATTAGCTTAACCTCAGTTGTATGTAAAATGCTAGAAACGCTCAAAAGAGACAGACTCTTAAATCACTTAGAGGAAAATAACATACTTTAAAATACTCAACACGGCTTTCGTAACAAACGTCCCTGCTTAACAAATCTCTTAGACTTCTTTCACGATATCCTCAACCTCTATGATAAGAGTAAAGCTGTAGATATTATATACCTTGATTTTCAAAAGGCCTTTGACTTAATTCAAATTTTCAAAATCATCAAAGGCATCGACAATATGAAATTTAGTAAGTACTTCACTATCGACCAATCTAATTACACGCGGGGAAACGGTTGCAAAATTATTGGTAAATCTTTTAACTCACACGAATCTTGAATTTCTTCTTGTTACGTCCTGGGATATATAAACACTGGGCTCTTTCTATTGGACTAGGTATGCGGCAACAAGCACCAACGGAAAACGCTAGATCCAACCCTTATCTATAAACCCAGGCAACAAACTACCCTAAACCGTCAAGAGTCCTGCCTGGACAACAAGGTATCCTATGACTCGGTTACAGGGTGCACGCACTATAGACTGCTGATAGTCAAGCAGGCTATATAAAAGATCACAATTAAGTTGACTTAAAGCTTCAAGGAAAAGATAGATAACAGAATTAAATTGCAGAAACAATTTAATAACAAACTAGAAGAAAGTACATTTAACGTTACGTTAATTAATACAACTAATCACCCCTGCGTGAAAGAAGGTGAAAGCAAACAGTCCTCAAAACATCGTACAGGTAGACAAGATGCAGGTTTCTAAACTGCATGCGGCTACTGTAGGATCTGATGCTTAGCAAAGAAAGTAAGTTACGGATTTAGAGAACTCTTAACTCATAAGCAGGAATAAATACTAGTGATAGGCCATACAGTGTATAATGGCATAGGTATAATTAAATAAAGGCAGCAACTCGCAACATAACCACATACAGGTGTGCTTCTCACTTTTAGTCAGGCAAGCCTGCTCGGACAGAGTCTCTAAGCCACACCCTGACTCAGAATGCCCACAAAAACGGTAAAACTGTGGCACAATAACAAGCATACAGAGATGATAAACCCCTAGCTGTTAATCTGCCAGGTGGCAGAGGTCTAGCCGGAAGGATATAGGCTTCGGATACCCGGGCTGAGCCACCTGCTCTAGCCTAGGGACGTTCCCAAGTCTGTGCGCCAAATTTCTCTAATTGAAAGGGTGCTCTCTTGAGAGACTCATATCCCAAGTATCTGACTTTCTCCTGTCGACCCAAAAACAAAAGCAAGACGTGGTAGCACAGTGCTGAGTGGACTAGGCAAGGGCCCTCACACAACACAACACTAGACACACAGGGACACAGAGAAGAAAATGCCCCCAGACTCCCACGGGTATCCTAGTAAAGTCGTGCGGGTCCACAGGACTCGCACCAGCAGACTTTACTTAAAGGATCGCAAAAAGCCTCCCCTCCGGTCTAGCCCCTGCTAACCTGCCACAAGAACACACTAGCAAGCATGAAACCATCAAATATGAGACAACAAAAAAGCTTCCTAGGTCTCATTAACAATTACATCTCTGCATAAGGCCCAAAATCCTATCTAATTATCTGAGAGCTCGTCGTTAATACAATAATAGATATAAGGTCTATCAAGGGGATGGGATAATTAAATAGATTGGTGAAGTAGTGGAAGGAAGGTATACAAAGTAAGAGAGAAAGTTTCTAAGTGGGGTTGAGAGGGATAGATATCAAGGGGGTCCGAAGGGTACGACAGTGAGGTGAGCTCTGAGTCTTGAATCTGTCTGGACCCCACCCTAGGCATGCGAAATACATCCCATGCTTGGCAACACTCAACACAGTTGCCGGGTCAAAATCCTCTACCCCTTGCGTGAGTCGAAACTAAGCCTAACGTTGCGATCAAATTGGCAACATCAGGCTCGTCCCAAGCTAGATTCTCCGCGCGAAGCAACGTCCCCCAGCCGGTCTCTCTCTCCCGCTCGTCTCCTCCCACTCTCACTAGACTTACATCTTATATATTATAATGAAACAATCAACTATCGAGAATAAAATATACTAAGATGCGTTGGTTAAGAATAAGGGCAGCTTCAAGCTGTGAAACAACATAAGAATATCCCAGACATTAGTTACATGTCATAGGATATATACTAAGGAAAAGCCTGCCGGCCGCCTGCCGCCAGCCGCCAGCTGGTTTCTAAACGGCTGGGCAGCCGACACTCGCGCATGCCCGCACGTGGCTACTATGCAGGAGCGTCACATTCTTTAATCGAGTTGTCAACTTGTGGAATGGGCTTCCCCGAAACGTTATAGACTGCAGCACCGTTGATTCTTTTAAACTTCGCCTAGACAAATATCTTGCATCAAACCCGCGACTGACTGCATTTGTAAATGAATAACTATATATGATCCCCCCCTCAGTAACTAACCCCGCTGTTCCCTACTAACTTCCTAATCCTGCCATGGACATTTGTTCCGGGGCAGTACTTCCCTTACCCCCTCTAAATCACTGTTTGAATACTTGATTCTCAGTGTTTTGGAGGACAAGCAGCCTAGAAGGGTCACTAGATCAGTTGTTGCTTGATTTCCTTTGTACTCCCTCCCCTTATCTCTCGCTCACTCTCACTTTCTCTCTCTCTCTCTCCCTTTCTCAGGAACGTAGATAGGATACAAAGGGAGGTAAAGCCAGAGTGGGAGAGGCTAAGGTAGCAGTAATTATGTCAATAAGGGATACATTGAAGTAAAACAACACAAAAGGGTTGGTCACAGTCTCCCTTCATCAATATCACTCACGCTTCACTTATGACCTCAGACACACGCACATACATGGTACACAATCTTACTTCACACATGTAAGCTAATACATATAAGTATGCACCAACAAAACGCACAGCTTGTCCATGTTTGCCTTCCCCACGTACTGTAACACAACCAAACAAACCCCAAGCGTGCACATATACTTTTACACAGCACACTTAGGTTTGGATTATCAAGCAAACATTTCCCTTCGAAGCGCATGATACAAAACAAATATATTGGGAATGTGTGTTATTAACAGAGAAGTACACGGATGAGCATGCTCATGTTAAAGGTAAAATCTTGTTCTAGTGATTCCTTCCATTAACGGCGCTGCGAAGGGAAAACATTGTTTAATAATGCAAGTGTTAAAATCACACCCATGTTTACACATAAAATGTTCAAATAAACAATATATTGTATATAATATAATATCAAACGCTTGCTCCTTCTTGACATTAGTGCACTATTCATTCTCAATGCATACTATTACGCATTGGTTATGCACATGCAAAATATACATGACAGATAAATACAGCATATTTTGCCATAAATTGACTTCCCAATGCCCAATTACTAATACAACTCTGACCTGATAACCCCAGCATAACTAAGATTAACTTAGGTTTACCTATGATAATTTCAACGTTATAAAACATGAGAGAGAGAGAGAGAGAGAGAGGTCTTTGTGAGGAGGATGTACGGTGTGAGGTGCTAGACTGACATCGTGCCAGAGTGACATGTAATGGTAAAGCAGCCCATATGCCTTATACATAACCAAAACAGTTAAATCACGACTGTATTTCGATATATTTTACTTAATGTTATTTTATTGGGTTAGGTTGGTTAGGTTAAGTTAGTAAATGCCATAGCATTACGTCAAAATCAACCGAAATAGAATCGTGGTTAGCGCTCAGGGATCCCTTGCCTTCTACAAGTCGATCCCATACTTCATCCCACCAAATTATTGTTATATATAGTTATTTTCTGCATTAGTATTATTGTAAGTAGTGGTAGGTTATGCTCTTTAACGATATATCGAAATACAGTCGTGATTTAACTGATTTTGGTTATATATAAGGCATATGAGCTGTTTTAAAATGTCACTCTGGCACGGTGTCACTATAGCACCTGACAACGGAAGGAAATGGACAAAGGTCCAGAGGAGGGGTGCTACACCAATTATACAAGGACAATCACAGCATGGAAGCTTGTTATGTCAACAAACGGATTAGTTATGTGCAGTTCTCTTGTATATTTTGTTAACAATTGCCAAATGGGGACACGTTTAACAAATCTCTGGATATTTAGAACCCTGAGAAAATTCGATACAGTTTCATACTCAGCCAAGCCTCTCTCTCCATCCCTTCTTCAATGTTCGTCATCCTGAATATATGTACAGTACGTACTGTACCTCCTGTTTACCGCGACAACATCCCATAATTCGAAAATTCCGTTCATTCCCACCTCAGCTCTTAAATTTAAATAATTAAATAACGGCTAGCGAATAGAATCCAGCTAAACACACACACAACATATATATATATATATATATATATATATATATATATATATATATTATATATATGTATATATATGTAGTTATATATATATATATATATATATATATATATGTATATAATTTCTGCAATGGAACTTCCTCTTGGGAATTGAAGTCTCACAAGGAAAAGGAGAACCAGCTTAGTAGCGAACATCATTATATCTCTATTGGGTATCAAGCGTTTCGGAGAAGTCAGTCTCCATCTTCAGTGAATCTAAAATAGATGAAAGTTTACATAAGAAACAAAACAAATAATTACCTATGGATATGAAATATCAAACAGTAAGGTTCCAATGAATATGAACCGAAAAGAGCTAAACATAATTTAAAAACTATATATTAAGAGAACCGCATTAGGCTAAACTTAAAAAAGAGAGGGTATACAATAAAGTACGAACAAAAAATGGAATGATATTTACCGAGTGAAAAACGGTGTTGCAGTGGTATGTTGTTCAGGCTGGGCTTTAATTATTTATATAGATAGATTCTTTACATATACAGGTATATATATATATATATATATATATATATATATATATATATATGTATATATATATATATACAGTATATATATAAATATTGGAGAGATAAATATACTACTAGAAACATGATATTGCTGTAGAGTACAGTAATACAAATTTAACTCTCTCTCTCTCTCTACTCTACTCTACTGTCCTATTCTTCCACTAAAAACTGTCCCTGTCTAGTAGTATTAGTAGACCAACTAGTTGGGGCCGCAAGGTCTAATTGGTCTAAGTATCTGTGTGTCACTGTGTAACTCTCTATTTTAACTCCCTGTTTTACCTTAGTACAGTTATAGATATTCATTGTTGTATACAAGTTTTACCAGTCGACTCCCCTCCCCACTCGTTTATGGTTTACCAGTCAACTCCCCTCCCCACTCGTTTATGGTTTACCAGTCGACTCCCCTCCCCACTCGTTTATGGTTTACCAGTCGACTCCCCTCCCCACTCGTTTATGGTTTACCAGTCGACTCCCCTCCCCACTCGTTTATGGTTTACCAGTCGACTCCCCTCCCACTCGTTTGGTTTACCAGACTCCCCTCCACTCGTTTATGGTTTACCAGTCGACTCCCCTCCCCACTCGTTTATGGTTTACCAGTCGACTCCCCTCCCCACTCGTTTATGGTTTACCAGTCGACTCCCCTCCCCACTCGTTTATGGTTTACCAGTCGACTCCCTCCCCACTCGTTTATGGTTTACCAGTCGACTCCCCTCCCCACTCGTTTATGGTTTACCAGTCGACTCCCCTCCCCACTCGTTTATGGTTTACCAGTCGACTCCCCTCCCCACTCGTTTATGGTTTACCAGTCGACTCCCCTCCCCACTCGTTTATGGTTTACCAGTCGACTCCCCTCCCCACTCGTTTATGGTTTACCAGTCATCTTCCCTACCCACTCGTTTATGGTTTACCAGTCGACTCCCCTCCCCACTCGTTTATGGTTTACCAGTCGACTCCCCTCCCCACTCGTTTATGGTTTACCAGTCGACTCCCCTCCCCACTCGTTTATGGTTTACCAGTCGACTCCCCTCCCCACTCGTTTATGGTTTACCAGTCGAATCCCCTCCCCACTCGTTTATGGTTTACCAGTCGACTCCCCTCCCCACTCGTTTATGGTTTACCAGTCGACTCCCCTCCCCACTCGTTTATGGTTTACCAGTCGACTCCCCTCCCCACTCGTTTATGGTTTACCAGTCGACTCCCCTCCCCACTCGTTTATGGTTTACCAGTCGACTCCCCTCCCCACTCGTTTATGGTTTACCAGTCGACTCCCCTCCCTACTCGTTTATGGTTTACCAGTCGACTCTCCTCCCCACTCGTTTATGGTTTACCAGTCGACTCCCCTCCCCACTCGTTTATGGTTTACCAGTCGACTCCCCTCCCCACTCGTTTATGGTTTACCAGTCGACTCCCCTCCCCACTCGTTTATGGTTTCTATTGATTTCAATGTTTTAATTTTTCCTTCAATATTTCTTTATTTATGTTTTCTTTCTCACCGACACCTTCTGATAACCTTGTTCACTTTTCGTATCCTAATCAATTTGTCTTACCTTTTCTCTTCATCCTCTGCATCTTCTCTTCCACTTCTCTGTTTCTTCACATTGTACAATCAATTGTTCTTCTATTTTCTCATCTACATTATTTTCCAACTTTTCCTCATGTTTATTTCACTCATTCATCCTACCACATTTTTTTTCCATATCATGGTCAGCTTCCACTTGTTCCTGTTTTACTCTGTAATAGATTGGCCGTTGTTCAATCTCTTTCCTTCTATCTACTCCATTCCTCTCTGCTATTCGTATTCGCAATCGTCCTCCTTTTCCCTTCCCTTACTCCTCATTAAACACGGACAAAAATTCAACTTCACCCCAATTGAATGTGTCACTTTACCTGTCACACACACGCGGCTCCTTTCTAATTAAAAGTGTCGTGGATGAAAAGGAATGAACACGAACGATGGCCAGTGGAAAAAAACGCGATATCCTAATGGAGAGAGATAAATGTCGAACATTTGAAGGTAACGAAGGATAAGGACTTTAATTCGAGGTAAATTATAGCGAATGGTGCAAGTAATTGGAATAGTTAGTAGTGGATATATATATATATATATATGATACCTACTGTCTCTCTAATATTATGACAAATATATATTTCCAATGATATCTACATTTACTTTATCTATGATAACTCTAGTCTTTTTTTCGAAGTTGAAAGATGCTCTGTAGATTTTCAGCACACACTGATCTGTATCTCGTTCTACACACACACAGGCATACTCTTGCGCACAAAACTATAACAAACGCACATTAACCCATTGGCTGAGGGAGACGTTCCGGACGAGATACCGGGACTTCAGCACTCAACCACGGACCAGCAGCAACTTCAAATATGATTAATGGCCCTGTTATATGTTAGGAATATAAATGAATGACAAATAATGTCTACACAGACTAAGCTAGGATACGAATATTAATCAAAGCTATATTGCATTGTTGCGTAAGTAATGAACAGTGAGGAAAACGATAATAATTTAATTGGATATAAAAAAACAGAATAGCCTTATCAAATAAGAAAATATGACGAATATAATCTGAAGAAAATTATTGGGAATCATATAATTATTTAAAACGCAAAACATAGAAAACCAGTGCAAGATTAAGTAAAATGGTGAATTAGTGTGAATTACTCAACGCGGACAACTAGTCCGAGTGGTTCCACTGGTGCTTGCATTGAAATAATCAGATCAATTGATATGGACAGAGCTGTCAATTTACTCCAGACAGCCGAATCAGGCAGAACAGATATATCAGACAGAAAGGTTGCGAAGGCACGATTAGTCTCATCAAATAATTAAGTCAACATAATTTAACAATGGCTTGAACTGAGTTGTGATAATTAATAGGCGAGCTCACAGAAACAACATTCCTGATATTCTGCTGTCAGATTCATTTGATTGTTGGCTAGATATGGGTCACAGTCACCATTTATGTTCTTGGTAGGGCCCATCAATACCATATAAAATCCTTAGTATTTTTATCTAGTGATCAACAATGGTTCCACTGAGCTAATGAAAACTTTTGAATGAGCTAGATATCAACCTATGACTCATTTAAAGTCAATTATACAACTCAAATACAATTTCTGCATTAATGATTGCGTCTATTAGTTAGTGTTGACAAATTATTCTAAGAAATATGTGTTGGTAAATCCTACCGGAACTTACTATTGTCCAACGACAATAACAAGGGCAAGAAGAGTGAACCAGTTATTTTTTGTTTTCACTTTATCAATTTGAATATACGAACACTCCTACTGACAAAAGTTTTCTTTAGTCTGTATATTCGGTCACACAACGCGACGATGAGTTGATATCTTACTCCAGATGACAGTTTGGATGACGAGTTTATAGTGACGGTTTATACCAACTTGCCAGACCAGCGGTGCCTTGACAATTACCCAGTTTAGATCAGTCCAGTTCAGCTCCTAAACCCTCATGACCAACCCCTGGCAACTATCGGTTATTGTCGTTATCGAGTACTTGGAACCCCATCACTTGTTGACGAAATTCTGACGGATATCAACAACAGATGGCGTTAGCGTCTAATAGGCCTTAGGGCAAGCTCTAGGGCATTTTTCTGTATAGAGTCTGGTTCCTGACCATTATTGCCTCCTGGTACACGAAATACAAACTTGCATTTTCGGTCCTTTGCAGACAAAGACAATCGGGTTTGCCATTGTTATAATTGACTTTCTATTGCAAAATAATTTGTATTGATGTTGGATTACAAATAAGGGTTATGTATTCAATGGTATACAATTGTTGTGTGGTATTTATTATGAGATAGTTTATAATTTTACCAAGAATGAATGAATATGTTAAAAGCCGAACTAGTGATCAGCTTGATAAACAACACAAAACAGCTACTGGATTTGTGAATGACAAATCAGTGTTTTTTGTGTTCTAAGTCAATCAGTAATCTTCCATTTTTCCACTGGCATGGTCTGAAAGCATTGTTGCTGTGACGTATGCAATATTGATTGGTAATTTCAAGTAAATTAGCTGGCAAATATTGATTTTCACTGGCTCCGGACACAAATCAACTCGTTCCCTAGTCGTTTCGCTATCATAACACGATTGATTCTTTAAATAACTTTCCCTGAATACCGATTTTCGTTTATATTCCACTCGTGTCATTCATAGGGAAATTGGAGAACCTAATAAATCTAGTTTGGGATAAGGTTGGATAGCTGTCCTCTCTGATGACGTATGGATCAATTTTATTTGTAGTCGCCTTCGTCCAGTGGAAGAATGAAATATATATTAATCGAAAAACAGGATGAAATAAAGTATATTGGGTATGTTGTTTGTATTTGTCCTTGATATGTATATACAGCTAAGGCCATATGGTTAGCGTGCATTATTGCATGGTATGCAATTTTTGTAATATTTAAATAGCAATTAATGCATCTATATAGTTTATTTTAGTTGGTGACGTGGGCTCAAACTGGTTTTATATAATATATTGTATTTATATAATTATATAATAATATGTTATTTTACAGTATAATATATATATAGTTCGATCATGTCAGAGAACATTACTTATGTACGTAATAGATGTTGTAACAGGATAAGTTAGAGGCTACATAATGTAGGTCTTGCTATTACATCAAATTTGTGATTACTATAGGCTACAGTACTGTGGAGTGCACAAATGAAAGAAAAGTGCGATCCCGTAGATTTTGTTCACTATTAGTTCTGGATAGCAACAACAGATGGCGTTATTTTGTGGTGGCATTTGGCAACCTTTAGGAGCACGATTTTATTAGTACAATAGATAGGAGGTTTCCTATCTCCTAGTATCGTATATAATCTCTGCTCATGACCACTGCCTCGCTACGTTAACTTGTTGTTTTGGAGTTCATGAGCTCTCATGACACCTAACGAACTTCTCAATCATCACAGATCCCAATTCATATTTTGAACATAGTAATATTCATACAAAGAGCATGAGTTGGAAACATTAAGGATTTGTTTATGGCGTGTCCGTGGCCTTTATGATAATGCACTGAATCTAAGCATGGCACTAGTCTTATCCCAATAATTTCTTCCCATTGCACATAGGAATTTATAATCGGGATCTTAGAGTTACCAGCTCAGTATCAAGATTACTCCACCGCACCTACCCTAAAATAACAGAGTTTACTGCTTTCCGCTCGCATATATGCCAGAGATAGAAAACTTAAATCGGAAGATAATTATTTATTTGAAAACACAAACAAATAATTATATTGCCTTTTAAAGACGAAAACTGCATGGAACTGAGAAACTCTCTGGGAGTGAGTAAAAGGAATATGAATGACGTTTCAGAATGAACAACAAAAATGGCTTTTAAATTCTGTCAGAAGTGCCTCATTCCCTCAAGATACGCTAATTATTCTTTTTCCGTTTAGTAAAATTGTGTACATGCCTATTTTTATTCTAATGGATGTAGCGCAGGGATGACTCAATGCAGAAAAATGCATCGGTAAAGATATGTGTTTGCGTGTGTGGGTGTATGTGACTGTGAGTTATGTGTGCATGTGTGTGGGGTTTTACGTGTAGCGTGTGAATAGCAAGATCTAAATGGACAGATGGACATTGTCAGAAGAAAAGTATTGGAAAAATTAAGAAATATTGACAAACAAAAACGTTAATAAAGCACAGGAGAAAGTTTGAGGAAAGGAGTGGAGTGGGGTAGAATTTTCGAGAACAAAAAGTAGGAGGAGAGACAAATACTGTCATGTGAGAGGAGAAACTGTAAAAGAAAAGGTGACACAAATAAGGAAGAAGCAACAATTAAAACACTAGAGTTGGAGGAAATGAACATTAAAGGTGTGGAAAATAAGTAAAGGGGAATGGAGATTTTGGCATGGTAAAACTACAGTCAATAGAGAAGGCATGGAGGAAAGGCAAAAGGAGACACGTTTACCGTTATAGTTTGCCTTACATCAGTGTCGTAACTCAGGGAGATACCTGGGATGAAAGACGACTGCAAAAGGTGAGAGAGAATGAATAGAGATGCAAGAGGAAAGAGAAACACAACTAGAGAATGCCAATATGAATACATGAGATTAGGGTAGGTATCATACAACAATTTGACTAAACGAAATATATATAGACGACAGAATATGTTCAATGCATACTGAACTCCAATGAACGCCTGCATTGTTTTAATCTATATTTTATTAATTTCACCACAACACCAAACACCTCCAATTAAATTAATGAAAACATATATGTGATCCACCGGGATTCGAACCAGATCTCTTCTTCCCTAATGTCATTAGCTTAGGTATATTTAGAAGTCTAAAGTAATAGTATCAGTGTTTGGACTCGGGTGTTCCGGGTGGGGTCGGAGGCGGAGAGAACACCTACAATAGAACCTTAATAGTGTAAAGTCCTGTGTTTCATCGTACCAAATAATATTGTATTTATTTAGTTTCACAATCAAAGTTGGCCCGGTTACTATAACGTGACATTCTTGGGATAAACTTGAGAGCAGCATACTTTGAAAACTAGGTATTAATAACTTTATCATATAATGTCCACATCTAGTTATGGCCAAAAGCCCGTGGGGATTACTTGGTCTAAGTCACTTTCTGCATTAAACCATGCATGACCGTGATATGCGGGGGCGACAGAGGATCACCTAAAATACAAATCAGGATAACACAATTTGTTGATAATTTGGTGACGTGTGTTTATAGTTTTTCAGATGTTGGGGTTAAGTAACACTTGTTTAGATTAGATTAGGCAATGTAAATAGTTTTTTAGGTAATCAACCTAACCTAACTTAACCAACCTATCTAAACCTAACATACGTTCGTTCTGTTAGGTTAGGTTGAATTAGGTTAGGTGGGCTGGATTAGGATATGTGAAGTAGTGAAAATGTTAATGTTCCAAATAGGTATACGCTAGCAATCGTGAACCCTAGCCTCTGTAACTCAAAAAAGGGATTAAGCAAATAGGATGTAGATGTCCATAGCTATTCCCTGGCTCACCCTTCGCAAATGGTAGAAATATGCTCTTGATTACGTAAGTCGTGTGTGAGTTAGAGGTTAATGTTCCAGAACTTTGCCCTACCTTTTTGGAACAGGGTATAATGACTTGTTGTTAGTGTTTGGGTTGGTATAGCTGAGTAACAGAGGGTACACAGATGCCATACTCTGACAGATAGTACACTTATGTGGGGTATATAAATAAACACAAACTACTTGTGATGCATGATAATATTTGAAACTCTGTTTCGCACTGTTAAATAGTGCCTATTTACCTGTGAAACCAACAAAATGTGTGTCAAATTTGTTGTGAATATTTTATACATGGTAAGGGTCGCTTTCATGAAGAGAGAAAGAAAGAAAGATTTACATAGATGCACTGGCCACACATATCTTACGATCCCTGCTGGGTGGCCAGGACTTAATCCTAGTAGAGATAGCAACCATAAGAGTAGGATAAAGTGGAAAGAAAGGCTAGCAAAGATGAAGGCTCTCTCCCCACCCTCCGGCAATTTTGTGTACATGAAAACAGAAGTGAATAACCTTGCAGAGCTTGGAAATCGCCTGAAGGAATTTAAAGAACAGTTAGAAATGTAAAGGCAATATTATGTATACCTTCACCTCTATTTTGTTATTTGTAATTTGTCTGCTCTCTTCAACTGACAACAGCGTTCATTTTTATCAGGTTCTCTTGTCAGTAATACGTTTCTATTCCAGACTAACTTCTCTGTGGTATGAGTGTTACCTTTTTTTGTAAATGTGTATATTGAGCCACTGTCTATAACTTCATTAGGGAGGGCGGGTGCCCAACCCCGAAAGGGGTTGAAATAGGGAAGCCCCCCCCCCCCCCCCCCCCCCCCCCCCGCCAAAGACGGCTTTCTAGGGCCTTTCCTAGCTGTTGCTGAAAGGATTGGGTTCTAGTCATGTGATGATGGGCTGGTCTATCAGAGTGAGAACTGAGCGATCTCTTCCATACCCATAGCTTACTCTGACTTTTCCTTTTACTTATATATTTTCTAGATCTCAAGTGACGGCGTCTCTTTCGTGGATTGACCTCCCAATCTACCAAGATTGGAAGCCAAAGCGTAACATTTTTCCTTTGCCCCTCAACTTTCTCTTCATAATTGCTGAGGGGCACAGGGCCCTGGGTGGGGATTTGGTTTCCCGGGCGTTTCCGCACCCTCCTCAGCTCCCCGCCGTGGAGTGGCTTAGGTCACCCAGGCTTTATTGGGGTCGGCAGGGAGGGTTCTGTGGGGGCGCTCGGTTATGGCCTTGGCCTTGCTTGGGGCCTTGGGGGTGTTCGGCCAGGCAGCTTGGGGAACAGCAACAACAACAACAACTTCATTAGGGAGCTTATTCAACTCATCAATCATAATGTGGGTGAAGAAAGGTTTAGTTGTGAATAGGTTAGTTTTAATATGTTTTATCTTGTGGAACTATTTTTGACTATCTTAAACAGATTATTGGAATTTATTGTACTAAACCCTTGTATAATTTTAAAACATTCTAACAGCTGCTCCCAAATTCTCCGTTTCTTAAGCGAAAACAGATAGAGTTATCTTAATCTTTCATTGTATGGTTTATTTATAAGGGAAGGGATCAGTGTTGTTGCTCTACGCTGAATAAATTAGATTTTCTTTTGTTTTTGTTTTTTTGTATAATGGTAAAACTATGTCTTTGCTTATGACAATTAATATTTCTTGTAATGAATCCTAGTGCTCTGTTTGCTCTCTTAGCTGCTGTGGTGCATTGGCTTGTAGATTTTATATTTTCGTTTATAAGCACTCCTATTTTTTTTTGTATCTGGGATACGCTCTCTACCTATTCTCCATTCATGTGGTATTCATATTAATTGTTTTGGGAGCCTTTTTGTAGTATCTGCCAATTTCCTGACCACTCCGTGATTTTGATTAGATCTGATTGCAGGCTAATTATATTGCTTTCCGATATTATAGCATTTCCCATCTTAATGTTATCGGCGAATTTGGAACTAATAATATTTATGCTTCTGTATTTAGCATTAAGATATATTATGAACAATGTTGGACCCGGTACTGAGCTCTGGGGGGACTCCACTAGTTACTGGAATCCAGTATGATTCAACTCCATTAATAATAATATTACTTTCTACTTTCTTTTATTTAACCAGTTGTGTGTTTTGCCCTGTATTCCAAGGCTTTCGACATTCTTAAGTAATTTATTAAGAGGTACCTTGTCGATGGACTTTTGGGAGAGTGAATGAGAACACCTCGGCATTAGGTGGAATATAGTCCATGGTCAGAAAAATGGGAGCCAGATAAACCACGCTCCCTGTAATCCTGGAGAAAAGTAAGTCTACAATATGTCTCTCTCTCTCTCTCTCTCTCTCTCTCTCTCTCTCTCTCTCAATAAACGCTTTCAAGGGAAGGCTTGACCTCTATCTAGAGGGGCCTTGGGTGATATGAAAAAAACAACAAAAACAAAACAAAATATATATATATACACATATATATATACCGGTATATATATATTGTATATATATATATATATATATATATATATATATATATATATATACTCGTTGCGTGGAAAGCGCAGATTTATGATGAACAGTAAAAACCAGGGCGTAGACGAACATTTGTATTATGGTTACGTTTCGCAACTATGCATGTTGCATCATCAGACCTAAAATAGAAAAGAACATGTGATATTTAATATTCACATATTTTTATATTATTTCAACAAATTTTATTCTGATATCAAAGCAAAGTGCTAACAGGAACATTATAAAATAATATATTTTAAGTTAAATATTAATCTAAATTGTAAAATGTCAAAAGCAAGAAACAAACTAGATTTCTTTATTTTGAGTTGGGGTTATCATTTTAATGATAAACATAATTCGCATCAAATGATTCCTAACAATAGTAAATAGTGAAAGTTATATAAACCAGTAATAATCAGAAATAATAACAACAATAAGAATACAAATTAAAAGCTATTACACACAGGGTTATACAAGTAGACCTTAAAAGCAGAACAGATCGACTGAGGATGTATTGTCACCTATTGTGAGTCTAAGGATGTAGGAGTGTAGAGATTCCATGTTGGGGAGGTCGAAGTGGTGCTGACTTATGTCTAGAACTTTGAATGAGGCTCGTTTGATAGGATGATCTAAAGTGTGTGAGTGTTGCCTAATGGCGCTAAATGATGGTGTGGTGATTGTTCTGCCAGTACGGGCAGATGTACTATTGTGGACATAAGTCCTGCTACACCTGCCTGACAGGGAATCGCGAATTGTGTTGGTAACATTTCTATCCCCCCACCCACCCCCCCGACCCTCTACTCCATCCCCCTCTACCACCCTCTTTCAGCAAAGCCCCTCCTTCCCTCGCTACTGCTTTCGTTCTTGTTCACGTCTGTAAGCCGCTCTTTATTTCTCCCTCTCTCATCGAATCATTGTAGTTTTATGAATGTTTTCCTAATATTTTAATTAATATGAAATATCATATCGTTACATACTTCATATTTTTATTTACCATTTTATATAAATCTAACACAATATAAAGTTTGATAACCCATTAGAATGTGGAAGTTTTTAACTATATATGTTATTTAAGTCAATTACAACTGAAACTTTAATTTACTTTTGCATTATCATATTTCAATTCAGTTATAATTATCTAAACCCATATAGCCCACTGTTTGGAGTAAGCATGTATATCACTGTTAAATTTTATATATTAATAAAAAAGATAATTGACACGCATAAAATATTAAGCTATAAATATATGTTAATGTATATATTCTCAATACTCGCCTGTCAACCCCCCTCCCCCTTAACCCCTTCAGCACGATGGCGCCTTTCTACCTTTGATTCAGTTTAAGAAGGACCTATGTTATTCAGAAGGTCTATTGAGATCTTATTTTTTGTTTTTGTGTTTAAGAGACAATGAACGGAGGAAGGAAAAACACAGATAAAACAGAAAGGTCCATGTGCCTAAAGGCATCCTCCATTCATAAAATGTTTGTAACAACTGGATTTAAACTTTTGTAGATTGTAAGTTTGTGGAAAGCAACTCGAGGGAAGTGAATTCCAAAGAGTAGTAGTTCTAGGGATAAATGAATTTTGATAAGCAGAAGTTCTGCATTGTGGAGGAGAAAGTGTAAATTCATGGGCGCTCTCAGCTGCCCTAGTTCTACGGGGAAAGATGTGGAGAGGCGGGACAATTGAAGCAAGTTCCTCGGAACAATTGCTATGAAAACATATGTAGAATAATGCAAGGGATGCAACGTTTCTTCGTATGGATAATGTAGGAAGGTCCTGTGTGATTGCAGGGTTATTGATTAATCTAATAGCTTTATTTTGAATTTTGTCCAACTGCAACCACTCCACTTCCACTCCACAGAGGTGAACAGTAATCCATCTGAGAACGCACATGACTTTTATATATTACGGCCAACTGCTCGTCAGTGAAGAATTCTCGAACTCTGTACAGGAGTCCCAGTTTTTTAGAGGCATTCTTAGCAATGCTTCTAACATAATGTGTCCAGCTCAAGTTAGTAGGTAATGTTACACCGAGAATGTTAATACTAGGGGAATTGGGAATATTTACATCATTACAAAATATATGGGAGTCAGTGAGATTCTGTTGGTTAGAAAATTGAATGTACTTGGTTTTCTGTGCATTAAAGGAAACTAGATTCTTTTGTCCCCATTCATTCATTCTAGAAAGGTCCTGGTTCAGAGAAATTGCAGTGTTTATTTTTGAATTTATAAGAACAAATATAAAATTTACCCCTTTGGATCCTACATGTGTATTATAAGATAAAGAAAATCGTCTAATGGTAACCAAAATATGACGAAAATAACGTAATCGTGTTAAAGGGGTTAATTACAGTAGCGCACACGTATCTATTCATATGTTGTAACTAGTCAACTCAAACACACGGCCACACACATTAATGTGACATTATATTACACAATCTTGTATGTTATTTTCTTACTTTAGGAGACTTGGCGTCTTTCAACTGCCTCAGCAAACACTGCTCACTCTGAGATTAACCCCTTCCATACCGGGGTTGTGTTTAGTTTTATTCCATTTATATTCCTGGTATACAACGGGTTCGTCCCTACATGGACACTCTTCACGTATAAGTTATATACGAACACGTGAAAATAGTGTATATAATTTATCTATCTATATCTATTCATTTCATGTGAAAGGAAGAATAGGGTACCGGTATTTTATAATGTGTATCCAAACCTTGCATTTACTCTTCATAGCATGAATTTTGAGAAATATTGGATTGAAAATTCTATTCAGCAAATTGATGGTGTAGGCCTATACAGCTAGTAGCTACAAAAAATATAATATTATTTAGGGAAAAAACCTGTTTACAAATATATGCAACCGTTTATTTATAAGGCTATATCAATAGTGCTCTTAGTTAAAAGACGTGTTGCATGGTAAACCAAAAACTTTACCGGTACTCTTATTATTGGACAAGACGATAATCAAACCCAACACATTTTCGCTGCGTGTTTAACAATACCTCTACCACTCCCGTGTAAATCAATATCTTTGGAGGACAGCCTAATTGTATTATTATTACAATAAATAATAATTAAATGTTTAATCGTATGATCTGTTTGACCCAATATTAACTGTGTTGAAACACCTATAAACTAACTGGACATTAAATAGTATAAGTAATAAAGGGCCAACTATAATCTTATTTGCATTAGGTGAATTCCCACATTTTCATTATTTACAAGATTCCTTTAACCAATACATCTATATCCTACTTCATGATTCATTAGGTTGTTGGATTTATTATAAGTCTCCTTGGTTGGTGTTTATTAAAATGGTATAGGCATGAATCTCTTCATCCAATTAACGCTATGATTATGAGGTTTAACTCATTCAGTACTAGTAATATTCTTTTCATCATATTCTGGCAAATATTAGACGATTGTATTATGGTAAAGAAGAGCGTCTACTATTTAAAATGTTACAGACTATCTCAAATAATACCTTGGCTACCACAGCCCCTTTCTTATCTGCATATAATAGGTCTGAATATAGCTTTAGTGAAATATGAAAGATGTTCCCGGTACCGCAAGGGTTAATAAAAAGTCTCTATTTATGGTCTAGCTAAGATTTACCAAGGTCCTCCGCTCTATGATATTGAAATTCACCTACTACACAATGATATCCCTTAAGCTATATCACACGTGATTAATATACTGTAGATATAGACATATTAGTTCTATAAATGTGTCATGTTTAAATAATTATAGTCTGCTTTGTCTTACAAACTTCCACCGCCTTATGTTCGACTTAATAATTCGTGTCAACTGCCTTATTTAATATACCCGAATTTCATACCATATTGGCATTTTGCCTCACGTTATGATGAGACAGAGTCGAAATTAATTTGGTGTAAATATGAATGAATGATGGCTTGAGTAAAGTTGGAAAGTAGAAGAGTTTGGAGAGAGGAAGATAAAGTGGAGAAATGCGAAGTAAAGTAGTAGATGAAAAGTTATCGTATGTACATGCAATCCAATATATTTGACTGAACTGCACTTGTTATTTGTTTATGTAAATCGAAGGGACAAGAAGAACCAGACCCACTCTCGTGGGTCCATCTATCCACTCGGAAGGAGTGAGAACCGTAGCACTTCCTTCACCACTTACAGGTGGCCTCGCCCAACACTTTAATCTCACTCTCTCCAGTGAATTGAGTATAGCTATTTTAAAATATTATTATATAGTAAAAGTAGGAAGTGTAACAATTACCAGCTTTATAGCATCTCAATTAACCCTTCTTAATACCACAGATCCTTCAGTAGCTACATAAAATTGTTTAAATATAGCTAAATTTACAATTACACCGAACCGTGGTACGGAAGCTGTTACTTTCGGAGGGAACAGCGCTCGTTGAGGCAGCTGAATGACACCAAATATCCTCACGTAAGAAAATAACATGAAAGTATGTGTAATGTAATGTCACATTAATGTGTGTGGCCGTGTGTTTGAGTTGACTAGTTACGAAATATGATATTATATTAGTGTGAGCGTACTGTTACGTTACGAGCGGGGTTCGAACCCATAACATAAAGAAACATTCCACTAAAAACCACAAAACGAGGACTTATTATTTAGCCTCACAAAATGCGGAAAATATGGCTATCAGTTTCAGTCAAGAATAAGTGGTATGTTAAACTTCCACAAAAACTAGCAACTCTCTTTGTAGTCACTAAAACCTTGGTAGGTGAAAAGATGTGGCAAGTTCATAAAATATCAGTTGATATCAAATGGCTGTTTTTTGAACTTGCCACATCTTTTCACCTACCAAGGTTTTAGTGACTACAAAGAGAGTTGCTAGTTTTTGTGGAAGTTTAACATACCACTTATTCTTGACTGGAACTGATATATGTCATATTTTCCGCATTTTGTGAGGCTAAATAATAAGTCCTCGTTTTGTGGTTTTTAGTGGAATGTTTCTTTATGTTATGGGTTCGAACCCCGCTCGTAACGTAACAGTACCGTAGTTAAGGGGGAGGTGGGTTGACAGGCAAGTATTGGGAATACACACGTAATAATAATATTTATAACTTTAAATATTCAATGCATTGAATCAAGGAACCCATTTTATATGCAGGTCAATGATCTCTTGTAATAGTACTGTATATAAACTTTAACAATGAAATACATGCTTACTCCAGATATTGGGCTATATGGGCTTAATTAACCATAACTGAATTGAAATATGAGAATGCAAAAGTATATTCAAGTCTCAATTGTATCTGATTTAGATAACATTATATGATTAATATACTTCCATATTCGAATGGATCATAACACTATATATTGTCCTAGGTTTATATAAAATGGCAAATATGAACATGAACTATGTAACCTATTGCTATTTTAACGATATGTTAATTAATTTTAGGGAGATATGGAAAGCATGCACAAAAATACATAGCTACGATGATAGAGTGATCAATGAGAGAAAGGAAGGAAAGAGAGGTTATCGTGATAGTTATCATCCCGTGGTTATAGTCAGGGCGCAGCTTATAGTCAGGGTGGTGGAAACAATCCAGGGGGAGGGGCTTATAGACGTGAAACAAGAAAGAAAGAGGAAGGGAGAGATTTGCTGAGAGAGGGTGATAGAGTGGGGAAGGAGTGGGGGCGGGGGGGGGGCGGCAATGTTACCAACACAATTTGCGATACTCTGCCGGGCAGGTTAGCAGGACTTGTGTCCACAATAGTACCTCGGTGTTCGTGCATGCGTGTCTTCAGATGTCTCTCTGTTTTTCCTATATATGACGCCTGGCAGCTGTCACAAGTATATTGGTATATCAGAGAAGATTCTAAAGCAGTGGGAATTTTGTCTCTGATATACCAATATACGTGTGACAGCTGCCAGGCTGTGTGTAATAGCTTTTAATTTGTATTCATATTGTTGTTATTATTTCTGATTATTACTGGTTTATATAACTTTCACTATTTACTATTGTTAGGAATCATTTGATGCGAATTATGTTTTATCATTTAAATGATACCCCCAACTCAAAATAAAGAAGGCTAGTTTGTTTCTTGCTTTAGACATTTTACAATTTAGATTAATATTTAACTTAGAATATATTATTTTATAATGTTCCTGTTAGCACTTTGCTTTTATATCAGAATAACATTTGTTGAAATAATATAATAATATGTGAACATTAAATATCACATGTTCTTTTCTATTTAGGTCTGATGATGCAACATGCATAGTTGCGAAACGTAACCATAATAAAGATGTTCGTCTACGCCCTGGTTTTACTGTTCTCTCTCTCTCTCTCTCTCTCTCTCTCTATATATATATATATATATATATATATATATATATATATATATATATATATATATATAATATATAGTTTGTAAGGCCTAGTAAGGACCCCGAGGTCTGTGTGGTCTGTGTATCTATGTAGCTATATGTAGCTCTCAATCCAATTAACTAATTGAGCTATATATAATATTATATATATATATATATATATATATATATATATATATATATATATTATATATTCCAGGAAGGTCTGTCGCGCTACCCTGCCTTAATAAACAATGGGGAGAGGGAAACTTATTTGGGAAGAATATTAGGGAAGAGACGGAGGGCATGACAATATATGAGACGTACTGACGAAGTGAAGGTAAAATGAGAGAGAGAGAGTGAATGAGAGAGAGAGACGGAAAACTATACATTTTGAGGAGAGAGAGAAAAGAGAAACACGGGACACTGAAGTATAATGCAAAGGTGTATAGCAACTAAGATATGAGAAGTGAGAGGGTAATGAAGGCAGGGTAGGTCAATATGGGAAAGGAAGGAAGGACAGTTGGAAAATAAGAACATATAGGGTATGGAAGACAACATTGTAATAAGAACATATATGGTATGGAAGACAACATTGTAATACATGGATAACTTGGAAGAACATATATGGTATGGAAGACAACATTGTAATACATGGATAACTTGGAAGAACATATATGGTATGGAAGACAACATTGTAATACATGGATAACTTGGAAGAACATATATGGTATGGAAGACAACATTGTAATACATTGATACTTGGAAGAACATATATGGTATGGAAGACAACATTGTAATACATGGATCCTTGGAAGAACATATATGGTATGGAAGACAACATTGTAATACATGGATAACTTGGAAGAACATATATGGTATGGAAGACAACATTGTAATACATGGATAACTTGGAAGAACCGAAATACTATATAAGCCAATGTTACACGAGCGCTTTTTCCGGCAATTTTCGATGAGCTAGTTTGTCCTCATACTATTTTTTAGTAGTTTGTCATTGGAATCGACAGCTAGACTGAATGTATATGAATTTAAGGGACTGAAATAATAACTACTTACCAAGATGCCAGACCACAATTCCTGGAAAAAATCGCCGGAAAAATCGCTCGTGTGACACTGGTTTAATATGATGGAGAATTGCATCAACAAAAGACACGAGAGAAACAAAATGACAGAAATATGGGCTACAACTGGGAACCAAATATTACTGTATGTGCCAAAACATAGGATTTTAAGGCGTGTTTTTAAATTTGCTCCTCAGACTTCCATCAAGTTTAAACACGCATACACGCACACACACACAGTTCACCTAGCTGTAAATAGGTACCTGGAATAAGTGGACGATGTTGTGACGTCCCATCTGGGGTTGGCAAAAATGGTACAAGGCGAGATGGGTATCATATGGTTCACCTAAGCTGATGGCTACCTAAGCCTTCGGGCGAGACGGTACCGTCTATAGTGAGAATGGTACCATACAGATCCACCCTAAAACCTTCGTTTCCGATGTCGCCAATTGACTAAAATACAGACTACACACACATCCACAGCCATTCCAACAGTACATAAAACACTTAACATGCATTTCACGCAATACATTCCCAGTTAAGGAGGCGCGATAATAATGAGCTTAGCTCGCATTGCGTGGATTCCCCTTGACGAACAAGTAACTGAGTAACTGAGTAACACCCAAGACTTCCTTACGAGATAAATGTTGAGATTTGTTTGGAAGAAAGGTGTCCTGGCCAAAGGTCAGTTCCTCCAAAATTAAATGCTCTGTCGCTCACCAGGTAAAAAAACGACCCAACAATGACACGAAAGATCTTAACATTGACAAAGAAATGGGGCAAAAGGTCTTAAAATTGACAAACTAGTGGGCAGAATTTCTTAAGGGAGAGTGATTGATTGTTATGTTCCCCTTTCTCCTTCATGTTTAGCGCTATTAGTTTTCAAATTTGAAGACGTTCGGCCTATTAGTTTTGCGATTTTACGACCTTTCGTCCATTTCTTTGTAACTATTAAGATCTTTCGTACAATTTAGGTGTCGATTTTGTTCCTGGCGAGCGATAGCGAACCTGTGATATTGTCGTAGTGAGGCGGAGTCCGGGGCAATTGTCTATCGAAACATGTACACATTTATATTGATGGGGTGTCTTGAGTGTGTGTTTTTAAGCTTAATGGATGTCTAAGTTGGAAACTAATATAATTATGTTTATATAAATAAATAAGGAAATATATACGCCCATCCCACCCCTTAAACTTTGAAAACTAATGGGGATAAATATAAGATTAGAGGTGGTATATTCTGAATTAATGGATAAAGGGGGAACAATAATAATTAGGAGGCCTGGCAAATAGAAGAAGAGGAAGAAGACCGATAAATAAAACACTGGAGATAAGCGCAGTGTAATTGTAGGATTTAAATAGTGTATGGTAACTATAAACAATCTACTTTAAGTATTCTCTCTCTCTCTCATGTAGCTTTTATGCATACATTTATGTAATTACAAATTAGGAAAGTAATCTGCCTGGATTCTATATATTGAAATTCTTGATAATATGTCAAATGGAAGAGAGGAGAGGTATTCGATAACTTCAACATCGATGAAGCAGATTTCTTATGGCGTCTTGAATTTCACGGTGTCGAGTTAATGGGGCTTTAAGCCGGTGTGTCACACGAACACTTTTCCGGCACTTAAGGTCTGTCATCTTCCTAAGTAAGTTATTTATTATTGCAGTCTTTTTAAATCATACACATTTAGTCTAGTTGTTGATTCCAAAGAAAAAATACCCAAAACTAGTATGATAAACAAACTTGCTCATCGAATATTAACGGAAATGTTGCTCGTGTGATACCGCCTACGAGCGATATTCCCCACTACATTGTTCACCACCTTGATCAAACAACTTCAAAAATATTATTTACACCAAATTAAGTCGTATAACAATCTAACTTCAGCTTAGGTGCCAATACCAATGCTATACTTTATAATCTTAGAATGTTGCCAGCATATAATTATGGGAACAATTATTCGTGTAAATCCGTGTTTAGAGTGAGAAGGGGTTACAGTGAAATTGATAACAAATATAGCAGCTGAGGGTTTCTGGACCACCTTCTCCCTCATGTTTAACCCCACTAGTTTTGATATATTAAAACCATCACCCCATTAGGTTGGCAATTTAAAACCCATTCATGCCATTTAGGTGTCGATTTTTCCTAGCAAAGCTGCAATTTAGGAGGACCATTTTGCTAACGAAAAAAGTACACATTTATCGCGAATGAGGTTCTGAGGGTAGTTTGTTTAAGCTTAATAGAAGCCTAGAGGAGAAACTGTAAATAATGAATATATTAATTAATGACTAAATAAACATACAAACAAGGAATACTATCCACTTAACGAGTGAAAGATAATATTGAGGTGTAAATGAAGGTATTACACAACTGGTAATGGAATGTTAATTAGTGAAAACATGTATGTACTGGTATATAAAAAGAATGTGCAAAGGACAGTATAATGATGCACGTTCCACTATATATTGATACCATTACACAATTGTACTTCGTTTTAAATGGCCTTCTAGGTATCGAAGGAGCAATATGTATTTCGCTTAAGCTTTTGACACTTTTATGTCATTCTTAAATATAATGTAAGCGACTGTTAATAGCCAGACTATAAGAAAGAAAAACATACTTAGAGGGTTAGGTAGCAAAGAGTGAGTACACATTACAATGTTTTGAGTGAGTTACTAATAATTTGCAACATCATAATAATTGAGAGTGAGCTAGTGACATAAATAGTATATACGTGACTGAAAAATATAATTGACGTGGGTGTACTACGCAAATATTGTACTAAATATTAAAGTTCATTGTAAATCAAATTGTATCAATAGTAGCATAAGTGTAAGTAAAGCTCTGAATGCAATATAGCAATCAGGGACTTACCACGATAGATTAATGTGTAAGCCTCTTACGACCCCACTTGGCTTAAGATCCATCAATGTCTCAAGCATCCACTCTCAACGTTTCCCCTCCACTATCTCCCCTCTCCTCGTTTTCTGTTCGCCCTATCCTATTCTCTTTGGGTATTACGAGTCACAAAGTTTTGAGGAGCCATTTATTGGAGTGGTCGTACTAAAAAGGAAATAATTTATGAGTAAAGTGTAAAGTTATATACTATATGTCATTATCATCTCGATACAATATGGACAAGCGGTCTTTCCGTGGTAATCCGTGTATACAAATAATAAATAAAAACAGACCCCCTCATCTTAACCCACATAGTCACCTTAATTTAATAAAGATAGATTTGTGGGTACAAAGTAGTACAAAAGAAATCAAGCAACAACATATATGGTGACCCTTCTAGGCTGCTTGTCCTCTAAAACACTGAGGATCAATTGTCCAAACAGTGGTTTAGAGAGGGTAAGGGAACATTGGAAAGGGAACTACTTCCCTGGAACTAATGTCCGTGGCAGGATTAGGAAGTTAGTAGGGGACAGATGGGTTAGTAACTGAGGGAGGGATAAAATAAAGTTATTCATTTACAAACGCAGTCAGTCGCGGGTTTGATCCAAGATATTTGTCTAGGCGAAGTTCAAATGAATCAATGGTGATGCAGTCTATAACGTTTCCGGGAAGCACATTCCACAAGTTGACAACTCGATTGAAGAAGAAATTCTTAGATTCGTGCGAGTTAAAAGATTTACCGCTAATTTGCAACCGTTTCCCCGCGTGTAATTAGATTGGGCGATAGTGAAGTACTACTACAGTTTATATTGTCGATGCCTTTGATGATTTTGAACACTTGAAATGAGTCGCCTCTTAATCTGCGCTGGGTTAAAGGAAATAGATTTAATTCTCTAAGACGCTCCTCGTATGGTTTGTTCTTTAGGCTAGGTATCATTTTGGTAACTCTACGTTGAACTCGTTCTAGCTTGTCTATATCTTTTTGGTAAAACGGGCACCAGGATTGAACGCAGTATTCCAGAAGAGGGCGGACTAAGGAATTGTAAAGGGTTAGGATAACTTTTTTGGATTTATGCTCAAATGACCTGCCTATAAAGCCAATTATTTTGTTTGCTTTCTTAACAACTTCTGAACATTGTTGACTCGGTTTTAGGTTACTCGAAATTGTTACTCCCAGATTGGTTTCTCTGTTTACATTCTTAAGCTGAGTGCCATTCATCGAATAGTTTGCTTTCTCATTTTGGTATCCGATATGTAATATTTTACATTTATCCGCATTGAAACTCATTTGCCAAATTTGGGCCCAATGTGTCAACTTATCTAGATTGTGTTGCATATCGTCAACTTGTTCTTTTGAGAGTACGCTATTTGCAATTTTTGTATCGTCAGCAAATTTTGAGATTGTACAGGCGAGACCCTCATCTATGTCGTTGATGTAAATTAGAAAGATAATTGGTCCTAGTACCGATCCCTGGGGTACTCCGCTACTTACATTGGTCCATTTAGATGCCTTACCGTTTATGACTACTCTTTGCTTCCTGTCGCGGAGCCAATTTTCTATCCATTTCAACACACCGTCTTGTATTCCATTCGCTTTTAGTTTTAGCAGTAAACGTTTGTGGGGAACTTTGTCAAAGGCCTTTTGAAAATTAAGGTATATAATATCTACAGCTTTACTCTCATCATAGGGGTTGAGGATATCGTGGAAGAAGTCTGTCTAAGAGATTTGTTAAACAGGAACGATTGCTACGAAAGCTGTGTTGAGTATCTTTAAGTATGTTATTTTCCTCTAAGTCATTTATGAGTCTGTCTCTTATGAGTGTTTCTATCATTTTACATACAACTGAAGTTAAGCTAATTGGACGACAGTTACTGGGTAGGGATTTGCTGCCATTTTTTAAAAATCGGTGTTACGTTAGCTAGCTTCCACTGATCAGGCATAGTTCCAGACTGCAAGGATTTATTGAATAGCAATGTCAGTGGTTTGGAGAGCTCATCCTTAGCTTCCTTTAGAACTCTAGGCGAGATTGTATCAGGTCCGGGCGTTTTATTTACCTTGAGTTTATCTAAACATTTCAATACTTCTCTCTCTGTAATGGTGATATTGCTTAGAACATCAGAATTATCTATCTGAATCGGCGATGCTTTAGGGATATCAATGAGGTCTTCTGTTGTAAAAACTGATGCAAAGAAGGTATTCAGGGCATTACTCATTTGTACTTCGTCTTTGGTATATTCTCCATTTTCATCGACTAACGGTCCTACAGTTGAAATAACTACTCTCTTCTTTCTGATATAACTATAAATTTGTTTTGGGTTTGTTTTCCTTTGATTCGCAACATGTAACTCCAGGGTCTTTTTACTTTGCTTAATTAACCTTTTGGCTTTGCGTCGCAGTTCTACAAATTTCACCCGTTCTTCGTCATTTTTTTAAGATTTTAATCAATCATTAGCATACTTTGTAGCAAGCAGACAGTTTGAAATATTTTTTTTCCACCATTTGGGCTTATCATTATGGCCTGTACGCCGTATTTTCGATGGTACGCAGTCTTGCACTGCTTTTAGGTAAGTGTTTGCGAATGATTCCCAAGATGTATTTATGTTGTTATTGTTAATTAAAAAGCTCCAGTCAGTTTCTTTAAACATTGCTCTAAGTTTACGAAAGTTTGCTTGCTTGAAATTAGGGACTTTCTCGATGCTACTATTTGGTTCGTTACTAGTAAACTTTAAACTGAAAGTTATCGTACGATGGTCTCTGTTACTGAATTCATCACCGACATTCAAATTCTCTATCAATTCTTCTTTTGTTGAAAGTACAAGGTCAAGGACATTATTTCCACGGGTTAGAGATCTAACAAAATGATATAGCGAACTCTCTTGCAAATTTGTATACAGGTCTTGTCCAGAGTGTGAAGTAATACTATCTCCCCACTTGGTCACAGGTAAATTGAAGTCGCCAAAAATTACAGTATCATGCGAGTTACTTAAGTCTGTAATTTGCTCATAAATTTCACGGTCAGTTTGCACTGATTGAGCTAGAGGTCTGTATATTAGTGCAAGTATTATTATTGTACCTTTATTATTCTTTATTAGCACAAAAGATGTGTCGACGTTCACAATTTGAGGTTTTGACAAGAGTGTCGGGTTATGACTTTCTTTGATAAAAGAGAGAGAGAGAGAGAGAGAGAGAGAGAGAGAGAGAGAGAGAGAGAGAGATTTTATAATATGAAAGTGGTTCTCCGAAGAGGGGTTGATATGCGATAAGAAGAGGCTATGATAAAATAAAGGAGAGGAGTAGGAGAGAGTGAAGAGGAGAAAGGTGGGGGAGAGAAACGAAAGTTTAATGGAGAAGATAACTATAAATATGGAACATATACTGTACACAAATTGCCAAATGGAGAGAGATATGACAGTTGATAAATATGTACAGAGCGTGTTGGTCATAAACAGAGATAGACAGAAATAACGAGTGATTATCTACTTGTTTGATAACTAATGCAGTTGTATATTTCCATTAATTGATCATATCTGGACTTCTGACATTTTTGTTATTACGTCAATGACATTTTACTTATTTACTTCCACTAATACGTTATCACATTATACTTACAATTTCATGGTAATTATTTCTTCCTTCTAATGATTCTTTTAGTAATTTGACTTTTGTTTCCCTGTGTGTATATGTCCGACGGTTTCTTACGATTACTTATTTTGTATATTCCATTGTTACTGTTTATACCGTATGTTCAAAGGTGGGCTATCGTTTGGAGACAAAAATATCCCGATCCCGTTCAACTTAGGTTATGGCTATATTAGGTTATATTTTACTATAATGAAGATATTTTTAGAACATAAGAACATAAGAAAATGGGAGTCTGCAGAAAGCCGATTGGCCTAAGCAAGGCAGATCCCTGTCCCACACAACCCCAATTCAATTACAAAGCCCAATTATAGGCTTCACACTCTAATACCCTGAGGATCATCTTACCAAAACGGTTAGAGATTAACGCAGGATTATGGAGGTCTGCAGAGCGCTGATTGGCCCAACCCGGCTGATCCCCCTTCACACCCAACCCTTCTCGTCCATATGCTTATCTAATTTTATCTTAAAGATACCTACAGTTTTAGATCCCACTATAGCACTTGTTAGTTCTTTCCACCCATCTACCAACTCTGTTACCCAACCCATACCTTCCTATATCTTTTTCTGAAACGAAATTTATCTAATTTGAAACCATTGGTACGAGTTCTTTCGCTATCACTGAGCTTTAGTACATTTGCCATGTCCCCTTTGTTAATCCCACTAACCCACTGAACACCTCTATCATATCCCCTCTAACCTCTGCGTCTCTCTAACGAATGTAAACCTAATTTCTTCAACCTTTCTTCATACGAAAGATTTCTAATATTATGGATCATTTTTGTCATTCTACGCTGTACTCTCTTCCAATGAATCTATTTCCATTCTGTAATAAGGACACCAAAATTGGACAGCATAATCCATGTGGGGTCTCACTAATGACAAGTAAAGTTTTAAGATAACATCAGCAGTTCTGTTACTCACACTCCTAGAGATGAACCCGAGAATCCTGGTTTGCCTTATTACGAACGCTTATACACTGTTGTCTAGGCTTCAAAATAATTGCTAACAAACACACCTAGATCTTTCTCGCAGTCTGAATTTTCTAATTCTTAATTAGCTAGTTTATATTTAAAATTTGTTTGCATCTTCCCTATCTTTAATACCTTGCATTTGTCAATGTTAAACTTCATCTGCCAATTTACTGACCATTCATGTAAGGTATCTAGATCCCTTTGGAGGCACTCTATATCGCTATCTGAATCAATTGATCTCCCTATTTTAGTATCGTCTGCGAATTTACTTATCCTACTAGTTATACCTAAATCTAGGTCATTATGTATATAAGAACAACAGGGGACCTAATACCGATCCCTGGGGGACACCACTTTTGACTGCTCCCCATTCTGACTTGGTACCATTTATGCTGACTCTCTGCTTCCTACCAATTAGCCATGACCTAATCACTCCAACAACGCCCCACCTATTCCATGTGCCTCAACCTTTCTCATCAATGTCTCATGAGGACTCTGTCGAAAGCTTTACTGAAATCTAATATATAATATCATATGACTTGTCATTATCTACTGCTTCATATAACCTCTGAGAAAAAACTAAGCAAATTAGTAAGGCAAGACCGTCCCTGAGTGAATCCATGCTGAGAAGAATTGATTAAGTTAAATGTTTTCTAAGTGGTTTCTCATTTTCCTAGCAATAATTGACTCTAGTAGTTTTCCTATGATTGAAGTGAGACTAATGGACGGTAATTGGATGCTATTGATTTATCACCTTTTTTGAAGATCGGAACTACATTTGCAAGCTTCCAAGCTTCTGGAACTATACCTGTTTCTAATGACTTGTTAAATAGAAATGTTAATGGATAACTTAACTCATCTCTGCATTCTTTTTAATACTCTAGCATATACCTCATCAGGACCAGGCGATTTATGAGGTTTCAGTCTGTCAATTTCCTTAACCACATCATTTCTACTTATAGTAACCGTACTTAACCTATTTTCTATACTATCGCTGTATACCTTACGGACTTCTGGAAACTGTGCCAAATTTTTATTAGAGAAAACGGAAAGAAATTGACTATTAAATGTACTGCACATTTCTAAATCACTTTCTGTCAATTTTCCTATAGAAGTTTTAAGGGGACCAATTACATCTCTAACCTTGGATTTATATAGTTGGTAAAAAGCTTTAGGATTATTTTTTGAGTCATTGGCAACCTTAATTTTCATAATTTCTTTTTCTTTCCTAATATCCTTTTTTAACCTGTCTTGATAGATTCTGATAGTAAGCAAGTAGTTGAATTTTCGCCTTTTCTAATTTTTCTATATATTCCTCTCTTTTGTCCTAGAAGATCTAATAGTCTATTATTCATCATTTGGGTTGGTTCTGTGTTGATCTAAATTTTCTTTTGGGGATATATTTATTTTGCGCATTGAATACTGACTTGATAAAATTATCGTATGTATCTACCAAGTTTGACGTCTCCTCCTGACTTAAGATGACAGGTGCCTGAGAAAGGATACACTCATTTGGACACCTGGATCGACTTAATTTTTTGACCATAGGGTCCGCTAACAGGGCTTCTCTTAACCCACCATAATTGGCTTTTCTGAAGTCAGGTATTAATGTTAGTATTCTCTCTGGTATTACCTTTCCATTGTATATTAAAATACACAGAATTGTGATCACTATTTCCTAGGTGGTCCCCGATTTCTACACTATTTATCATATGTTCATTGTTACTGAAAAAACTAAATCGAGAATATTATCACCTCTAGTTGGCGTATCTATGAATTGAGTTAAAAAACTATCTTGTACTACCTCAATAAACTCCTTTGAATCAGAGTCGCCTATTTGTTGCTGCCAATCTATATTAGGGAAATTAAAATCCCCCATAATGCACACGTTGCTAAGCCTTGATGCTATTTTAATTTCCCCCCATAATGATGTTCCGTCATTTCTACTCATATTTGGCGGTCTATACATAACTCCAATAACTAAAGTCTCACTACCTTCGTTAACTTCTAACCCAAACACTTTCATTTTTCATTATTTACTCTAATACCTGATTTAGTACAGCTTTTTAATGAACTCCTGACCAACCCTGCTATCCCGCCACCCCTCTTACTTGTTCGGGCATATTTAAACAAACTATATCCTGGTATATCAAACTCTGCTAAAAAATGCCTGGTTCTGTATTAATCCATGTTTCAGTTAGCGCTATTATATCTATATTTCTTTGCTAACCAGTGCTCTAGTTCGTTCATTTTGTTACATAAACTCCTGCATTTGTATAATAAACACTCAAACTTTTACTTGTATTTGCAACTATTTTTCTATTGTTTTTAACTAATTTATTTTTACCTGTTGAACTACTGGACCTAGACGGAACATCTACGCTATCAGAATGTTCGTTATTACTATCAATTTGATGTGGCTGGGATTCTATTTTACTTACACACCTATGGTTTATAACAAAACCCCGCAACAAACTTGTCGAGTGAGCTGGCTAAGGTCGAAACTCTAGTCGAGAGAGATGTACTCCATCCTGGGCATACCATTTCATCCTTACCGTAGAAGAGGGTCCAGTTATCCAGGAATGGAATAGTATTGTGCCTTGCAATACTTCTCCAGCCGGCTATTTACACCAATAGCCCTGGAGGACCATCCTTCCTTACCCTCTTCTTGGTAGGATACTGTGTACCACAGGAACTCCACCCTTCTCCTTGATCCTCTCCAACATTTCCTGGTACGTGGTGAGCAACTCCTCAGTCCTGCATTTCCAAATGTCGTTGCTCCCTGCGTTGAGGAAGATGATGGGGGACTCTACACTCGCTTCCATGACACCATCTAGCTTTTCTGACACCTTCTCGACTCCGGCACCAGGCAGACAGACAACTTTACCAACATGTGTGTTAGTAGCCCTACCAAGGTATTTAATCATTGAATCCCCTACAATTAAAATAGACTTAGCTTTTTTCCGTTGTCGGCGGGGAGCAGGAGTTGTAGCAGCAACAGCAGCAGACTTCCCCCCCTCCCCTCTCACTGCCTCGATGATCGCCACTTCCTCGCCATCACTCTCATCAAGCCAAGGTGCTGAAGTTGTTGTGGGTCTTGAGTGGCTGCCTTTTCAGCTTGGCAGGCCGTTGCACTGGTTGACACCACTTTCCAAGGGGTTTCACGATCCCTGGGAACACTTCCGGTAGCCTCACACTTCTTTTCCGCCATAGCTAGTCTCAAGGCCAAATTTTCATCTTTGAGACACTGAATCTCCTGCTCCACACTCTCCAGTCTTTCTTGCAAAGCAAGACAAAGCTGGAGAGTATGGGAGGAGACAGCAGACTCATCAACAACAGCCATCACTAAAAAGTTCACTAGGACCTCACTAAGGGTAAACCGGTTCACTAGCGGTCACTGGGGACGTCCACACTAGTCAGGGGTCAGAGGGCAACTTTTTGAAGTGGTTTGTGCATTATGTTTTTTCTTGTGAATGAGGAAGACAAATGGCAGAGCTGCCTGTGCCAAGTGACTCCCCCAGAGTTGAACGTGTGCCAGAGTCAAGATCAAGGAACATTCAATTTAAAGTACTGGAACACACTGAGTTTGAAGCCATTTAAGTCATAGGCTGAGGGAAAGATGGATCCAGGAATAGAGTAAAAGAGTTTGTTTGTTGAATAAAAGAAAGTCTGGAAATATATAATAACTTTTGAGTTGGAGAGTTGCAATGAATAGGGGTGGGACTTAGGTTGAAAGGTAATTTAGATTATTATAATGAGTCGATAAGAAAATAACCTAAATTAACCAAACCTGACCTCACCTCACCTAAGTTGAAGGGTCTACTAAATAATAGAATAAATACAATTATAAATATTTTTGCGATGGGTATAACAATTAAATACATAAAATAGCACCCGACAATAACCTCTAACATACATTATTTTTACATTTTAACAAACAGTATACATTTTGATTATGAGTTAAATACAATATCTTTCCGAATGATTAAGAACAGGCTAGCAATTAATGATAGCAGATTATTAATCCTTCCAAGATAGTTTACTCAACTCATAATCATAAGCTGTGGAATAGTCTGTAGAATGCCGGCTGCTGATCAAAGGGTCGGCGGATCGAGCCCACACTGTCAAAATATTCTTTGGTAAATGTCAAGCCCGGGCAACTTGATCTAGCGATTCGTGACAACGCCTAATGCTCACTTCATTTAACTAAGCATTTTTAATTATAATGGAAAATTAAACATACATGCGCAGGAGGCCAAATTCACAGATTATCCTTAATAAGTTCTTTAACGTATACCAGGTGATATCATCTTCATAATACTTACAAATAACGGCAATTAGTGCTAAAAACGCAAAATATTAGAGGAAAACAAGGGCTTTCAAGAGAAGTGGACTGAGCAATATTAATGTGTAGCATCAGGGGGGAAACGCAATGTGCCTTGTCTATCATGAAACTATTCCTATAATGAAGGAACATAACATAATAGGGACTATAATGAAGGAACATAACATAATAGGGACTATAATGAAGGAACATAACATAATAGGGACTATAATGAAGGAACATAACATAATAGGGACTATAATAGGGACTATAATGAAGGAACATAACATAATAGGGACTATAATGAAGGAACATAACATAATAGGGACTATAATGAAGGAACATAACATAATAGGGACTATAATGAAGGAACATAACATAATAGGGACTATAATGAAGGAACATAACATAATAGGGACTATAATGAAGGAACATAACATAATAGGGACTATAATGAAGGAACATAACATAATAGGGACTATAATGAAGGAACATAACATAATAGGGACTATAATGAAGGAACATAACATAATAGGGACTATAATGAAGGAACATAACATAATAGGGACTATAATGAAGGAACATAACATAATAGGGACTATAATGAAGGAACATAACATAATAGGGACTATAATGAAGGAACATAACATAATAGGGACTATATCACAAAACATAAAGATTATGAAAATATTACACGTGAAGCACGCAGGGAAAACATATATTTCATGCAGAAATCTCTAGAAGCATAGGAGTCATTGCTTACTAAGAAAATTAAGGAACATGATCCATCTGTCAAGACAAGTTATATGATAAATAAGTACAATTCTTGCAAAAAGACTCGAGCCTTTTTCTGATGTTGAGGTGATTAAAGAATGTTTGTAGACGGCCATCGCTCACTTCCTCATCCTATCAACTCCGATGTTCCTCAGGGCTCTGTCCTATCTCATATTATCTTTCTTATTTTCATAAATGATCTTCTCAACTGTACCTCCAGTCCCATCCATTAATATGCAGACGACTCTACCTTACACTACTCAATTAGTTTTCCAGAATGCCCCAGCCAGCAATCCCTCAAAGACAAAGGTAATGAAACCATAGAACACTTATCTTCCGATCTAACTACTACTTCCAATTGGGGCAGAGAAAACCTTATTACCCTTTAATGCTTCCAAAACCCAATTTCTCCATCTATCTACCCGTCCGGAACTCCCAGAGGACTATCCCTTATTCTTCAACAATACAAAAATCAATCCTTCATCTTCTCTCAATATTCTTAGTGTCTCTTTTTCTTCTGCTCTCACTTGGAAGGACCATATTACCAGTCTTGCTAAGGCAGCCACCCAGAAGCTGGGTGTGCTCAACCATCTCAAGGGATTATTTACCCCTGCACGGCTTCTTGTTCTGTACATCCTTGTATTGAGTATTGTCCACATGTGTGGGGAGGATCCTCACACCGCACTTCTAGACAAAGTTGAAAGGAAAGCCTTTCGTATAATTAATTCCCGCCCACTCACCAACTCTCTCTCATTGCTGCAATGTTGCATGTCTCGCTATTCTATTGCTACTACAATAAGCAGTGTTCCTCAGAGCTCTCCCAGTGTATACCACCTCCTCTACGTAGGATACGTGGTGCACGTCTTGCAACACAATCCCACCCCTACTCTGTGCAACTCTCCAACCCAAGAGTGAAACATTATTCTCAGTCTGTCTTCTATTCAACAGCTGAGCTCTGGAACTGTCTCCCAGGATCATTCTTTCCCTCCTCCTATTACTTAAATCTCCGTGTGTCCAGGAATTTTGGCTCGAACGTCCCTTGATTTTGGCCCTGTCACTCTTTCATCTATGGGGGAGGAGCTCACTACAGGCAGTTCTGCCTTTTGTCTCCCTCACGCACATAGAAAAAAAAATACTTCCACGTTCACCATCCAATTCCTCGTTACTATTTTCAGCATTCTTAATTTCCTATAACCCTCTTTCCCTGCTGTACCCTCTGCCGTACTTTATCGTCTATGAACCCATCTTTACTCATCACACTTCCCAAAATACTTTAATAAGCTGGCATTCTTCAGTGCCTAACCATTTAACCTCACCTCACACTGCATCCTGATGATGATGATGCAGTTTTTACCACCATACACTCCCTGCTGAATAGCAAGGCTAGGGTGGGTGCCCTGATGAATCAGGGACTTAGTGAATAGTTGCCACAGATTGCTAGACCGCACCGTTCACCAACAGCACTGACATCTGCCAATAACTCACTGGCTGGCCTGAGGCTCGAACCGTCAACCTCACGGTTAGCAGGCGAACGCTCTACCAATCGAGCTACCGCCTCGATTATAATCTTATTTATTTGACATTGACCTTCAGGTTCCATTTCTCACACACGGTTCTAAACATATTTACTAAACCTTGAAACTCCCATTCATTGTCACTCATCAGAACAAAAGCATAGGGAACTTCAACTCGCTCCCCTCCATTACCAAGGGTACTCCAACTACCACTATCTTCCTTGCATTTTGTTCATCATGCCATCCATGTATGTATAATGAACAACCATGGGACATTGCTTCAACACAACATTCAGATACAAAAATCTATCTCTGTTTTTCCTCTATACGCAATGCTACCCTTGCTCCCTCAGACATGGCTTTCACCGCTTTCAGAAACTTACCAACTACTCTGTATATATTAATTATTTACCAATAACCCTCTCTATCAACTCTGTCATAGTCCATGGAGGGGGAAGACAACTTCCTTCAGTTCAATAGATATTTCTCCACAATAATGTTCCAGGAGAAGAACTGGTCTACACAGCCTCTGCCCAGCCTCTTCCTCACCTACCCATTGCTCGGTTACAATAATTGTAACGGTCGAGGCCCTCCCGAGCAGAGGGGGCTAAGTGACATAAACATCAAAAGCCAGAAAATGCAGTTAAAATTTGGGAACTTTGGGGTATCGATATGTCTTTAACTATTGAAGATAGAAGACAATATTATATATGAAAATTAATCGTGTTCAAGTTATCTATTGATGTGGTGGAACAAAAAATGTATTACTATTTTTTTCCCAATTATAGACAATATCAATGACGTGAAAATAGTATTATAAATAAAATCGGCTTAATTTATTTTAAAAGTTACCAAAAGTTAGAAAACAAAGATATTATTAAATTTTATTAATATATTTTTTTTGTTTAACCATTTAATTATGTCAAAATAAAAAATCATCCCCCAATCCCATTACTAACTGCGTTTTCTGGCTCATACTCACACAAAATATTAATGATAGTGACAATAGTGGTATGTAATCAATCAATCAAGGCCCCACATACATCGTGACGGCGCGTAGCCGCACACACCCTCCGACTCCACTCCGGTGGATCCTTCCAAGCGAGACTCCAGGCATCTTAGAGTAGGAGAATATTGAAAACATAAATATTATTAATAATATTGTTATTAATTTTGTTTTCTTCATTACTCTCCTACTCTAAGAAGCCTGGAGTCTCACCCAGGAGGATCCCCCAGACTGGAATCGGAGGGTGAGTGGGGCTACGTGCTGTCACCTGAAAACTTAGTACTCACCACAACCATAAAGAAAGCACTCCAGACCAAGGATCGGTGGTGGCCACACCAGGTAAATCCAACAGGTAAAATTCCAACTGGTAAATCCAACAGGTAAAATCCAAGACTGTAGCACTATTTACTGACTATTGTTTACAATCACCGAGTCTTCACTGTCTTAGTTTTGTAATACTCCTTTCCAATGTTGTGGTCTTTTACACTCCCCCCTCCCACCTCCCCCCGACCACGCCCCCCCACACTACTCGCTGTCATACTCGAGTAAAAAGTCATCCACCACGTCACTCATTGCATCGTCCGGGATTTCACGTGTGTTGCCACAACGATGATCCTCGATGATACGACAGTAGAAATCCTTGGCATTGTCGGGCATAAAAGCCATCAGCTGTTCTAGATCCTTCACTTTTTGTTTGCGTAACTGAATGGGCCGTGTGTACTTCAGGGGGACGGAGGGGGCACTGAGGTCGAAAAGTTTCCATGACCAGTAGTCACGGAGTCCTTTCTGCAGACGGACCTCGGTGATGTTGGATGTTCCTGGTTCATAGTCAGACTTAAGTAGGTAACCTTCCCTGTGCTGTAGCCGAAACATGATCTTCTTAGCGTCCTTAACCCTTAATTAGCGGCGAGCAACATAAGTCGAGTTAAATAAAGCTGGACTATGTGGCGGCGCTCGACATAACTCGAGTGGCAATTTCAGCACGTAATGTGGCTGAGAGAGAGAGACAAGTGGTGGCAGGAGACTAGCGAGCGTATGACTGCTCCAGACCACCGCGGCGAACCTACTGACACAAATCTCAGCTCCCTCCTCCCTCTCTCACTCGCTACATACTCAATTATGTACCGAAAGTACCGAATTACCTGCTTTTTGCACTCGCGTTGCACGGTTATTGCAAGAAAACTATCCATCATACAAGGATCGTTATGGTGTCATTCGAAAGCTCTGTTTATGCCCTTTCAGGGATAGATACTTGTTTTACGTTCTGGGTCTTATTTAGGCATGAAAATGATCACGTAAACAGCCCTATTTTGGCTAAAAACACCCCGCTGGGCGGTACACATAAATAAACCGCATAGGCCGCTCGTAAGGTGTTAAAGGTGCCTTCCGTTTAGTGACATATTTTTCAAGGACACTGAAATCCAGAAAGTCATCCTGCGTCATCCTAATGACTGGGTAGTTGTTCGCCACAGCAGTGTGGATGGCTTGGCAATAATCATCAGGTGTATAGATGGCTCCTCCTCTCAATAGTTTCTTCTCGATAGTACCGAAGGAGCGATCGCAATCCATGTAACTGTGGCCGGGAACGAGGTAAACATGATCGATGCTTTTCAGGCGTCTTCCATGGAGTGCACGTAGATAATACAGCACAAGATTTATGTTTTTATTTTGGCCTGCACAATTATCTGACACAACTACAAGCTCACCAAAGTCATCGTTTTCTTGTTCCTGGTCTATCCACTTTTTAATGCAACTGGCTATTTCTATAGACCCTCGCTTGCCACAGGTCTCATCCCACACATACATGTTACTCTTTTTGGTTTTGAGGTCATGTATACACAAATTATATGTCTATAGCTTGCGCTTGTAGTACGCAGCTCCTGTGCTGATACGTGGAGTGGGGAGGATTTGCTGTAAATCAATACAGAAAGCCCTCATGTTTGGATTTCTGTAAGTTTTAAGAGATTTAAGAAAAGTTTGTGCCTTTTTCGCTTCACTCAAATGGTTTTCTTTTTCTTTCTTGAGCTCCTCCACACGAGTTTCATTATCACTTTCACTTTTGATGGTGACATCAAGAGTGTCACACTTAATACAGGTGTCTGTTTTGGGGGGTTGGAAGTTTACGTTGAATTTTTTAGTGAAAATGTCATTGTAGTAATGGAAAGTAACTTGCTGTTCGCCTTGATGGTGTGCAGTCATCCATTTCAGGTACATGTGGTAGAGTTGTGTAATAGAGAGGGAACTTTCTAAATACTTTCTATCCGGGGATTTCGCCCTACAATAATGACTCGACATAGCAGGTAAAAGACGAATATGTTCCTTCACACGTTCTGCTTTGATCCCAACTATTTTGTTATGGGGCTCGTGATGGCCCCGTTTGTCTCTGATGGGGGTTGAAGTATGGGTTAAATGATGCACAGCATTAACCACTCTCGTTACCGATATCCCATGCATTGCAACAAAATCAGCACGGCATACCCTGACTTTTATATTGTTATAAACAACATGGAATACTCTTGTTTGGGTTCTCCGACTCACTTGTTCCTTCGTTCGTTTACGTTTGATTGGCAGTGTGTCCACTAACGTCTGAATGTACATGTTTTGGGGGTCAAACTCACGCATCTTCCAAAATCCTTCGAAAATGGCTTGCACACCTGCCGGAGTCACTCTATCAAAGCATCCGTCACGGCACCTTGGCCCAACTTTCCTCGCTGGTACCACTTTTTTTTTTGTTCTCTAAATGTATTCCTGGCCAAAATTTCTCTTAGTTTTTGCCTCAGTTCTACGCCAATTTCCTACATTGCGCGCCTTTTTCCGTCCACGATCTACTTCAGGGGTATCAGGGCTGTCAGGTGAGGGTGGGTTGTCTGCCTCACTGTCCGACATGATTGGGAAAAGCGAATAATAAAGCACTGTAATCCAAGGATGTTTCAATGGCGGCGCGGGAATACTGACTGGGCTCCCTCCCTCCCCGCTCTGGCCAGATTCACGCCACGATTGGCTGAGAGCCTGTGACGTCACGCTGCCACTCGCTCACCATTGGTTGGAGGTGCACGGTGTCGTGTAGCTCTCACTGCCAAGGCGCAGGCGGTAGGGAGATTTTTCATGGGAAAATAGACTTTATGATACTAAGGTATAGGGACCAGTTTTGCATCCCAATTTTATCGCCAGAGAAAGCTAAGTATCACGTGTTTGAGTAGGAGTTTCTCTGCTTTCTGTTGGTGTAAAAATCTCGGATTTTTTCAGAAAGTCGCTTAGCCTCCTCTGCTCGGTTGGGCCTATTTATTATTCTCACTCACATTATCACTATCCTACAGTATATCTCCCATACTATACTAAAGATATGTCATATCCCCCTGATATTGCTAAATTATCTTATCTCCTTGCCTGATTTCCAGTATAATAGACACAATAATTGTCATATCCATTGAGTCATTGCCTAACCTCCATACGTCAGTGTCACACATTTTCACCTTCATGCTTTTGATCTCCTGATTCCCCCCCCCCCCGCTCCTCCTTCTCTTCTTCTTCCTCACATTCCCCATTCAATTATGTTTGAGTCTCCTTAAATGTCTATATTCAACAATTCAATAAAGTACATTTCTTGACTTTCTATTGTTTCTCCAGTAGCACTGCATCTTTCACACCCTTTCTACTACCTTTATCGCCCTCCCTAACTTTATTGACCTGCTTCTGAAACAATTTCTTACACTCCCTCCATTTTCCACTTAATTTATCATTAAGTTGCTCATTTACACTTGTCTTACTTCCTTCACTACACTCTTCACCATACACTTCCCTTTTCTGTCTCTCCAAATGTTCATTATCCGTACTATCCAACCACTTACTGTATAGGCTACTTTCTATTTGTCTTCAACTGCTTGTTTCACCTCAGTCCACCTTCCTTTTTCTTTCACTCCCCTCCCCTTCTCCTAACCCCACATCATTCTTCACACGCTGCTCATGGCCTTTCCTTAACTTAATTTAAGCATACTATTCAATTATTTCACTTAGTCCATTTGCTTCAGGTCAAGCCTACCTAATCCTATTTCTATAATGTAAATACTAGTTAAAATGAGTAAGTATTGAATGATAAGTATTTTGCCAAAAAGGACGGGAATAGAGAGTAGTAGAACTACTCAGACAAAGCACACTTGAGATAAGAGGTGTTATAAGAGAAAACATGATTTGAATATGGATGAAAAGGAGACATGAAAATTCAAAGAGAAACTAACAATGTGAATGAAAACTTGAAAATACAAAATCAAGTTTTTAAAACATGTCATGAAATGCTAAATACGAGGATATAACAATAGTACTAAATAGGACAAACAAGGTAAACCAATAAAAACTCCAAGAAAATGATAAAGGGAAACACATAATTAGAGTAAATAATGAAACTTAACGGTAGTTTGACTGGCCAAGATAGTTAATTATAATGAACAACATGATAATAATAAGGAATATATGATAGACAATTATAGTTTGTTTCCTTTTAGCTGAAAGTAAATTGTCCTAACCATGATTTCTCGGATATTGCGTTTGTGTATACCACATAATTATGTTCGAGATATCAATGCTAAGGGATTCAATTTATCGTCAGGCATAACAATTATGAACTATAGAGAGATAACAAGAGAATCATAGACAAGGAAATAAAAACACGACGTATATAATAATTATATATATATATATATATATATATATATATATATTTATAAGAACAATTCCCAATAATGACGACACAAATGGAAAGCACAAATACAGCAGAACAAAGTAGGTCAAACATAATGTAAAGGAAAAACAAAGTAGTACAAAGAGTAGTGAAAGTTACCCAAAACCCAAGATCATAAAGCATATAGAGGAAATAATATACCCATGAAGGGAAAACATTTACCTACTGACACAGGCCAAATATACCAATCCACATTTCAAACACATTTTTACTATGCATATTTGTCGAACTAAATGTGAAACTTCCAGGCCTCCTTCAGTTGTGATCATTGTTACGGATTTAAGTCCCAGTTCCTGACCCCTAATCAATGACAGAAATTTAAATAGGAGAACATTAAGAATTAGAATTGAAAGACACAGCTAGAGGAATATAAACATATAAAAGCTCAAATTATCTTAATACTTAAGGACAGTGAAAACAAATAAGTAAATTATAATTTGTTGATTAATACTTAAAGTTTAACATGTGTACATAAATTAACTTAATCCTATTCAATGAGACAACACTAACACCATGGATCACACGCAATATAAATATCTCTCCTAACCCTGATTTCCGTCCCAAATAGCCTTAAAATATGCTATATTCTAAAGGTGGTTCACTGCATTCCCAACAATCACTAGAACCCCTAAAAGGTCTGTTTAGTTTACCATATATTAGAGGATTAAGAAATCCAAGGGCTGGAGGTCTTCATGGCGTATCTACTGACGTCTCACCACACCCACCCCAATACATAGTCTGCCTCCCTCTCCCACCACCGAGCTTGCAACGCTTTGGTTTTTACAATACTATCTCAAAGTTTTAGAGACTAAAACCTTTAATTTAAAATCAACACACATGAAACAAGGTAACTCAGATCTTAAACTTTCACTCTTTGAAACTGTTGAGCTTCACGTTATATAAGAACATAAGAAGAACATAAGAAAATGGGAGTCTGCAGAAAGCCGATGGGCCTAAGCAAGGCAGATCCCTGTCCCACACAACCCCAGTTACAAAGCCCAATTATAGGCTCAACACTCTAATACCCTGAGGATCATCTTACCAAACCGGTTAGAGATTAACGCAGGATTACGGGGTCTGCAGAGCGCTGATTGGCCCAACCCTGCTGATCCCCCTTCGCACCCAACCCTTCTCGTCCATATGCTTATCCAAATTTATCTTAAAGCTCCCTATCGTTTTTAATCCCACTATAGCACTTGGTAGTCCATTCCACCCATCTACAACTGTTACCAAACCAATATTTGCCTATATCTTTTCTGAAACGAAATTTATCTAATTTGAAACCATTGGTAAGAGTTCTTTCGCTATCACTGAGCATTAGTACATTTGTCATGTCCCCTTTGTTAATCCCACTAACCCACTTGAACACCTCTATCATATCTCCTCTAACTCTGCGTCTCTCTAACGAATGTAAGCCTAATTTCTTCAACCTTTCTTTATACGGAAGATTTCTAATATTATGGATCATTTTTGTCATTCTACGTTGTACTCTCTCCAATGAATCTATGTCCATTCTGTAATAAGGACACCAAAATTGAACAGCATAATCCATATGGGGTCTCACTAATGACAAGTAAAGTTTTAAGATAACATCAGCAGTTCTGTTACTCACACTCCTAGAGATGAACCCGAGAATCCTGTTTGCCTTGTTTCGAACGCTTATACACTGTTGTCTAGGCTTCAAATCATTGCTAACAAACACACCTAGATCTTTCTCACAATTCGAGTTTTCTAATTCCATATTAGCTAGTTTATATTTAACATTTGTATGCATCTTCCCTATCTTTAATACCTTGCATTTGTCAATGTTAAACTTCATCTGCCAATTTACTGACCATTCGTGTAAGGTATCTAGATCCCTTTGGAGGCACTCTATATCTATATCTGAATCAATTGTTCTCCCCATTTTGGTATCGTCTGCAAATTTACTTATCCTACTAGTTATACCTAAATCTAGGTCATTTATGTATATAACAAACAACAGAGGACCTAATACAGATCCCTGGGGGACACCACTTTTGACTGCTCCCCATTCTGACTTCGTACCACATATGCTTCGTACCATTATCTGCTTCCTACCAATTAGCCATGACCTAATCCATCCCAACAACGCCCCACCTATTCCATGCGCCTCAACCTTTCTCATCAATCTCTCATGGGGGACTCTGTTGAAAGCTTTACTGAAATCTAAATATATTACATCATATGACTTGTCATTATCTACTGCTTCATATACCTCTGAGAATAAACTAAGCAAATTAGTAAGGCAAGAACGTCCCTGAGTGAATCCATGCTGAGAAGAATTTATTAAATTAAATGTATCTAAGTCGTTTCTAATTTTACTAGCAATAATTGACTCTAGTAGCTTTCCTATGATTGATGTAAGACTAATGGGACGGTAATTGGATGCTATTGATTTGTCACCTTTTTTGAAGATCGGAACTACGTTTGCAAGCTTCCAAGCTTCTGGAACTATACCTGTCTCCAATGACTTGTTAAATAAAAATGTTAATGGGTAACTTAACTTATCCCTACATTCTTTTAATACTCTAGCATATACCTCATCAGGACCAGGCGATTTATGAGGTTTCAGTCTGTCAATTTCCTTAAGCACATCATTTCTACTTATAGTAACCGTACTTAACCTATTTTCTATACTATCGCTATATACCTTACGGACTTCTGGAAACTGTGCCAAATTTTCATTAGTGAAAACGGAAAGAAATTGACTATTTAATGTACTGCACATTTCTAAATCATTTTCTGACATTTCTCCTATCGAAGTTTTAAGGGGACCAATTACATCTCTAACCTTGGATTTATATAGTTGGTAAAAAGCTTTAGGATTATGTTTTGAGTCATTGGCAATCTTAATTCATAATTTCTTTTTTCTTTCCTAATATCCTTTTTTACCTGTCTTGATAGATTCTGATAGTAAGCAAGTAGGTGAATTTCGCCTTTCCTAATTTTTCTATATATTCCTCTCTTTTGTCCTAGAAGACCTAATAGTCTATTATTCATCCATTTGGGTTGGTTCTGTGTTGATCTAAATTTTCTTTTGGGGATGTATTTATTTTGTGCATTGAATACCGACTCGATAAAATTATCAAATGTATCTACCAAGGTTGACGTCTCTTCCTGACTTAAGATGACAGGTGCCTGAGAAGGGGTACACTCATTTGGACACCTGGATCGACTTAATTTTTTGACCATAGGGTCAGCTAATAGGGCTCTTCTTAACCCCCCATAATTGGGTTTTCTGAAGTCAGGTATTAATGTTGTATTCTCTCTGGTATTACTTTTCCATTGTATATTAACATACACAGAATTGTGGTCACTATTTCCTAGGTGGTCCCCTATCTCTACATTATTTACCATATGTTCATTGTTACTGAAAACTAAATCGAGAATATTATTACCTCTAGTCGGCGTATCTATGAATTGAAATAAAAAAATATCTTGTACTACCTCTATAAACTCCTCAGAATCAGAGTCTCCTATTTGATGCTGCCAATCTATATTCGGAAAATTAAAATCCCCCATAATGCACGCATTGCTAAACCTTGATGCCATTTTAACACCTTACGAGCGGCCTAGGCGGTTTATTTATATGTACCGCCCAGCGGGGTGTTTTTACCCAAAATAGGGCTGTTTACGTGATCATTTTCATGCCTAAATAAGACCCAGAGCGTAAAACAAGTATCTATCCCTGAAAGGGCATAAACAGAGCTTTCCAATGACACCATAACGATCCTTATATGATGTCTAGTTTTCTTGCAACAACCGTGCAACGCGAGTGCAAAAAGCATGTAATTCGGCACTTTCCCCATACAATTCCGTATATAGCGAGTGAGAGAGGGAGGGAGGAGGTGGGATTCGTGTCAGTAGGTTCGTCGCGGTGGTCTGGAGCAGTCATACGCTCGCTACTCTCCTGCCACCACTTGTCTCTCTCTCTCAGCAACATTACGTGCTGAAATTGCCACACGACCTATGTTGAGCGCCGCCAGATAGTCCAGATTTATTATACTCGACTTATGTTGCGCCCCGACAGTTATGGGTTAATTTCCTCCCATAATGACGTTCCGTCATTTCTACTCATATTTGGCGGTCTATACATAACTCCAATAACTATGGTCTCACTACCTTCGTTAACCTCTACCCAAACACTTTCATTATCGTTATTTAGTCTAATACCTGATTTAATACAGCTTTTTAATGTACTCCTGACAAACACTGCTATACCGCCACCCCTCTTACTTGTTCGGTCATATTTAAACAAACTATATCCTGGTATATCAAATTCTGCTAAAAAATGCCTGGTTTCTGTATTAATCCACGTTTGAGTTAGCGCTATTATGTCTATATTTTCTTTGCTAACAAGGGTTCTAAGTTCGTTCATTTTGTTATATAGACTCCTACAGTTTGTGTAATATACTCTCAATTTACTTCTTTTCTTTATACCTAATTTACCTTTATTTCTAACGACATTTCCATCTTCCGTTGCACCATCACTACTATCATTTGCAATATAGTCATCATTTATAGCATGAGACTGAATATCCTTATCGCTTTCGCCTGACGCTAAAATTGTTCCATTTAACCTTTCATTTACACTCTCAATATTTCTGTTCAAAACCCCACAACCACCCTATCTAAAGAACTAGCTAATGTAGAAACCCCTAACCGTGAAAGATGAACCCCATCCCTTGCGTACATCCCATCTCTCCCATAGAAACTATCCCAGTTATCAATGAATGGTATTGCTTTTTCTTTGCAATATTTCTCCAACCGGCAATTGACACCAATCGCCCTGGATGTCCATTCCTTGGGAACTCCTCTTCTGGGTAGGTAACAATGTACTACAGGGATCCCTCCCTTCATCCTAACCTTATCTAACACATCCCGATACTGCTGCAGCAATTCCTCACTTCTACCCTTACCAACATCGTTACTCCCGGCACTGAGACAGATAATGGGGTTATCTCCACTATCTTCCAAGATGTGGTCCATCTTCTCTAAATTCCTCCCAAGTCCATGGCCAGGCAGACACAGAACCTTCCTAAGTTTAGTGCGGGTAGCCCTAACTAAATGTCTTACCATGGAGTCGCCCACAATCGACACAGACTTACCTTCTCGGGACACAGACTTACCTTTCCCTCGGGAGGATCCAGCACCTGCAGTTGGAGAACCCCCGGTGGTGGCAGAAGCTCCCTTGGTGGTGGTGGTGGGGGTGGTGGTCGTGGTAGGTAGCACAGCGTCAGCGGTTGGAACTGAGTCGGCGGCAGGCACTTCGGCTAACCCTCCCTTATCCTGACTATCTTTTCCCTCACATTCGTCTCGGAAAGGAGAGAATGTATTTGTCACACTCATACCTATTCTACTATCCTGCTTCTTGAGTGTGACTTTCCCACCCGTATTTTTAACAACCTGCCATAAATACAATTGTTCATCAACTTCCTCCCTTTTCCCCTTACTCGACTTAATTTCCTCTTGGCTAAGCTTGAAAGCTAGATTTTCGTCTTTAATCAAATCCACTTCCCTCTGAAGTTTAACATTAACCTCCCTTAGAGCCAAGAACTCTTCCTTCACCACAACCATCTCTTCCCTTACCTGGAGAATAAGATGATGCAGTTCAGTAAAGGACTCGCACTCCATACCTGACATGATCCCAAAAAGCTTAGCGAGGAGCAAACAACTAAGCACAGAAAACAAAAACAAATAAGTCAACTAACAGCTAAAAACTGAGCTAAAACACTTTTATATATACACGAGTGCACTGCCTCCAAACACAGGTAGGTGCGTATGGTCACTGGGTCACGAGCAGGTGGTCCGGGCAGGAACTCAAATTAACACAATCTCCTGTCACTGACTGAACTGAACTGCACAATACTGCACAACTTAAATTATAGCTCTTCGAAACCTAAATTACTTCACCTAATCAATCCTAAACTATACAAGGACAGTTCATAAACCTGTGAGACCTCAACTCCCTTATTAAAGTATCATAAACCATAATCTAATGTTCACACCAATCTGTTACAGAAACAAAATAATACGAAAACATAATCCAAGTATATGAAATTAACCATCCATACATGATTCGAATCAAGTACTGTTTTATCACGAATCTCCACTAAGCATTACGAAAATATAAGTTATTAACCTCTTAAATACTTTATATTTAAACAGACAGGCTAGAATAATTCCTATGTATTTTAATACTGATCTACCTTATTAGATAATAATAAATAGGCTCATACCTAGCCTCCTTCAGTTGTGAGCATGTAAACACACACACGCGTGTATAATATTATATATGCTGTATATATGTGTGTGTGTGTGTGTGTATGTTTTAGTTTATTGGCATTAAGGTCATAAGCTAGATATACAAAAGTATATTATTGTATTTAATAATCTATAATGTACGGGTTAGATTACCTTGTATACATTTTGCTTGCGGTCTTTAGCTGGTAAATATTTGCCTCTAGAAATTGGATAAGCACAACCGTTTGATTTTATGCACCATTGTCACTGCATGTATAGCTTACTGCCAATGGTTATTTGTATTTTTTTCTTTCTGACTATCAGTCTTTCTATGGCAGGGGTTCCCAACCTGGGGGGAATTCCCCTCTAGGGGGGAATTAAAGTGTTGTTACGTCCTGGGATATATAAACACTGGGCTCTTTCTATTGGACTAGGTATACGGCAACAAGCAACAACGGAAAACGCTAGATCCAACCCTTATCTATAAACCCAGGCAACAAACCACCCTAAACCGTCAAGAGTCCTGCCTGGACAACGAGGTATCCTATGACTCGGTTACAGGGTGCACGTACTATAGACTGCTGATAGTCAAGCAGGCTATATAAAAGATCACACAATTAAGTTGACTTAAAGCTTCAAGGAAAAGATAGATAACGGAATTAAATTGCAGAAACAATTTAATAACAAACTAGAAGAAAGCACATTTAACGTTACGTTAATTAATACAACTAATCACCCTTGCGTGAAAGAAGGTGAAAGCAAACAGTCCTCAAAACATCGTACAGGTAGACAAGATGCAGGTTTCTAAACTGCATGCGGCTACTGTAGGATCTGATGCTTAGCAAAGAAAGTAAGTTACGGATTTAGAGAACTCTTAACTAATAAGCAGGAATAAATACTAGTGATAGGACCTACAGTGTATGATGACATAGGTATAATTAAATAAAGGCAGCAACTCGCAACATAACCACATACAGGTGTGCATCTCATTCTTAGTCAGGCAAGCCTGCTCGGACAGAGTCTCTAAGCCACACCCTGACTCACAATGCTCACAAAGACGGTAAACTGTGGCACAATAACAAGCATACAGATATAATAAACCGCTAGCTGTTAATCTGCCAGGTGGCAGAGGTCTAGCCGGAAGGATATAGGCTTCGGATACCCGGGCTGAGCCACCTGCTCTAGCCTAGGGACGTTCCCAAGTTTGTGCGCCAAATTACTCTAATTGAAACGGTGCTCTCTTGAGAGACTCAGATCCCAAGTATCTGACTCTCTCCTGGCGACCCTAAAACAAAAGCAAGAAGTGCTAGCGCAGTGCTGAGTGGACTAGGCAAGGGCCCTCACACAACACAACACTAGACACACAGGCACACAGACAAGAAAATGCCCCCAGACTCCCACGGGTATCCTAGTAAAGTCGTGCAGGTCCACAGGACTCGCACCAGCAGACTTTACTTAAACGATCGCAAAAAAAACTCCCCTCCGGTCTAGCCCCTGCTCACCTGCCACAAGAACACACTAGCAAGCATGAAACCACCAAATATGAGACAACAAAAAAGCTTCCTAGGTCTCATTAACAATTACATCTCTGCATAAAGCCCAAAATCCTATCTAATTATCTGAGAGCTCGTCGTTAATACAATAATAGATATAAGGCCTATCAAGGGGATGGGATAATTAAATAGATTGGTGAAGTAGTGGAAAGAAGGTATACAAAGTAAGAGAGAAAGTTTCTAAGTGGGGTTGAGAGGGACAGATATCAAGGGGGTCCGAAGGGTACGACAGTGAGGTGAGCTCTCAGTCTTGAATCTGTCTGGGCCCCACCCTAGGCATGCGAAATACTTCCCATGCTTGGCAACACTCAACACCGTTGCCGGGTCAAAATCCTCTACCCCTTGCGTGAGTGGAAACTAAGCCTAACATTGCGATCAACTGGCAACATCAGGCTCGTCCCAAGCTAGTTTATTCCGCACCCGCGCAAAGCAACGTCCCCCAGCCGGTCTCTCTCTCCTGCTCGTCTCCTCCCACTCTCACTAGACTTACATCTTATATATTATAATGAAACAATCAACTATCGAGAATAAAATATACGAAGATGCGTTGGTTAAGAATAAGGGCAGCTTCAAGCTGTGAAACAACATAAGAATATCCCAGACATTAGTTACATTGTCGTAGGATATATACTAAGGAAAAGCCGGCCGGCCGGCTGCCGCCAGCCGGTTTCCAAACGGCTGGGCAGCCGACACTCGCGCATGACCCGCACGTGGCTACTATGCAGGAGCGTCACACCTCCCCCAAGATATAAGACACTTGACTAAGTTCTTCATATCTAACAGAAAGCTTCTCATAGTACCACACACTGTTGCGACACAAGGCACTATATATAAACAAAATAAAGACTATTGCACTCCACCGAGCAAGTTCAACTAACTTAGCGACAATAAGCGAAAACATTCAACTTAGATACTGCTACAACATCTTATACAAAATTCTACACGTTATAAAAATAAAGAGTTTTTATAAGGTTTTTGCTTTTTTTAATTTGTTTTTTTCGGCTGAACTACAGTGACAGCCTATTTTCCTCCACACTCAACCCTCAATCCTGTAGCAGTCTAAGCAACATCATCCACCCTTGATAGACAATCCGCTATCACGTTATCAGAACCGGCAATATGGCGTATGTCCAAATTATACTCCTGAAGCATGAGTGACCACCTGGTCAGCCTCATATTCCGGTTATGAAACTGATTCAAGAATTTCAGAGGGTGATGATCGGTATAAACCACTACGACTGGTCCGAAAGCAGGAACATATACATCGAAGTGCCTGAGTGCCAGCACTATCGCCAGGAGTTCTTTTTCAATTACAGAGTAATTCCTTTGTGCACTATTGCATTTTTTACGGTAAAAACTCACTTGATGTTCGATACCTTCATCATCTGTCTGTAACAAGACAGCCCCAGCCCCTACGCCACTGGCATCAGTCGCCAGCTGAAAAGGTCTGCTGAAGTCCGGGGCCCTGAGTGTGGGGTGGGTACATAACAGGTGTTTCACCAAGGAAAACGCCTCTGCACACTCAGGAACCCACCGGAACTTCTTGTCCTTAGATAATAAGTCAGTTAAAGGTGCAAGTACAGTCTAATAGCCTTTGATGAAGCGACGATAATAGCCTATCATACCTAGAAACCGCATGATTTGTTTCTTAGTCGTAGGCTGGGGAAACTGATCGATGGCTTTGATCTTTGTCTGTGGAGGGCACACCTGACCCTTCCCCACCTCGAACCCCAGGTACAAAACTGTGGCTTTGACAAAATCGCACTTACCCAGGTTTACCACCAAACCTGCTTCATTCAGTTTATTAAAAAGTTGTCCGATGTGAGCACAGTGACTGTTAAAATCATCGTCGTATATTATGACATCATCTAGGTACACCATACAGTTGGGAATGTCGGCTACAATGTCGTTCATTAATTTCTGAAACGTTGCAGGGGTATTTTTCAGCCCGTATGGCATAACATGGCAACGATATGTGGCACCGTCCACCACAAACCCACACACCTCTCGCGCTCGCTCAGACAAGGACACTTGCCAATAACCCTTAACAAGGTCTATCTTAGTGAGGAACTTGGCCTTTCCTATCTTATCCACACTGTCGTCCACGCGAGGGAGAGGGTAGGCATTTGTGCGGGTTAAACCATTCAACCTGCGGAAATCTATACAAAAGCGCACCTTGCCATCTGGTTTGGGCTGTAGTGTGACGGGGGAAGTCCACCTTACTGCACCCTCAGAAATCAGCCCACGTTTCAGCATATAATCCAGCTCTTCCCTAAGTGCTGGTAATTTAATAGGGGAACACGGTATGGCACTGATTTAAAGGGCGGGTGGTCCCCAACATCGACATCGTGCACCGCTTGAGTAGTGAGGCCAGGATGCTCCGCGAAAACAGCTGGGTTTGAATCAAACAAGTGCTGCACAGCTACACGCTGTTGCTCAGGCAGGTGCAATATCAACTCGTGAGCCACTTGTCTAGAATTCCCCGCCCACTGATCCGCGGAAACATGACAGTCCCAATTATCCTCCCCCGCAGCTTGACTGTCCCTTCCTCCTTCTCCACCACGATCGCTGCAGATCAACACCGGGACAGTGAGAGGCTCAGAGGGGTGCCTCACATACTCTTTCATCAGATTTACATGGCAAAGTTGGTTCTTTTTCTTACGATCAGGAGTAGCTTCTAAATAGTCGAGATCAGAAACCTTCCTTACAACCCGATACGGACCAGAATACTTGGCAGACAAGGGATGTCCCACCAGAGGCAGTAGTATCAGTACTTCCTGATCTACTTCAAACTCCCTCAGCTTCACCTTCTGGTCGTATCTGTCCTTCATCTGAGCTTGTGAACTCTTAAGGTTCCAACCTGCTACCTCCAAGCTCTTTAGCATTCTCTCACGGCTTTCAACTACATATTTTAGAAGCGAGCATGGCTTTGTGACGCCCTCACAGATCTCCTTGACTATGTGGAGGGGCCCCCTGACCCTGTGTCCAAAAACCAACTCGTTCGGGCTAAATTCCAAGCTCTCCCCAGGTACTTCTCTCGCAGCAAATAAAACGTATGGGAGACCTAGATCCCAGTCCTTCCCATTCTCCATGCAATAACACCGCAACATACTCTTGAGAGTCGAGTGCCACCTTTCCAAAACTCCCTGACTCTCGGGATGGTAGGCAGATGACACCACAGACACTATCCCATGTTGCTGCATGGTCTGCTTAAACAGAGCAGAAGTAAAATTGGATCCCTGATCAGACTGGATCTCCTGAGGGTAGCCATAACGAGAGAAATAGACAAGTAGGTTTTTGACAACAGTCTTAGCCATCCCGTTGCGCATGGGGTAAGCATCTGGATACCGTGTTGCTACATCCATTATAGTTAGTAAAAATTTATTGCCGGCACTAGTGGGGGGCAATGGGCCAACCATATCGATAATTACCTTGCTGAATGACAGGGATAGGTTGTAACGGGGCTCTCGGGATGACCTGATTGGGTTTCCCAACAACTTGACAAGTGTGACACTGTGACACCCATGACACGACACTCGCCTTTAACCCAGGCCACCAGAAAAGCTTGCTGAGAGCTGCCTCCGTCTTACGTGCCCCCAGGTGCCCTGCCAAAGGCACATCATGAGCTAATCTCAATAAGCTCTCACGGCACACCCTCGGTACTACTAACTGGTCCACTAATCCTGACCCGCCATCCCACTTTTTCTTGGGATCCTGATGTCTCCGATACAAGATCCCCTCGGACAAGAAAAAATCACCAGGCTGCGCATCCCCATCGCTCTCCAGTTCGATAGCACCATTACCACACGCCCTGACTTCAGGATCTTCCAGCTGCAAGGAACATATATCAGCAGGTGCCAGATTATCCAAGTTCATCTTAAATAATTTATTTCCACCTCCTATGTCCCGCTGAGCCATCCTTTCCTCACGCTGCGCATAACGATGCTGTCGCAGAGTCTCTTCCTGCCCTGCACCTGCACTAGCGGTGACAGGCCCCGGGGCCTCTCCAGACTCTAACATAGGTGCCAATAATGAGTCACCAAGAAACACTGCCGGCTCAAAACTCTCCAATTGACCAACACTTCCCGTTTTCTTGTGACCTTTCCTCCGCGGTTTGATAGACTGAGGTGGTGGCTGCAAGGCTCTGGATGTCTGAGAACGCGTCACAACACACGCCATAGTTTGTACGCTACACTTCTCAACCCACTCCTGTTCCTCCCTACTAACGTCGGCCGCCTTCTCGGCAACGACCAAGGGTGAAACCTTAGAAGCAGGGACCGCAAAGTCGTTGCCGAGGAGGAGGTCGACGCCCCCAACAGGCAAGTTCTCTACAATTCCGACATCCAGTTCCTTCGCCACACCACCCACCTCCAGCTCCATCCGCACCAGCGGGTAGGACTTCGTAGCATTGATCCCCTGAACTATCACCACCCAAGCAGCGTTAACCTCTGAAGTGCGCATGGGGGTAATTGGAAACGTCCCCCTGTGCTGACGTATTTGAGGTGTTTCCGTCACTAAAATATTCATTGTGCCATTAATAGCATTAATACTTATCCATATGCGCCTATTATGGGTTGATTATAAAGGTATTAACCTGAAACAACAATAAAACGAGTGAAAACAGCGTTTGGATGGTCAAAATCGGAGATATAGCCCGCGAGTTGTATAATGTATGGGTGAGGCAATCTGCTTTCCCGCCAATTTCCCCCAAGGCCACTGAGACACAGTCGATCGATACTCTCTCTCTCTCTCTTGCACTCGCTTGCTATCAGTGATGACCACACCCTCCAATCGGATTTCTAATGTTAGCACGAAAATATACCTCAGAATAAGGGAATAACAGGGAAAATAGGTGATAACTGAAGGAGAGGAGGAAAGTTGGGAAGGAGGGGAGGTAGAGGACTGAGATTTTGCATGGCCCAGGGGCCAAAAAAAAAAATAAAAATAAAAAAAAAAAATATATTTTTTTTTTTTTTTTTCGATGTCAAAAGTTGATTTTTGTTTTCTCTGACTCTTAAGAGTCTCCCCGCAGTGCGCCGGGGGAACTCTTAAGAGTCTCCCCGCAGCTCCCGGGTTAATCGGCCTACCAGTAAAGTTCTTTAACAAGGTCTGAGAACCCCAGTATCACGCAATAGCTTAACTCCTCGCCTTTCGCCAGCCCACCTCACAAAACCATGCCCTCTATGACCCTCAAAGACGTCGCGGACAGGGTTCGAGCCTTCCGGACTCTTGAACACAGGCTGTGTCCCAACCTCTGACGAACTACCCTTGGCAAACTCAGAAGATATAGGCGACACCCCCATGCTGCGGACCAATGACACAACCTTGTTTGGTGGCTTGTTCGGACAAGCATTTGCAAAGTGACCCTCCTTGTGACATGCAAAGCACTCTTTACTCTTTGGTTTCCCTTGAGAGTGGGAGGTACCATTAGACTTCTTATACGGGACGGTATTTGGTTTATGTTCAGTTTTATTGTCAGTGCTAGATGGTTTTGTGTATTTATGTGTATCAAAATTCTTGGGAGGGGGAGGGGTACGATCCTTTGCACCCGACTCACTTCTAGCTGCTGCTCCACACCCTCGAATTAATGACAGTGGGAGGTCAGCCATTTCTGCTGCCTCTTGGAGAGTTCTAGGATTTTTTTCCTTTATATTTAATGTTAAGTCCCCGCCTGTGCACTTGAAGAACTGCTCCAAGAGAACCAGCTCACTCAACTCCTCAAAAGTAGCTGCCCTCTCAGAACGCAGCCAATGTCGTAGTGCATCAGACAAGTCCCGGGCGTGTTCTAGGAAGGTACTATCCTTGCCCTTAGTAACACCCCGAAACTTCAAGCGGTAAGTTTCTGGTTGTAACTCATAGGCCCGTAGCACAGCCTTCTTTAGCTCATCATAAACTACACAGGACTCTAAAGGTAGTGCATCATACGCTTTTAGCCCCTTTCCTAGGAGTCTTGATGAAACTAATGCTGCCCACTTTTCCTGAGGCCACTGGTGTTCCTGACACTTCTTCTCAAATCGCAAAAAAAACTCAGTCACACATAATTCATCGAACACAGGAACTAGTTTAAGCAGGTGCAACAATGATTGGTCCCGATGTCTGTTACCTCCCCCAATATTTCGCCCTGTTACCTCCACTCGAGAGATCTCCAGCTCCCTGTCAGCCCAATACCTAGTAGACTCTGCCTGCAGTTCAGCCTGTCTTTCGGTAGCCTCAACCTGAGCTCTAGCAACCTCAACCTGAGCTCTAGCAACCTCAGCCTGCACACTAGCCTGTCTCTCGGCAGCCTCAACCTTGGCCATCTCAAGCCGAAACAACAAATCTGGAGTCAACCCTTGAGGAGGGGAAGATGCATTTAATGGGGAGGGTCCCTGTGATTGACTTCCACGCTGCCATTGACCATCAACTTGGGGGTATGTACTAAATTCAGGCACCCTGACGTTTGATATGGGGGTAGAGTGGATGGGGGGCTGGGGACCGGGGCCCCCAGTCACCTCTCCACCCAGGTCTCTCCCTTCTAAACCCAATATCAAAGTCCTCAGCTGATCTTTCCTCATGCCACTTAAACCCTGGTGACCCTGAAGACCTGCCACACACTTTAAGCCATACTTATTCAGCTTCAACACCCTGGCAGGGGTAAGGGGCACCTCTAAAAATCTTCTAGCACCCTCCTCGCTATCGACTAGCCACTCCACAGGTCTTTCTCCCTCCGAGCCTGTATCGTGACCTGACCCATCACTGTGTTCTGATATATTAGACATGTTTGTGCACTGCAGTAATTATCACGGTTATAGAATGTGCCTTATCTCCTATGCAAGTATGTATATACTAATGTTATTTAAAGTCTTTAATGTGTTATATTGGTTGCTAAAAAAAAAAACTATGTCCACTGTATTCCTCTATTCAGTAAATCCTATGCAAGGTCGCCATTTGTTACATCCTGGGATATATAAACACTGGGCTCTTTATATTGGACTAGGTATGCGGCAACAAGCAACAACGGAAAACGCTAGATCCAACCCTTATCTATAAACCCAGGCAACAAACCACCCTAAACCGTCAGGAGTCCTGCCTGGACAACGAGGTATCCTATGACTCGGTTACAGGGTGCACGCACTATAGACTGCTGATAGTCAAGCAGGCTATATAAAAGATCACACAATTAAGTTGACTTAAAGCTTCAAGGAAAAGATAGATAACGGAATTAAATTGCAGAAACAATTTAATAACAAACTAGAAGAAAGTACATTTAACGTTACGTTAATTAATACAACTAATCACCCCTGCATGAAAGAAGGTGAAGGCAAACAGTCCTCAAAACATCGTACAGGTAGACAAGATGCAGGTTTCTAAACTGCATGCGGCTACTGTAGGATCTGATGCTTAGCAAAGAAAGTAAGTTACGGATTTAGAGAACTCTTAACTAATAAGCAGGAATAAATACTAGTGATAGGACCTACAGTGTATGATGGCATAGGTATAATTAAATAAAGGCAGCAACTCGCAACATAACCACATACAGGTGTGCGTCTCACTCTTAGTCAGGCAAGCCTTCTCGGACAGAGTCTCTAAGCCACACCCTGACTCACAATGCTCACAAAGACAGTAAACTGTGGCACAATAACAAGCATACAGATATAATAAACCGCTAGCTGTTAATCTGCCAGGTGGCAGAGGTCTAGCCGGAAGGATATAGGCTTCGGATACCCGGGCTGAGCCACCTGCTCTAGCCTAGGGACGTTCCCAAGTCTGTGCGCCAAATTACTCTAATTGAAAGGGTGCTCTCTTGAGAGACTCAGATCCCAAGTATCTGACTCTCTCCTGGCGACCCTAAAACAAAAGCAAGACGTGCTAGCGCAGTGCTGAGTGGACTAGGCAAGGGCCCTCACACAACACAACACTAGACACACAGGCACACAGAAAAGAAAACGCCCCCAGACTCCCACGGGTATCCTAGTAAAGTCGTGCAGGTCCACAGGACTCGCACCAGCAGACTTTACTTAAACGATCGCAAAAAAAACTCCCCTCCGGTCTAGCCCCTGCTCACCTGCCACAAGAACACACTAGCAAGCATGAAACCACCAAATATGAGACAACAAAAAAGCTTCCTAGGTCTCATTAACAATTACATCTCTGCATAAAGCCCAAAATCCTATCTAATTATCTGAGAGCTCGTCGTTAATACAATAATAGATATAAGGTCTATCAAGGGGATGGGATAATTAAATAGATTGGTGAAGTAGTGGAAAGAAGGTATACAAAGTAAGAGAGAAAGTTTCTAAGTGGGGTTGAGAGGGACAGATATCAAGGGGGTCCGAAGGGTACGACAGTGAGGTGAGCTCTCAGTCTTGAATCTGTCTGGACCCCACCCTAGGCATGCGAAATACTTCCCATGCTTGGCAACACTCAACACCGTTGCCGGGTCAAAATCCTCTACCCCTTGCGTGAGTTGAAACTAAGCCTAACGTTGCGATCAACTGGCAACATCAGGCTCGTCCCAAGCTAGTCTATTCCGCACCCGCGCAAAGCAACGTCCCCCAGCCGGTCTCTCTCTCCCGCTCGTCTCCTCCCACTCTCACTAGACTTACATCTTATATATTATAATGAAACAATCAACTATCGAGAATAAAATATACGAAGATGCGTTGGTTAAGAATAAGGGCAGCTTCAAGCTGTGAAACAACATAAGAATATCCCAGACATTAGTTACATTGTCGTAGGATATATACTAAGGAAAAGCCGGCCGGCCGGCTGCCACCAGCCGGTTTCCAAACGGCTGGGCAGCCGACACTCGCGCATGACCCGCACGTGGCTACTATGCAGGAGCGTCACAGTGTTTCAAGGGGGGAATAAAGAGGGAGGAAAAGAAGTAAATGTAACCAAAACAAATATGAAAGGTAATTGACCTACTTGATTAAGTTGTTGAATATACAGTATATAGCTGTTCCATAGCTGTGGTTGTGGACGGCCACCGTTCACTACCCCAATCTATCAATTCCGGTGTTCTTCAGGGTTCTGTTCTATCTCTAATGATCTTTCTAATGTTCATTAATGATCTTCTCAACTGTACCGCCAGTCCTATCCATTCATATGCTGATGACTTTACTTTACACTATTCAACTAGTTTTTCAGAACCACCCAGCAAACAATCACCCAAAAATTTAAGTGATGATGCCATAGAACATTTATCTTCTGACCTATCAAACATTTGCATTTGGGGCAAAGAAAATCTTGTTGCTTTCAATGCTTCCAAAGTCCAATTTCTCCATTTATCTACCTGTCAAGAACTCACACAGGTCTATCCCTTATACTTCAACAATATAAAAATCATCCCTTCATCTTCTCTCAGTAATCTTGGTGTCTCTTTTTTCTGATCTCACTTGGAAGAAACATATTACCACCCTTGGTAAAACAGCTTCCCAGAAGCTGGATGTGCTCAACCGCCTCCAGGGATTCTTTACCCCTGCACAGCGTCTTGCTCTGTACAGGGGCACAATGCGTCCCTGTATTGAGTATTGTTCGCATGTGTGGAGAGAATCCTCTCACACAGCACTTCTTGACAAAGTAGAAAGGAAAGCCTTTCGTTCCATTAATTTCCGTCCAATCACCAACTCGTTGCAATCTCTCTCTCTTCGCTGCAATGTTGCATTTCTCTTGCACGGCGGTGCAAAGTCTGTCATGTATGATCGTCTTGTTCGTAAAAACACGAAGTTTGATATTAAGTGAAAGACAATCATCAAGTCCAAGTTGAGTGTAACTCAAGATAATCTTGTTCACTAACAGCCACACAAAAATCAGCGCTAGTAGCAAAAAAGCAGTGGTGTGCATTTCAGTTGCAATAGTAATACAGTATTTGTGTTTTGAAAACTTAAATTGGAAACATACATGATACTACTAATATGATTATGTTCATAATTATTTTCATCAAATTTTATGGTTTATTTCAGTGATATAATTCTGTACAATCATACTTATGATGTATAATTATATGTGTTGTTCCTATTATGTATATCAGTAATTAAAAGATTAATGGAAGAACACATTCTTAAGATGAGGGGAAAATCAAATAGATTAATTAACCAAATTGACGAATGGCTTGAAAAAGGTTGGGTACCTCTGTCTATAGATGCGTACTGTACAATGACTCAGGGATTCCCAACCTTTTTGTTCCTCTGTACCACTTGGGCATTCTGATAGGTACCCATGTACCCCTAACAATTTAGGATAAAAATTGAAAAAATTATGTAAATGTTATATTATTTTATTATGAAATATGTATGTGTAGACTGCATAGGGATCTTAGTATTGATATCAATAAAATGAACTCGGTGACTATAACATATTTTGATCTGTCACATACTCTGACATTATCGGGCGGTACTGCAGCTGTCTCGAGTTGGTATACATACCTGATTGTTTCACATCCAATACAGATTGTGGGCCGCAGGATGTCACATAATAGTGAAAAAAATGGAATAGTCACCTCACTAATATAATTTTAAGGGATGGATGTAGTATCCGGGTGTACGGTCCGACGGTCGTCATATTTACATAGGTCAATCACTCGCGGTTAAGTTCCAGTATATTTTTTCTGTTATTTGACCCCTGCTGGCAATATATATGATGATGACAATAAGTCATGGGGGTGAGGGGGGCAAAAGCCCCCTTCAACCAATTATTGTATCCCACGGCAGTCAAAATAGACGGGAACATGATTGCGATCATCCGCGTAGTGTAAGGCGGTCCACCCGGTAACTACATTCTTGCCAATTATAATATGTTTTGCTTACTGAAATGAGGAAATTGATAAAACACAACTTTGTGCAATCTGCCTGTAAGTTAGAACACCATGTTTTGTACACTATGATTATTCTCTCAGACCCCTATGTACCCCCTGAGAAGTGCAAATGTACCCCTGGGGGTACATGTACCACAGGTTGGGAACCCTTGCGTACATCAACAAAGCATTTTTTTTGTTCTATGTGTATGGAGGAGACAAAAGGCAGGTTGCCAGTAGCGAGTGTCTCCCTCAAAGTTAAAAGAGTGAGAGAGCCAAATTCAAGGGATGTTGGAGTCTGGACACTCGAAGTTTAAAGCAGTCTGAAATATAGGATGAAGGAAAGATTGATTGAGGGAGAGAGTTCCAGAGTTCACTTGTTGAGTAGAAGAAAACTGAGACAAATTGCCAATTCTTGGGTTGGAGAGCTGGACAGAATTGGGGTGGGACTGTGTTGAAAGGCGGGTGCCTCGCACTTACCGCAAGGGAGGGGGTATACGCTGAGAGAGCTCAGAAGAACACTGATTGTTGTAATAGCGATAGAAGAGTGAAAGAGATGCAACATTGCAGCGTGTAGAAAGAGATTGTAAGGAACTAGCAAGATGAGGCGAGTTATTGAGGCGAAATGATTTTGAATCAACTCGTTCGAGAAGTGCAATATGGGTGCTGGGTTGATGAGAAAAACTAGTTGAATAGTGTAAGTGAGGCGAAATGCTTTTGATTCAACTCGTTCGAGAAGTGCGATATGGGTGATGGGTTGATGTGAAAACTAGTTAAATAGTGCAAGGTAGAGTCATCAGCGCATGAGTGGATAGGAATATATATATATATATATATATTTTCTTTAATACATACGAGGTTGAAAGAAATGGCAATTTCTGCGTTGGAAATTTTATTATTCAAAGTTTCCAGGTCTCTGATGAGTTTTCGCTGGGTGGCAGGAAGTAGATGAATGAGATTAGCAAAATTCATGGTGGTACAGGGTTACATTAATGTACATGATGATACAGGATATACGACACGTTTCACTGGATAACCAGCATTATCAAGTAAGGATAGAATGATATAAAAGGTAAACAGGAAGGGTATATATAGAGGGTGGAGGATCAGAGGAGGCGAAAATCAGGGGGCAAAAGTCTGCTATTGGTGGAGGGGTTTCTAGGAGTGCAAAAGCAAGGACCGCGTCACGCATGCGCACTGGATGCGGGAAGGTGGTGATCGGTTGGCGGGGTCGAAGCTGATTGGCTGCGTGTCGAGGGGCATGGCCTGAGTTGCGTACAAAGGAGTACAAAGGAGTACAAAGGAAATCAAGCAACAACAGATCTAGTGACCCTTCTAGGCTGCTTGTCCTCCAAAACACTGAGGATCAAGTGTCCAAACAGTGGTTTAGAGTGGGTAAGGGAACATTGGAAAAGGAACTACTGCCCTGCCACTAACGTGGCAGGACTAGGAAGTTAGTAGGGGACATATGGGTTAGTAACTGAGGGGAGGATAAAATAAAGTTATTCATTTACAAACGCAGTCAGTCGCGGGTTTGATGCGAGATATTTGTCTAGGCGGAATTTAAATGAATCAATGGTGCTGCAGTCTATAACGTCTCGGGGAAGCCCATTCCACAAGTTGACAACTCGATTGAAGAAGAAATTCTTAGATTCATGTGAGTTAAAAGATTTACCAATAATTTTGCAACCGTTTCCCCGCGTGTAATTAGATTGGTCGATAGTGAAGTACTTACTACAGTTCATATTGTCGATGCCTTTGATGATTTTGAACACTTGAATTAAGTCACCTCTTAATCTCCGCTGGGTTAAAGGAAATAGATTTAATTCTCTAAGACGCTCTTCGTATGGTTTGTTCTTTAGGCTAGGTATCATTTTGGTAACTCTACGTTGAACTCGCATTGAACGCAGTATTCCAGAAGAGGGCGGACTAAGGAATTGTAAAGGGTTAGGATTACGTCTTTGGATTTATGCTCAAATGATCTGCCTATAAAGCCAATTATTTTGTTTGCCTTCTTAACAACTTCTGAACATTGTTGACTCGGTTTTAGGTAACTCGATATTGTTACTCCCAGATCGGTTTCTCTGTTTACATTCTTAAGCTGAGTGCCATTCATCGAATAGTTTGCTTTCTCATTTAGGTATCCGATATGTAGTACTTTACATTTATCCGCATTGAAACTCATTTGCCAAATTTGGGCTCAATGTGACAATTTATCTAGATTGTGTTGCATATCGTCAACTTGATCTTTTGAGAGTACGCTATTTGCAATTTTTGTATCGTCAGCAAATTTTGAGATTGTACAGGTAAGACCCTCATCTATGTCGTTGATGTAAATTAGAAAGAGAATTGGTCCTAGTACCGATCCCTGGGGTACCCCGCTACTTACATTGGTCCATTTAGATGCCTTCCTGTTTATGACTACTCTTTGCTTTCTGTCGCTGAGCCAATTTTCTATCCATTTCAACACACCGTCTTGTATTCCATGCGCTTTTAGTTTTAGCAGTAAACGTTTGTGGGGAACTTTGTCAAAGGCCTTTTGAAAATCAAGGTATATAATATCTACAGCTTTACTCTCATCGTAGAGGTTGAGGATATCGTGGAAGAAGTCTAAGAGGTTTGTTAAACAGGAACGTTTTTTACGAAAGCCGTGTTGAGTATCTTTAAGTATGTTATTTTCCTCTAAGTGATTTACGAGTCTGTCTCTTATGACCGTTTCTAGCATTTTACATACAACTGAGGTTAAGCTAATTGGACGATAGTTACTGGGTAGGGATTTGCTGCCTTTTTTTATATCGGTGTTACGTTGGCTATCTTCCACTGATCAGGCATAGTTCCAGACTGCAAGGATTTATTGAATAGTAATATCAGTGGTTTGGAGAGCTCATCCTTAGCTTCCTTTAGAACTCTAGGCGAGATTGTATCAGGTCCAGGCGTTTTATTTACCTTGAGTTTATCTAAACAATTCAATACTTCTCTCTCTGTAACGGTGATATTGCTTAGAACATCTGAATTATCAATCTGAATCGGCGATGGTGTAGGGATAACACTGAGGTCTTCTGTTGTAAAAACTGATGCAAAGAAGGTATTGAGGGCATTACTCATTTGTACTTCGTCTTTGGTGTATTCTCCATTTTCATCGACTAACGGTCCAACGTAGTACGTGTGGCGCCGGCAGAAGACGAAGCTGAAGGAGGTAGTGCGGGGGGCTAATTCAAGGGCACCGGGGGGCGAGGGGGGGCGTTAGGTCCTGTAGGATAGTGCCTTTTGGCAGAAGGAAGGATCTGAAGGTCCAGAGTTTGGTTGTTGATGTTAGGATGTAAGGCTTGGATATATAACGCTTCGAGTATAGGTAATCTCCTTGGGTCACTTTCTTTATCGAGTATGGTGGTGTGTTTCTCTAACTCGTTGCGTGTGAGGTGGGGGTGGTTAGGGGTGAGATAGTGGTCTTTGATGACTCCAGTCTGAAGGTGAAGAGTTAACCGACGTGAAAGACGAGTCTGCGTCATGCCAATATAGGAATGAGGTCCACAGTCCTCATAATTACAGGTATGTTGGTAAATGACGTGATCGTCGGTCATCGGGCTCTTTATCTTGGTGGAAGCAGGTTTGTTGCGGAGAACGAGGTTGGAGGTCTTGGGGGATTTGTAATAAATTATTAATTTGATTTTGTTTTCTGGGTTGGTTGGGTGGACATGCTTGGAGATTATTTCTTTTAAGACGGCCTCGTAATATTTGTGTTCAGAGGACATAAAATTGCGGTAGAAGATCTTAATTTCATTGTGGGGGTCAATGTTGGGAGGGCTTTGGGTGTACCATTTTTCAAGATGGTGGTTGATGGTGCTGGAGATGTCGGAGTTGGAGTATCCGTTATTCACTAAAACTTGGGATAGTCTTTCTAGTTCCTGGTGGGTGTCGGCCCAGGTAGAGCAGTGCGTGAGGGCTCTCCTTACATAAGCGGAGATGGAGGATAGAAGATAACGGCGGGGGCATTCACTATCGCCGTTGAGGCATTGTCCTGTGTTAGTTGGTTTAGTGTAGACGGCGGTTTTGAACCCATGGTCGTTCAGAGCTACGAGGATGTCGAGGAAGGGGAGTTGTCCATTGTTTGATTTTTCAAAGGTGAAGTTAAGTCCGGAGGAGGACTGTGGACCTCATTCCTATATTGGCATGACGCAGACTCGTCTTTCTCGTCGGTTAACTTTTCACCTTCAGGCTGGAGCCATCAAAGACCACTATCTCACCCCTAACCACCCCCACCTCACACGCAACGAGTTAGAGAAACACACCACCATACTCGATAAAGAAAGTGACCCAAGGAGATTACCTATACTCGAAGCGTTATATATCCAAGCCTTACATCCTAACATCAACAACCAAACTCTGGACCTTCAGATCCTTCCTTCTACCAAAAGGCTCTATCCTACAGGACCTAACGCCCCCCCTCGCCCCCCGGTGCCCTTGATGCAGCCACCCGCGCTACCTCCTTCAGCTTCGTCTTCTGCCGGCACCACACGTACTACGCAACTCAGGCCACGCCCCTCGACACGCAGCCAATCACCTTCGACCCCGCCAACCGACCACCACCTTCCCGCATCCAGTGCGCATGCGTGACGCGGTCCTCGCTTTTGCACTCCTAGAATACCCCTCCACCAATAGCAGACTTTTGCCCCCTGATTTTCGCCTCCTCTGATCCTCCACCCTCTATATATACCCTTCCTGTTTACCTTTTATATCATTCTATCCTTACTTGATAATGCTGGCTGTCCAGTGAAACGCGTCGTATATCCTGTATCATCATGTACATTAATGTAACCCTGTACCACCATGAATTTTGCTAATCTCATTCATCTACTTCCTGCCACCCAGCGAAAACTCATCAGAGACCTGGAAACTTTGAATAATACAATTTCCAACGCAGAAATTGCCATTTCTTTCAACCTCGTATGTATTAAAGAAAATGTATTACCTGGCTTTACTAACATATATATATATATATATATATATATTGTTAAGTATCTTGATTCAGAAGTGGTTAACTTAATGAAACTAGACCAAACAAAGAATATGAAAAGGTATCAGACAGCTGCAGGCCAATAGAACTTATATTGTTAAAGTTTGTTATGTTGTTACTTGTTTTCCTTTTAGTTGTTGGGACTAGTTATCTATTATACTCTGATACACTACAAGTATGATCAATCATGAAACTATTTCAAGTCATATAGAATTATTTCAATATTTAATATTCAGTAAACTATTAAGTACGAATAGAGAAAAGCTTTGTATGAAATTGAGCACTTTAAATTAATCTTGATTTTCATTAAAGTATAAATATTATTAAGATCTGTTTATATATAATTAACTTATTTCGTTAACCATTTAAAGATTATGATTCACTCTTGTTCTATTTCCTCGTTATTCTCTAAATTTAGTATTATTCTCTTGTTAGCCTATATATTTTTTATTCTTACTACTGCAAGACATTATATTAAACAATATGATAGATGATAAGGGAATATAATAAAGTCACATATAAAAGGGAATTGTATTTATAAACAGAAATAAAGTATTTTACAATTAATCCAAATAATAAGTAATGTAAGAAATGAATATGTAATACTTCAGGATCGTTTTGTATCCGTTTTGGTTTCACTTTAATTATCTATATTATTAAATCAGTTTGTGTGTCTGTTTGTCTGCCTGTGTGTTCTTAATAGGCGGCCGCAGTTTTTGACCTGGGGAGCTGAAACTTTGCATGTGGGTGTCAAATGACCTGGGTCAGGTCATTAAAGGGGCGAGGCCACGGTCGGAGGTCGTTTCGAGGCCGAAATTGAAAAACAATTGAAAAAAATGGCCGTTTGGGGCAGAAGGAGGCCTCCGATCGAAGAGGTGTAAGAAACGAAAGTTGTTCGCAGCCCCCCAAAATAGGGGTACGGATGAGGTCAGATCCAAAATCGGAGGTCATTTAGCGGCCGAAATCGAGGTCGCCGTTTAATGAGGCACAGGGAGGTCGAGGCCGGTTATTATGGTAGTAGTAGTATTGTGATGATTGTGCTAGTAGTGATTGATGATGGTGATTATGGTAGTAGTAGTGGTGGTAGTAGTGATGGTGATTATGGAGGTACAGTATTATTTAATTCTATGTGTTTGTGTTAAGGTTAAATAGATGTTTCATGTGTTTATAAATAAATGGTAGAATTTAAACCCGGGCAACGCCGGGTACCCCTGCTAGTATAGAATAAAGTTATAGTTTGCTTTGCCTTAGTTAAGTCACAATATAAATTAATAGGACTTCTTACAACAATGCTTAATCACTAATGAAAAATATTATTACATCAAATAATTAAGTAACTTTAGTACAATGTCAGCCAGATAAATGAGTTACTATATCCAATATCCAATCACAAATCCTAAATTAAATGAGGGTAAGTATCTACAACATACCTCTGGTTAAATAACAGTCACGAATTCCCTAATTAACGAGTAAGAGGTCGCTAGGCACACTCTAAACTCAAAAGCTATTATACAAGCCTGTTATAGTTATGTCTCCACCAATGCTGCTCTCCTCACCCCAGCTAAGAATGAGACTCATTTTAATTCTCAAATATCAGGCTATTTATCACATTCCCTCTCCTCACTAGTCCAATCAGAGCTTGATTCAGGAGTAACGTAGGCCCGGACACACGTGCCGCTACCAATCAGCTGACAGGCAGGTTATGTGGACCAACTACATTTTTTTTTTTTTTTTTTTTTCTGTGATTGAGGGAGGCAAAAGGCATAACTGCCTATAGCGAGTGCCTCCCTCATAGTTGAAAGAGTGACAGGGCCAAAATCAAGGGACGTTCGAGCCAAAATGCCTGGACACACGGAGTTCAAAGCAATTTAAGTCATAGGAAGAGGGAAAGACTGATTCTGGGAGAGAGTTCCAGAGCTCAGCTGTTGAGTAGAAGAAAGTTTGAGAGTAACGTTTCACTCTTGGGTTGGAGAGTTGTACAGAGTAGGGGTGGGATTGAGTTGCAAGACGGGTACCACGTGCCCTACGTAAAGGAGGTGGTATGCACTGGGATAGCTCTGAGGAACACTGATTATTATAGTAGCGATAGAATAGCGAGAGAGATGCAACACTGTGGTGAGGGCAGATGCGTGGTCCAATACAGATGCTCGCATGTAGAGGGAGTAGGGGGGGGGGGGGGGGGGCTGCTTACTACATCACCGCCGTGCGGCGCTTCTCTCACGTGTGTAGGTGTTTCAAGTCACGTAGGCAGGTGCTAGGTTGAGAAAGAAAGAGGGAGAGCCACTGCGAAGTGCAGTACAGTCACGGATCACATCTTGGTGTCTGTCACGTATCACATCTTGGTGTCTCCAGATGTAATAATGTATACAGTATATATATAGATAGATATATATATATATATATATATATATATATATATATATATATATATATATATATATATATATATATCTATCTATCTATCTATATACAGTATACATATAATAATAGGAACAGGATAATGAAGGCCGTCATGAGGATCATGATGTTTATTGGTACCAGAATATGAATTAAGCCTATAAGAGCAGAGAAATACCAATGTTTCAGTCAAGGAAAACAGTTACGGAGCACGAATAGTATATAATTATATGAGAGTAGATCGTTCAGAGGCTAAATGTTTGGACAATCACCTACACAAAGTTGTAATTCAGCCTTCAGTATAAGAGTGGGATTGAACTGTACAATTTATAATTACATTAAAGTGTTCAGACAAGAAATAAAAAAACGATAAGTTAATACTATCACCGGAGCCAAAAGATTTAGGGACTGAGAAAATATAATAAATTAAAGCAACATATAGACGATAGGAGGATACTGTGTTGTTCAACTGGGGGGCTTCTTAATGTATAGAGATTCTAGAATTTAAATACTGTCCCTTTGATAACTATCAAAGGAGTACAAAGTAGTACAAAGGAAATCAAGCAACAACAGGTCTGGTGACCCTTCTAGGCTGCTTGTCCTCCAAAACACTGAGGATCAATTGTCCAAACAGTGGTTTAGAGTGGGTAGGGGAACATTGGAAAGGGAACTACTGTCCTGGAACTAATGTCCGTGGCAGGATTAGGAAGTTAGTAGGGGACAGAAGGGTTAGTAACTGAGGGGGGATCAAATAAAGTTATTCATTTACAAACGCAGTCAGTCGCGGGTTTGATGCAAGATATTTGTCTAGGCGAAGTTTAAATGAATCAACGGTGCTGCAGTCTATAACGTCTCAGGGAAGCCCATTCCACAAGTTGACAACTCGATTAAACACAAATTTTTTAGATTCGTGCAAGTTAAAAGATTTACCGATAATTATGCAACCGTTTCCTCGCGTGTAATTAGATTGGTCGATAGTGAAGTACTTGCTACAGTTCATATTGTCGATGCCTTTGATGATTTTGAACACTTAAATCATGTCGCCTCTTAATCTGCGCTGGGTTAAATGAAATAATTTAATTCTCTAAGATGCTCCTCGTAAGGTTTGTTCTTTAGGCTAGGTATCGTTTTGGTAACTCTACGTTGAACTCGTTCTACCTTGTCTATATCTTTTTGGTAATAAGGGCACCAGGATTGAATGCAGTATTCCAGAAGAGGGCGGACTAAGGAATTGTAAAGGGTTAGGATAACTTCTTTGAATTTATTCTCAAATTACCTGCCTATAAAGCCAATTGTTTTGTTTGCTTTCTTAACAACTTCTGAACATTGTTGACTCGGTTTTAGGTTACTCGATATTGTTACTCCCAGATCGGTTTCTCTGTTTACATTCTAAAGTTGAGTGCCATTCATCGAATAGTTTGCTTTCTCATTTTGGTATCCGATTTGTAGTACTTTACATTTATCCGCATTGAAACTCATTTGCCAAATTTGGGCCCAACGTGACGACTTATCTAGATTGTGTTTCATATCTTCAACTCGTCCATTTGAGAGTACGCTATTTGCAATTTTTGTATCGTCATCAAATTTTGAATTGTACTGTACAGGTGAGACCCTCATCTATGTCGTTGATGTATATCAGAAAGAGAATTGGTCCTAGTACCAATCCCTGGGGTACCCTGCTACTTACATTGGTACATTTAAATGCCTTACCGTTTATGACTACTCTTTGCTTTCTGTCGTGGAGCCAATTTTCTATCCATTTCAACACACCGTCTTGTATTCCATGTGCTTTTAGTTTTAGCAGTAACGTTTGTGGGGAACTTTGTCAAAGGCCTTTTGAAAATCAAGGTATATAATATCTATAGCTTTACTCTCATTATAGAGGTTGAGGATATCGTGGAAGAAGTCTAAGAGGTTTGTTAAACAGGAACGTTTGCTACGAAAGCCGTGTTGAGTATCTTTAAGTATGTTATTTTCCTCTAAGTGATTCACGAGTCTGTCTCTTATGAGCGTTTCTAGCATTTTACATACAACTGAGGTTAAGCTAGTTGGACGATAGCCAGGGGGTAGGGATTTGCTGCCTTTTTTAAAAATCGGTGTTACGTTAGCTAGCTTCCACTGATCAGGCATAGTTCCAGACTGCAAGGATTTATTGAATAGCAATGTCAGTAGTTTGGAGAGCTCATCCTTAGCTTCCTTTAGAACTCTAGGTGAGATTGTATCAGGTCCGGGCGTTTTATTTACCTTGAGTTTATCTAAACATTTCAATACTTTTCTCTCTGTAATGGTGATATTGCTTAGAACATCAGAATTATCTATCTGAATCGGCGATGCTGTAGGGATATCAATGAGGTCTTCTGTTGTAAAAACTGATGCAAAGAAGGTATTGAGGGCATTACTCATTTGTACTTCGTCATTGGTATATTCTCCATTTTCATCGACTAATGGTCCTACAGTTGAAGTAACTACTCTCTTCTTTCTGATATAACTATATAATTATTTTGATGTTGTTTTACTTTAATTCGCATTTGTAACTCCAGGATCTTTTTACTTTGCTTAATTAACTTTTTGGCTTTGCGTCGTAGTTCTAAAAATTTCACCCGTTCTTCGTCATTTTGTGAGGATTTTCATCTATCATTAGCAAACTTTTTTGCAAGCAGACAGTTTGAAATATCTTTATTCCACCATTTGGGCTTATCATTATGGCCTATACGCCGTATTTTCGATGGTATGCAGTCTTGCACTGCTTTTAGGTAAGTGTTTGCGAATGATTCCCAAGATGTATTTATGTCGTTATTGTTAATTAAAAAGCTCCATTCAGTTTCTTTAAACATTGCTTTAAGTTTACAAAAGTTTGCTTGCTTGAAATTAGGGACTTTCTCGATGCTGCTATTTGGTTCGTTACTAGTAAACTTTAAACTGAAGTTATTGTACGATGGTCGCTGTTACTGAATTCATCAACGACATTTAAATTCTCTATCAATTCTTCTTTTGTTGAAAGTACAAGGTCAAGGACATTATTTCCACAGGTTGGAGATCTAACAAATTGATATAGCGAACTCTCTTGCAAGTTTGCATACAGGTCTAGTCCAGAGTGTGAAGTAATACTATCTCCCCACTTGGTCACAGGTAAATTGAAGTCGCCAAAAATTATGGTATCTCGCGAGTTACTTAAGTCTGCAATTTGCTCATAAATTTCTCGGTCAGTTTGCACTGATTGAGCTGGAGGTCTGTATATTAGTGCAAGTATTATTTTTGTACCTTTATTATTCTTTATTAGCAGAAAGGATGTGTCGACGTTCACAATTTGAGGTTTTGACAAGAGGGTCGGGTTAAGACTTTCTTTGATAAAAAAAAACTCCACCTCCATTTCTATTAATTCGGATTTTCTCAAACATTATATAACCGGGAAGTGAATACTCTGCTAAAAAGTCTCTGTCTTCTGTAATGAGCCAAGATTGTGTTATGCCAATAACATCGTTATTTTTTCCGTAAACACTAGTTTCTCTAAATCTGCAAATGTATTGCTTATGTTACGAGCGTTTGCATAGAAAATATTCAAAGTTTTGGATTTGGAATACACGGAACGCTCTTTATTCAAATTATTGGTTCTGCTCGGATCTACAGTTATGTACCTGTCTGCCTTGATCCTCGTCCCAGGTTGTCCTTGGTCCTCGGTGTCCTCGATCATTGTTCCTAGTGGTCCTCGATCATTGTCTCTGGTGGTCCTCCATTCTCGCTGTCCTCGATCGTCTTCCCTGGTAGTTATCGGTCCTCTATCGTTGCCCCTGGTCGTCCACGGTCCTCGATCCTTGTCCCTGGTGGTCCTTGGGCCTCGAACCTCATCCCTAGTGGTCTTTGGTTGGCTCTGCTTTTTCTCCGAAAATCCTTTACTGCATTGTGAAGCAGGCGGCCAAATCTTGCTGCTCCCACCTGGTTCAGGTATAGTGGAATAACTGTATCTCTACTTGGTATGACTTTACAAACTTTACAGCGATCACATACTGCCGAGTGGGAGGAGGTCTTCAACATCTGCCCAGTTCTGTTAGGCTGACGTTGATTCGTGTTTCGAAGGATCACACAGTGCTTCCCACAAACCCTGCTTGGCAACTAGGATAGTTAAACCAATAGACAATCGACTAGCGCAAGTCAGCTGGCATAAGATCTTTTAAAGGACACGTTGAACCAATCTTCAAAAGATTCATAGGATAAAAACTAATGTTTCTTGGTAGGGTAAACTTTACACAGGTTTTCAGTTAATGAGAATTCGATTTTCATAGTGAGTTCACCTAGAATCCTAGATAGAGGAATCGAAAATATTTGTTTTTTTCCTTTTTGGTTTGGGCTGATATTTGTCATTTAGGAATGTATTCACAAGTTCATCAAAAAAGTTAGTGTGGTAACCATTACAATTAAAATAATTCCTAAAATGAAAATAGTTAACACTTAATGTTAAAGAATACGGCGTATGTAATAGGGTTTTCACAGCGTTGATATTGAAATAAAAGTGACAAATGCTAAAGAAACTAGTAGCCAATCCTGAAAATGTAGGTTTGCGAAAAATGGAAAAAGCAAGACCGTCCTTAAATTTTTCAATGTTGAGATCCCAAACAGAAAACTTAGCATCAATCTCAGCATCCATGGTAAAATTTATGTAATCATGTTGTGCGTTTAGATATTCTAGTAAAACTTGGGCATGACTTTTATCTATAAAAATTACGAGGGTATCCTTGACGTACCTCCTGTACAAAAAGGGATTAACCCGGGAACGGCGAGAACACTCTTAACTCGGCAAATGCGCAGCCCCTGTAGTATACACCATGACCCCGTGCGTAGGTATTTACACTCTAAATCGTTATTTTACCATAAATATCATTAATACTTATACATATGCGCCTATTTTACGTTTAATATGAAGATAGTAACATGTTACAACAATGAAACAAGTGGGAAAAGTGTTTGGATGGTCAAAATCGCGAATTGAAAAAGAGAGTTTCATTCATCAAGTGTGAGCCAGCCGCCGTAACACCCTCCTCTCTCAAGGGTTGAGGCTGTACTGAGCTAGTGAATCACACACTCACTGTCTCTACCTTACGTAACAGACACATGAACACACACTAAGATCGGGTTGGAGATGTTTACACGAAAATATACCAAAGAATAAGGGAATAACAAGGAAAATAGGTGATAATTGAAGGGGGGGGGGGGGGGAAGGAGGGGATGTGGAGGAGTGATATGTGGCATCGCCGAGGGGCAAAAAAACAAAACAAACAAACAAAAGTTTCAAGTGCTACTGGGGTGTTTTAAATGCTTTTTTGTAGGCCTAGGATCTTGAGTCTCCCCGCAGTCGCCCAGTAAAACCTCTTAAGAGTCTCCCCGCAGCTGCCGGGTTAAGAGGTTTTGGTGAGCAAAGGGGACGACCCTCTTACGAGGTAAGGCCTAAAAAGGCCCTTTTTTAAAGGCCCCAGTAGCACTTAAAAGAAATGGTGTTTAACCCTTTACTAGCGGCGCTCGACTTAAGTCGAGTGAAAGAAACTGGGAGAAAACGGGTGAAAAATGGGTGAAGATCGAGTGAAAATGGGTGGAACAGTAATGAACCATACGTCCGACATCTGTGGCCTCCCGGCCCACACTAACTCCAGTTCCCCCACCGCACAGGTGGATGACAGTGTGACCAATAGTTAGCGAAAAGTGAACAATGTAGCAAAATCAGCTAAACTTCCATTTTTGAGGTAACACTGTCAGGGCTCCACGAGTGCTACGTAGCTGTATGTGGTGTCATTGTGTAGCGATTTCCGCCTAGTTTTCGGCACAATACAGTTCCTTTCATGCTGATGGTTGATATAGCAGTCAGAATGACCTGAAAAGGCCGAAAACAGCCACAGACCCCCCGCTAGAAAAGGGTTAAGTGAGATAATTCCCCTCCATACCTTCTATCACTCCTCCACATGTGTCAAAACCCCTCCTCCCCCCCCCTTCAATTATCACCTATTCTTCCTCGTATTCCCTTGTTTATCGGTTTATTTACCCCGCCAACATCTCCAATCCAGTTCAAAGACGTGGTGCTAGACCTACCAACAGCGTGGTGTGAGAGAAAATGAGAGAGAGAGCCTCAGTGTGCCTCTAGGCTCGAGAGAGGGAGGGTGTACGTCGCGTCCGCCTCAGATTTCATGAATGAACGGTCGGCAATATTTCGCAATTTTGACCCTCTAAACACTATTCTCACTTGTTTTATTGCTGTTACTTGTTAATATCTTCATATTAAGTGTAAAATAGGCGCATATGAATAAGTAATGTTACGATCCAGGTTCTCAAAGACACAGGGCTCTTCAACATTGGACTAGATAATGGCAAAATGCAACAACGGTAACACTAGATCCAACCCCTGCCTTAAACACTGGAAAACAAAACACCATTACCGCCCTGAGTCGTGCCTAGACAACGAGGTATCCTATGACTCGGTAACTGGTGCACACACACTAGGCTGACGCTCGATGAAACAGCCTATTCTCAAACAGTAAAAGATTACTCGATTAGGTTACACAACAAAAAGATAGTTAACGTGATTAATTAACGTTACGGTAGATACTCAAATAACTGGCACTCCTGTATTAAAGAAAGTGCAATGCTAGTCCTGCAACATCAACTGGAAACTTCTGAAATAAGTCTGATGCTGGGAAGATGTTCGTAAAGAATCTTGAACAATTATAATGCAGAATACGGGTCACAATAAATACTAGGACATATAGTAATAATAGGCAGGCGAATAATAAAGGCTGCGCAAAGGTAGTAATGCTCGACAACTAAAGAAATGCTTCGTGACACAACGCAACAGCCTACTAGGGTTGTGCAACTCAACAACAACCTCGGCTCAAAAGTGCAGTGAATAATAATGTTGCATACATATAATAATGGGGCTTATCTCTAACCAGTGTCTGCTCAGTTAACAAAGTCTAGCTGGGGTATCAAGGCAGGGCAACAATGGGTGAGCATGCGGCTCGTAGCCTAACGTTGTCCGAAGGTGGTATAATGAAGATTTCGTTATATGACGGGGATGCTCTCTTGATAAATCTAGGTCTCTAGTACCTAGTTCCATCCTGGCGATCCCTCAGAAGTCAACACAAAGAGGCAGCACTATGTTGTGAGGGATAGGCTATGGCCCTCTCACACCACAGCGCTGTGCTCACAAAGTAAACCCACCCGAAGACAACTTAGGCTCCCACAGTACCTGTCGATGTCGTGCAGGGCTTAGCTAACACTGCACACATCGGAGACAACGACACAGTAACCTTACCCCTAGTCTAGCTTTAAATAACCAAGCAGAATCACTCAACACCTTGCCAGGGAGACATATACCGGTCTACAACCTTCCCGAGAGAGGACACACTCGGAAAAGTCCGTCTCTCCAAACCTCATACATAGAAATATCTGAGAGCTTCGCGTACAATACGACTAGTCGACGGTGAACGTCTATGCTGAAACCAGAAGGGATGTTGAGTTTAATAAAGATTAGAGAATGAGAAAGGAGAAGTCGAGAGAGAGAAATAGTATGCAAAGTGGCGAGTATGGGGGACAGAATTGCAAAGGATGTAGACGATACGCGTGTCAGGTAAGCTCTGACCTGGTAAAAAACACGAGGCCGCGATGGGCAGGAACTAGTTGACCACCCGGCCGCCAACGCCGTCAGCGCCCAAGCGAGCCGTGTGATAGCTCACCCCGCTGCCAGGTGTACCCCCTCACCCTCTCTCGCTCGCCTCCCACACAAGCAACATTTATATTATAGCGAATATAAAATATAAGGCGTGGTCACAGACCAAAACAAATATCATTTCTAGACTGTCTGTGGCAACACGACACTAATAAAAGAAAGCAGATCATTCTAGGACAACTGTAGCCCACCCCCCCATCCTGGCGAGCGCTAGCGAGCTGCAATGCCCCACGCAACCATTCTGTCAACGCCGGGAGGCGTCACACACCCCCCACGATATGGGACACTCAACCATGGGCCCATATCTGAACAGACAGAATGTCGCTAGAATCTGCCTCTCCTAACCACTCTGCCACTCATGGAATGCAAGCTCAGTCTCCTCAAAAAAAATACAACAACATTTATATATAAAAAACAAATCTTATCACCCTTCCCAAACATAATACATTAATTCATAACATTGTGCTCCCAGAGCGAGCTTTAAAAAGCACAGCCTACTGAGGGAAAATCATCTGCACTCAGTACTCAGCTACAATATTATCTTAAAATTAATTATTAAAAAGAAAGAGTTTTTATTTAATTTTTCATATTTTATTTTAATGTTGTTTTTGGCGGCTACTATAGATGTAGCCTAATTTTCGTCTAATCAAAGCCAACAACTCCTGCCCTGCGACCCTACGCTGATGCTACACACGCGAGCCAACAAGCACCAGCGCAAAAATACACCGCGAGCCAAGACAGGAGGCTATACCAACATACTGTGGTAGCCTACCCCGGATCCTCCACCCGCGACAAACAGTCCGCAATCACATTCTCACAACCGGCAATATGGCGAATGTCTAAGTTGTACTCTTGCAACATGAGCGACCATCTGGTCAGCCTCATATTCCGGTTGTGGAATTGATTGAGGAATTTAAGCTGGTGGTGGTCAGTATACACTACCACAACTGGCCCATAGGCAGGAACATAGACCTCAAAGTGTCTGAGCGCTAACACGATTGCCAGCAGTTCCTTTTCAACAACCGAATAGTTTTTCTGTGCTGAATTCAATTTCTTTGAAAAGAAACTGACTGGATGCTTAAGACCTTCCTCGTCTGTCTGCAAAAGTACGGCACCAGCCCCTACTCCGCAGGCATCAGTCGCCAACTGAAATGGTCGTTCAAAGTCCGGGGCACTGAGGATTGGGTGAGTGCATAAAAGGTGTTTAACTACTCGAAACGCCTGCTCACACTCAGGTGCCCAGCGGAACTTTTTATCTTTAGCTAGTAGATCTGTCAAAGGAGCTAACACAGTAGAATAACCTCTTATAAAGCGGCGGTAATACCCAATCATGCCCAAAAATCTCATGATCTGCCGCTTGGTGGTCGGCCTGGGGAACAAGTCGATAGCCTGTATCTTCTGTTGGGGCGGGCTCACCTGCCCTAACCCAACCACAAACCCCAGATACTGCACCGTGGCTTGCACAAAGTCACACTTGCCCAGATTAACCACCAAGCCTGCTTTACTAAGTTGACTAAATAAGGCTTCTATGTGCTCACAGTGACTTTGGAAATCGTTGTCATAAATGATCACGTCATCAAGGTAGACAGTACAGTTTGGGATGTCTGCTACGATGTCGTTCATTAAGCTCTGGAAAGTGGCCGGTGAATTTTTCAGACCATATGGCATCACGTTGCAACGGTAAGTACAGCCAACCACCACAAACCCGCACACCTCTTTAGCCCGCTCAGACAGTGGTACTTGCCAGTAGCCTTTGACGAGGTCTACCTTGGTCAAGTACCTTGCTTTCCCGATCTTATCCACACTGTCATCCACCCGGGGAAGAGGATATGCGTTGGTGGGGGTCAACCCGTTCAACCGCCTAAAGTCAATGCAGAACCGAACTTTTCCATCAGGTTTGGGCTGCAGAATGACAGGAGAAGTCCACCGTATTGCCCCCTTCTCGATCAAGCCTCTCGCCAGCATATACTCCAGCTCATCCCTGAGCGCTGGGAGTTTAATGGGTGGCACCCGATAAGGTATCGACTTGAAGGGGGGGTGCTCTCCTACATCGACGTCATGCACCGCTTGAGTAGTGAGGCCTGGGTGCTCGGCAAATACAGTGGGGTATGAATCGAACAGGCGCTGCACTGCCACCTGCTGTTCCTCCGGCAGGTGCGCCAGAGTATCATGCGCACATTGGCTCGAATTCCCCGCTCACTGATCAGCCGAGACATGACAATCCCAGTTATCATCCACCTGATCATCGCTGCCCCCCTCTCCTTCTCCACCATGACGCAGCAGGTCAACACAGGGACAGCTAGTGACTCAGGTGGGCGCCTGACATACTCCTTCAACAAATTAATGTGGCATAGTTGGTTACGCTTCTTCCGGTCTGGAGTGGCAACGAGGTAATCCAGATCAGAGATCTTTGCCACCACCCGATAAGGCCCAGCGTACTTGGCAGCCAGAGGATGACCTGCCAAAGGCAACAGGACCAACACCTCTTGACCTACCTGAAACTCCCGGAGTTTCGCCTTAGTATCGTACCTGTCCTTCATACGGGCCTGCGAACTCACCAAATTACGCCCGGCCAGCTCCAGACTTCTAAGCATTCTCTCTCTGCTCTCGAGGACGTATCTCAACATAGAACATGGCTTAGCGGTACCCTCCCAATTCTCCTTCACCATGTGGAGAGGGCCCCTCACCTGATGCCCGAAAACAAGCTCATTCGGACTGAACCCGAGACTCTCTCCAGGTACTTCTCTTTCCGCGAACAAAACATACGGCAGACCAAGGTCCCAATCCTTTCCGTTCTCTGCGCAATAACATCGAAGCATGCTTTTCAGCGTGGCGTGCCACTTCTCCAACACCCCTTGACTCTCCGGGTGATACGCAGAAGAGACGACAGTGCTGATGCCATGCTGAATCATAGTTTGTTTGAACAGATTAGAGGTAAAATTAGAGCCTTGGTCCGATTGCACCTCTTGCGGGTAACCATACCGCGAGCAATACAAGAGCAGGTTCCGGACAAAAGTTTTCGCTGTGCCATTTCTCATTGGATATGCATCAGGATAACGAGTGGCCACATCCATGATAGTTAATAGAAATTTATTACCGGCACTAGTAGGGGGTAGGGGTCCGACCATATCAATGATGACCTTACTGAAGGGCGGTCCACTGACAGGAATGGGGTGCAACGGGGCTCTCGGAATTGTTTGGTTAGGTTTTCCAACCCTCTGGCACGTATGAAGCCTTGCTATCCAGGTTACCACCTGCCCCTTCAACCCCGGCCACCAAAACAATTTTTCTAAAGCCGCCACCGTTTTTCTCATCCCTAGATGTCCTGCCAGTGGTATGTCATGCGCCAAACTCAGTAGGCTATCCCTGCACTCCCGTGGCACCACCAACTGGTCCAATACTCCGGACCCCTCTTGCCAACTACGTTTAGGGTCTTGAAAACGCCTATAGAGGATGCCTTCTAAATAAAAAAAATCTCATGGCTGTGCATCGCCGTCCTCGTCGAGCTCTACAGCTCCATTAGCACACCTTTGGAGCTCAGGGTCCTCTAGTTGCAACCGACGTATATCTGAGGGTGCCAAGCGATCTAACTGCTCCCGGAGCAATGCATGACCTTCGCCGATACTGGGCTGCTCCCTCTGTCTCTCTAGATGTACATAACGTTGCTGTCGTGGAGACTCGTCATGCCCAGCCTCGTCACTCTCGATGACAGGCCCAGGGGCTACTCCAAAATTAAGTAATGGTGCTAATACTGAATCACCCAGGAGAGCCGCCGAGTCAAAACTCTTAAAACCAACTCCAGCTTTAGCCTCCTCCTGTTGTAGTTCCTCCGCTGGTCTGAAGACGGAGGACTAGGCTGCGACACTTTAGCTGCCCGAGCTCGGGTGACAACACATGCCATGGGTTGTGTCTGGCACTGCTCGACCCACTCTTGCTCTTCCCTACTCACGTCGGCCGGCCTCTCGGCAACGACTAAGGGTAGAACCTCAGAAGCGGGCATTGCAAAGTCGTTGCCGAGAAGAAGGTCGACGCCCTCCACTGGCAGTTTCTCCACAATCCCGACATCCAATTCACGTGCCACACCATCCACCTCCAACTCCAACTGCACCAGCGGGTATGACCGAGTTGCATTAATACCCTGCACCACCACCACCCGAGCCGCGTTTATAGGGTAGCCAGTCAAGTTTTTCATCAGAGTCTGGGAAGCACCTGTATCACGCAAGACCTGTACTCCATGCTTGCGCCCCGCCCACATCACGCAACCCTGCCCTCTATGGTCGCAAAAAACATCCTGAGCATGGTTCGAGCCTCCCAGGTGCTTCTGCATTGGCTGTGCCTCAGCCTCTGACGAACTGCCCCGGGCAAACTCAGATGACTTCGGAGACACACCAATGTTGCAGGCCAAAGACACAGCTGCTGTAGGTGGTTTGCTAGGACAGACTCTTGCAAAGTGCCCCTTTTTATGACAATGATAACACTCAAACTCCCCTTTGGGCTTCCCTTGGTACTGGGAAGGGCCCGGCCCCTTCTTAAATAGGACGGTGCTAGTCTTGTGGTCAGTCTTGGTATCATGGCTCTTGTACTTGTTTGCATAAGGTATATCACTAACTCGGGGGGGTGGGGCGTCACGCCCCTTGTTACCTGCCTCACTTCGCTGGGCAGACCCGCACCCACGAATTAGTGATAGCCGGAGGTCAGCCATCTCAGCTGCCTCCTGTAGAGTTTTTGGTTGCTTTTCTTTAAGGTTTAACGTCAGGTCGCCGCCCGTGCATTTGAAAAACTGCTCTAAAAGCACCAACTGTTTAATGTCGTCAAACGTAGTAGCTTTCTCCGACCTCAGCCAATTCCCAAAAGCATCGGACAGCTCCCGGGCATGCTCCAAAAAGGTGCTCTCCCGACCCTTGGTAACACCCCGGAACTTCAACCTGTACGTCTCTGGTTGTAGTTCGTAAGCCCTCAGGACAGCCTCCTTGAGATCCTCATACACAATACATGACTCCAAAGGTTACGCATCGTAGGCTTTAAGACCCTTGCCTATTAATCTAGAGGATACAAGTGCTGCCCATTTATTCTCTGGCCACTGGTGTTCCTGGCATTTCTTCTCAAAGCGTGCGAAAAATTATGTTACACCACTCTCATCAAACACCGGAACCAGTTTCAATAAGTGCGAGAGAGACTGCTCATGAACACGGTTACCAGTCCCAAGTCGCTGTCCCGTTGTCTCTACTCGCGACTTCTCTACGTCCATGTCAGCACAGTACCTAGTCGACTCAGCTTGGATTTTTGCTTGACTGATAGTTTTTCTCTCTTCTATCCTGGCTAATTCTAATTGCTGCTGAAGCTCACATGCCCTTTGTTGCTGCTGAAGCTTAGCTAATTCGAGCTGAAGCAATAATTCTGGAGTTAACCCTTGAGGAGGTGAAGGTGCTACAATGTTTTGAAATTACCGGTGGTCCCCCCAGGGGCAACCCACCCTGCCAGTCACCACCCAACTGCGGAAGCGTACCCGGGGTCGGCAAACTACTGGGATGGCTGGGAGTTGAGTGTAGGGGAAGCATGGCAGAAGGGCTCTGAGCAGTCAACCCATCTCGCTCACCAGTCACCCTGCCCAGTACACAAGTTATCAAGTTATCCTTGGTCATGCTGCTATTAACCGCATGACCGATAGCTGTGGCCAAGCATTGAAGACCGTACCGATCCATACCGCTCGGCAGTAACAGGCCATTGCAAAAATATCCTAGCATCCTCCTCACAGTTCACCCGATTAACCCTTTCATCATACTGTTGTTCCTCAGTCTCGACATTACGTACTGTGTCTCCATTCTCCTCTGACCCGGTATAAGACATGATGCTCACAAAAATTTCTCACCACAATATTCAGAAAAGAAGTACCCCAAACTCTTATGTAGCACTATTCACTTGCCAAAAATGTCTGAAGACTCTCAAGTGCTATACTACTTTGCCAAAACAAAATTAACGTGCCCACTATATTCCTCAATAAAACAAATGACCACAACAATCCTGCAATTATCTCTTAGTTCACAAGATCCTGAGCTAGGTCGCCATTTGTTACGATCCAGGTTCTCAAAGACACAGGGCTCTTCAACATTGGACTAGATAATGGCAAAATGCAACAACGGTAACACTAGATCCAACCCCTGCCTTAAACACTGGAAAACAAAACACCATTACCGCCCTGAGTTGTGCCTGGACAACGAGGTATCCTATGACTCGGTAACTGGTGCACACACACTAGGCTGACGCTCGATGAAACAGCCTATTCTCAAACAGTAAATGATTACTCGATTAGGTTACACAACGAAAAGATAGTTAACGTGATTAATTAACGTTACGGTAGATACTCAAATAACTGGCACTCCTGTATTAAAGAAAGTGCAATGCTAGTCCTGCAACATCAACTGGAAACTTCTGAAATAAGTCTGATGCTGGGAAGATGTTCGTAAAGAATCTTGAACAATTATAATGCAGAATACAGGTCACAATAAATACTAGGACACATAGTAATAATAGGCAGGCGAATAATAAAGGCTGCGTAAAGGTAGTAATGCTCGACAACTAAAGAAATGCTTCGTGACACAACGCAACAGCCTACTAGGGTTGTGCAACTCAACAACAACCTCGGCTCAAAAGTGCAGTGAATAATAATGTTGCATACATATAATAATGGGGCTTATATCTAACCAGTGTCTGCTCAGTTAATAAAGTCTAGCTGGGGTATCAAGGCAGGGCAACAATGGGTTAGCATGCGGCTCGTAGCCTAACGTTGTCCGAAGGTGGTATAATGAAGATTACGTTATATGACGGGGATGCTCTCTTGATAAATCTAAGTCTCTAGTACCTAGTTCTATCCTGGCGATCCCTCAGAAGTCAACACAAAGAGGCAGCACTATGTTGTGAGGGATAGGCTATGGCCCTCTCACACCACAGCGCTGTGCTCGCAAAGTAAACCAACTCGAAGACAACTTAGGCTCCCACAGTACCTGTCGATGTCGTGCAGGGCTTAGCTAACACTGCACACATCGGAGACAACGACACAGTAACCTTACCCCTAGTTTAGCTTTAAATAACCAAGCAGAATCACTCAACACCTTGCCAGGGAGACATATACCGGTCTACAACCTTCCCGAGAGAGGACACACACGGAAAAGTCCGTCTCTCCAAACCTCATACATAGAAATATCTGAGAGCTTCGCGTACAATACGACTAGTCGACGGTGAACGTCTATGCTGAAACCAGAAGGGATGTTGAGTTTAATAAAGATTAGAGAATGAGAAAGGAGAAGTCGAGAGAGAGAAATAGTATGCAAAGTGGCGAGTATGGGGGACAGAATTGCAAAGGATGTAGACGATACACGTGTGAGGCAAGCTCTGAGCTGGTAAAAAACACGAGGCCGCGATGGGCAGGGACTAGTTGACCACCCGGCCGCCAACGCCGTCAGCGCCCAAGCGAGCCGCGTGATAGCTCACCCCGCTGCCAGGTGTACCCCCTGACCCTCTCTCGCTTGCCTCCCACACAAGCAACATTTATATTATAGCGAATATAAAATATAAGGCGCTGTCACAGACCAAAACAAAGACCATTTCTGGGCTGTCTGTGGCAACACGACACTAATAAAAGAAAGCAGATCATTCCAGGACAACTGTAGCCCATCCCCCCATCCTGGCGAGCGCTAGCGAGCTGCAATGCCCCACGCAACCATTCTGTCAACGCCGGGAGGCGTCACAGTAATAACGATATTATTGTAAAATTACGATTTTAGGCGGGAATGAAGCCTAATATCGTCGCCTGGCGGTCGGGTGTCTATTACACACAGCTCGCCTTTAAGGGGTTATGATGCCTTGGACAATAATCTAAGCATGCTTTCTCATGAAAACACATTAACATATTTGCAAAAGCAGGGGCCAATGGGCTACCCATGGATAGGCCATCCTCTTGTTTGAATAGTTCACCATTAAATACGAATGAATTATGTTTAGTACACAGAAGTATAAGATTTCTAAACATAAATTTGGTCATTCCCATGATATTATCTACACCCTGGAAGGCGAAATTAACACGTATGTTTACAGACTCAACTAGAGGTATATTAGTGAATAATGACTTGACATCATAACTAATCATATAATAGGAATCTGAATATTTATCCTCGTGACGGCCTTCAATGTCCTGTTCCTACTGAAGCTACGATTCGTCAAGAATGCTTCTCTCTCTCTCTCCCTCTCGCTCTCTGTCTCTCTCTCTCTTTATATATATATACACATATAATCGCTGAAGGTGGTTTCCGTGTGAGCAAATCCTCAAGACAGTATGTATTTTTCAACATTAAAGATCTCTTTTAGCATTAGTGTACACTTTTGCATACTGATCTCCGGTAAATGAACTTCATAAGAGCCTTAAGAGGAGTTTTCCTTGTCAAAGGCCTCTGGATATTTTGGTCGTCAACATGTTTATAAGGAGAGAGAGAGAGAGGGTGAGGGAGAGAGAGAGAGCAACACATAATGTCATCCTCCATTCCCTTTAGCATCAAGCCGATTTAGTAATTAGTTTGAATGACATGATGAGAAAACAAAACATCTATATCCAGTCTTGGATATAAACCACTGTAAACGTGTGCGGTACACTATATCAATAACTAAGAAATGCTAACTGATTCTGGAAAGTTTTTTTAGATAATTATGCACTATGTCATTAGTATGTATTTATGCATAATATATATTTACTTTTTCCAGGTAAACTTTGCACTACTTACATCGTCAGTACTAGGACGCTTCTCAAAACTATATTCTGACTTCCATTACATGACAATTTTCAGTATAAACAGCAGGTTAGTGATGCTTCTGTCTTTCATCCGGATTGACCAAGTAAAGAGTTCCAAGGAGTTACAAGAAATAGTCAGTTTCTGATTGCAGATCAATCCATTTGAATTATCTTGGTGAGAAGATAAATTGCATAGTGAAATAATAAATTCAGCCTTCAGTATAAGAGTGGGATTGAACTGTACACTTTATAATTACATTAAAATGTTCAGACAAGAAATACAAAAACGATAAGTTAATACTATCACAGGAGCCAAAAAATTTAGGGGACTGAGAAAATAAAATAAATTAAAGCAACATATAGACGATAGGAGGATACTGTGTTGTTCAACTGGGGGGTTTCTTAATGTATAGAGATTCTAGAATTTAAATACTGTCCCTTGGATAACTATCAAAGGAGTACAAAGGAGTACAAATGAAATCAAGCAACAACAGGTCTGGTGACCCTTCTAGGCTGCTTGTCCTCCAAAACACTGAGGATCAATTGTCCAAACAGTGGTTTAGAGTGGGTAGGGGATCATTGAAAAGGGAACTACTGCCCTGGAACTAATGTCCGTGGCAGGATTAGGAAGTTAGTAGGGGACAGATGGGTTAGTAACTGAGGGGGGGATAAAATAAAATAATTCCTTGACAAATGCAGTCAGTCGCAGGTTTGATGCAAGATATTTGTCTAGGCGAAGTTTAAATGAATCAACGGTGCTGCAGTCTATAACGTCTCAGGGAAGCCCATTCCACAAGTTGACAACTCGATTAAAGACGAAATTCTTAGATTCGTGGGATTTAAAAGATTTACCGATAATTATGCAACCGTTTCCCCGCGTGTAATTAGATTGGTCGATAGTGAAGTACTTGCTACAGTTCATATTGTCGATGCATTTGATCATTTTGAATACTTGAATCATGTCGCCTCTTAATCTGCACTGGGTTAAAGGAAATAGATTTAATTCTCTAAGACGCTCCTTGTATGGTTTGTTCTTTAGGCTAGGTATCATTTTGGTAACTCTATGTTGAACTTGTTCTAGCTTGTCTAATTCTTTTTGGTAATAAGGGCACCAGGATTGAACGCAGTATTCCAGAAGAGGACGGACTAAGGAATTGTAAAGGGTTAGGATAACTTCTTTGGATTTATGCTCAAATGACTTGCCTATGAAGCCAATTGTTTTGTTTGCTTTCTTAACAACTTCTGAAGATTGTTGACTCGGTTTTAGGTTATTCGATATTGTTACTCCCAGATCGGTTTCTCTGTTTCAATCCATTTCAATACACCGCCTTGTATTCCATGCGCTTTTAGTTTTAGCAGTAAACGTTTGTGTGGGAACTTTGTCAAAGGCCTTTTGAAAATCAAGGTATATAATATCTACAGCTTTACTCTCATTATAGAGGTTGAGGATATCGTGGAAGAAGTCTAAGAGGTTTGTTAAACAGGAACGTTTGCTATGAAAGCCGTGTTGAGTATCTTTAAGTATGTTATTTTCCTCTAAGTGATTTACGAGTCTGTCTCTTATGAGCGTTTCTAGAATTTTACATACAACTGAGGTTAAGCTAGTTGGACGATAGTTACTGGGTAGGGATTTGCTGCCTTTTTTAAAATCGGTGTTACGTTAGCTAGCTTCCACTGATCAGGCATAGTTCCAGACTGCAAGGATTTATTGAATAGCAATGTCAGTGGTTTAGATAGCTCATCCTTAGCTTCCTTTAGAACTCTAGGTGAGATTGTATCAGGTCCGGGCGTTTTATTTGCCTTGAGTTTATCTAAACATTTCAATACTTCTCACTCTGTTGTTACAACCGGGACTCGTATAAAACAAGGGCTCTTAATCATTGGACTAGAAAAGCACACAGCCACAACGGTAACACTAGATCCAACCCTTGAACTTATAATAGTAGAGTCATTTTCAGAGCTTCCGTGACCGTGTTTAGGATACCAAAGTTTCTCAGTGAATTTAACAAGGGCAACTGATGCTAAAATAAATAAGCCCCCATACACCACACCAAAATGACGGGAAAGTTGTTATTTTAGACGTTTTTCAAAATGGCCGCCGCCGTCATCTTAAAAAATTGATAAAGTTCTATTTCTTGAAGTGAATGGCCAAAAATGAAAATTTTGGTGTCTATTCCCACTAATTTTGGTGTCAGAAAACCAATGGGATGGCATAATTAAAAAATAATTAATAACTAATTACCAAATAATTAAGAAAATAAGAAAATAATTAAGAAAATCAATGTGATGGCATAATTCATGATTTAGAGTCCCATTAACCTCAACATCTAAGACAAATATGATGTTGTTAAATCCACTGTGAAACTTTGGTATCCTAAACACGGTCACGGATCCTCTGAAACTTACTCAAATAATATAATATATAATTTAAAATGTAAACCAAGAATGTTGACTGATCAATTCCTTCTTTTTCAGGTTTGTTGCATCGAATTTGGCGTGAAGAATCATAAGCATGGAACGTAGAGGAGTTAGTGATGTGCCTGACCCAGGACCTGGATTAAAATGCATATTATGTCAACATCCCTGTATAGCTGATGATAGTACGGACAAGACATCTGATACAAAGTGGGAGAATCTAAGGAGCAAGTGTTTTCGGTGGAAGGAACTTGATAAATTTCAGCATGCCTATGAAGCAGTGGAGTGGGACAAGGGGCCTAAAGGCCTGTACATGCATAGTAAATGTTACACCCAGATCAGTAGTAATCGCTATATTCATCAAGCACAGAATCGTAAACGGAATCTCTGAACAGGAAGAAGTTCAAGCATCAACTTCAAGTCAACAAATCCCAGGAAATGTCCCTAAAAAGCTTCGTTCTAGTTGAAATGCTAGGTTTTTCCAGGGTTAAATAGGAAGGGAAATATCCCCAGGCTACCTTTAGGATCAACCTTTCCTGGTACCTGGCGCGGGGTTCGAACCTCTGAAGGGAATTTAACCCTCCTAAAAACCCACAGGTTTTGAGATGCCTTGGGTGGGGTTCGAACCCTGGTTAGTGACGCACCACCATCACCACCAGGCCCGCGCGCTAACCCACTGTACTACCACGGACGTACTAAAAGTATAGCAACCTTAGTCCGATTTTTAAGAACCAGGTGATAGTCTCGTGGTGTTATCACGTGATGAGTTTATTGGACGTACCATCCACGACTATTTTACGCTATACCTGACGTCAACTCGGGTTAGTATTATTGTGGGTGCGGGATATTTTCGAGGGCATTACACCACATTCCTTTTAAATGCCCCAGAACAAGAAGCCCACCACAGAATCCACGAGCGAACACCACACAGAAACACCCGAAAGAAAGGTCCACAGAACGAAAGGACCAGCTGACCGAGCCAGCCATTTCAGACAGGCCCAAGCCCGCAGGGCTAAGCAGCTCCAGGCCGCACCTACATACCTTTTCTAAACTGACCATTTTCGACACCTCACGTACACTACCCCCTCGTGTCCTACACTCCTAACTACAAAGATGATGAACAGGAATATACATTCATATTAAAAACACCCATGCCCTGTCCCGACGTTGAGCCAATGCCAACACATCAGACAGCCATAATTATATCTATGTATGTTCTTACATCCGAGAAGTAGATGTTATATATCTTAGAAGTTAAAACACCCACGCCTGTCCCTAGACCTCGTATATCATTTCCCATGACGAGTATAGATATATGTAACCCGTGCTCAGTCGCCCCCTTGCATTGTTCCTCTAGTAACTAAGTGTCTCTATAATATTAACTGCCACCAGTATTGATACGACATAGCGGCACTGTCCTTGTGTCGTATTGTGCCAAGTACAGTTCAACCAGGTTTCATCACCTTATTAGGACGACGACTATAATGTCGTCGTTCATCGATGTATGCAATCCTTAGTTTAAGTATTAATATTAACATTCCCTAACATCTTGTCTTGCCAGACTAAGCTTTCTGAAGACCCATCGCCCCATAAATCTATGTATTCAATCCTTAGGTTAAGTATCGTTATCCGCCATTGTGTTCACCTTTTTCCATTTACTTTTCCACAATTGTCATACATCTTCCACTTGCCTCCTTCGTATCCACAGTCCACACTACGCCAATTTGCTTCGTGTCATACACCTCTTACCCAAACCAGAGATTGTATAGATAACCTTGTTACCAGTATCTGTCATAAGTACCTCGAAACAATGACTAAGTACCCCTACAAATTGCCGCTTTTTTTTGGGTATATATATTTCATAGAAAACGCAGTTCCCAGGGCCAACTAATAGTATCCATAACCCCTCGGACTGACCACATAATTCTATCTTTTCCAGACTCATATACCACCCCATAGTTGCATTCCCCGGTAGCATTTGGCTAACGTACTTCGACTGCCTTTTCAAACTCCAATATCAACTGCAGCCTAATGCCACACCCACGCCCAGAGACCTTAGGGTCAAATTCCCCTATAGCCCCCTGAACTCCTCCCCTCTCATTATAAGACCCCGCGCTTCTCTACTCTTGTCCGACCTAGCCTCTCTCTCATACCTCTTGAAGATCCTTGAATTGTCCGTTGCTAACGCTCTCTAACCTTTTATATATATACTCCTATCCAGCCTACCTTCACTTAGTAGGCCAGAACAACATTAGAACTTTACTAACCCCTTGCATGCCATCTATTCTCTTACAACCCATTCACAACCCTGCACCCAATGGTCGTCGGTGCGAGGCTAGCCGCCTCACCAGTAACTAACTTCTATTGCCATACTTCCAGATAAATGTGGCAGAGTTAGCAACCCAGTCTCCACCACATCCAGCAAACCCTACAATTAACAACCAGCCGAGTAAAACCAGCTAGCCAAGCACCTTCGGTTTTGGTATTAAGGACACCCACATCTGTCTCATACACAGAGGGTTATTACAAACACTGGTGATATGGCAAGCCCCTAGCCACAGCCGCCGGATGACTATCACAGAGAGAGGGCGCCCAGCTACCCCATTTTGCCCACCCGAGGAGGGAGACCCCCACCCCCGCGTAGGTATACCTGACCCCCTGTTTTGACTTCTGAGTCATTGCCAGGTAGCACACGAATTCTTCCTATCAATGAACTAACCATGCATGACTAACACCTTTATTAACCTCTATTAACTCACAATAAACCATTTACCTTTCTTGCATACTCTGATCACTAAATTAGCACCTCAGCTATACCATAGAATGAAGATTGAACAATCTAAGAGAGACGTTCCTATCACAGATTGTCCCCATCCTCCTCGCAAAGTAGATCCAGTCTCTCTCCCCTAAATACTTCCAGTATAGCCAAAATAGTACCTCTTACTAAGGCTCAGTTATCTTAAAATATGAAGGCTTCCTATAGCCATGTGCCACAACAGTAATCACCATCTTACCTAGTCCCCATACCTATTGAGAGCTCAAATAAGTCCATAAGACTCGAGATCCCTAATGTCTACGGGGTCCAGAACCGAGCCTATAAACCTAGCTCCCGCCCCCAGTCAAATCAGTTGAAAGTTAGACACCAACCAGTGGTCACTACCCTGAAGTTAACCTCTAGCTCTGCCCTTGTGTTGTTCCTGAGTTGAGAGATTCCCGAGCCGGCAGACTCCATGGCAGAAGTTAAATAGAAGATCTGTCCATGTACAAGTCCTAACGTGCACCTTATAACCTTCACACAAATTCGTGGGTATATAAGTGTGTAGCCAGCAACGATCGTCAAGAGATCCGACTTGAGAACTTCCTACATTTTGGACCACCTGGACGGCCGAGGAACCAGTCGTTAGCCCCCAACATCACCGGAAGCAAGATAACCAGGACCAGATCTACAAATACTATTCAAGATTCATGTTGCTAGTACTAAGTGTTATAGTACTAGTTTGACACTCACTTATTAACTTTCTATAAAGTGACTAAAACCTTGCCCAGTGTAACTCATATTTAACCATTCCATTTGGGACGTACTAAGCGTATCAGTGCTCATTAATTAACAGGCGACATTGACTCTCGTAATTACCTTATTCAGATATTAAAACTCTAGTGATATCTAACGTTCGCCCACTGATTTGTGTTCTACGTATTTCTGCCATAAGAATATAAAACTTAGATCAGTACCCCCATGAGGTTACTAGAGATTCCGTGTTCTACAATATACGCGTGTCTAATCTTAACTGTGAGCTGCTACTTGGACACGCGACCAGCCAGTAAGAGATCAAATCAGTGAAATTGAATTACATGAATATATTGAGGTCTTCCAGTAAAATCAAACTTGCTAATTAAACCCGTGATCAGAAGAGTATACCTGAACGTTGGAAGTGGGAGACTAGGCTCCATCCAGATCCGCTAATGCTAGTAGTTCCCTTCTATTATTTGTTTTGTGCGAGAATTATTATCTTTCCATGCTCTTTATTTACTTACTTTAATAAACGTGAACTTGTGTCGTGTTACCGTGTGTTTATTTTGTGTTCTCTATTCCTCATACCTTGTATTGTGCATGCAGCCTTATATACCCAGTCATTTAGAACTCACATTACCCAAGTTAAACCTGTAGAAAAACAGGGCATAACATTGGCGGCAGCGGTGGTTCTTGATTCGGATAAAAGGTTGCATTACATTGCAAGTTTGGAACAGCCAGAACACGAGAACATCATGGCGCACCGTTCTCACATTCCCATCCCACATTATGATGAAGAAACTTATGGGATCGAAACATTCATGGACATAGTGAAACCCGTACTTGACCTAGCTTATACCACGGACGCACACAAAATAGCCGTAACATTAACACACCTGGGAAGAGCCGTTTCCCTGGTTGCCTATCAAGTGCACCCTGATCTCACCTGGGACGAATTTCGCCCAATAGTGATAGAAGCCATTAAGCCTTCGTTGGGCGTTTTCGTGGCCCACACCCGTATCCAAGACACTAAATTCGAAGGCGATGTAGATGCCACAGCGAATAAGCTTGCCCAACACATAAAAATGTCTTTCCCCACGTTGACCAGAATCCAACAAGAACAGCAAATTCTGGTCAACCTTGTGTCGATATTGCCCTCAGCAGTAAAAGACCATTTCCGGGTGCACGATTTCATCGGATACAAAAAAGATCTCGTCACGATCCGACGTATTTTGGCAGTGCGCACAGAAGCACCCACCCAAATCGCTGCAATCAAGAGGTTTCCCATGCACCCGCAGCAAACCAACCACCAAAACTCCAAGAATGCCTACCCAGCCTCATCCTTCAAAAACAGACCCACCTACCCTTCCGGCAAGCCCCAACCCAGTAGACCCCGGTTCCAACCGACCCCGCCACGCAGAATCTTCAACCGGAAGAGCAACTACAACACCTACCAAAGTAAAAACCCTACCTTAGTCATTATCAACCCCTATGATTTCCCTGCCTGTAATGCTCAGTGTGCCCTCCATCAAATTCGTGACTCTGCCAAACCTCGCCCCTCTACTCCTCGCATTTCTGTAAATGAAGAGGAGTGGGGACAAGAGGAAGAAATAGCCCCACATATCATGACCTCAGACGATACCGAGGAAACCCTGGAGGAGGTAGATACCGACCCCCAGGATTTTTAAAGTATCCCCCGCCCACGATGGGCTCGGCGGGGGACGCCATAACTAGTCGCACTGCCCCCATTTATTACATGGCCAAAATCAAGGACATTCCTGTCCGCTTGCTAATCGACACGGGAGCTGCCAAGTCATGTTTGTTCAAATCTTACTATGAAAAACATCCCCGACTATTTGGCCCTTTGTTAAACACCAAAACAGAACTCATCTCAGCTGCTGATACTTACTTAAATCTCCTAGGAGACACTTTACCCCTATCAGTAACCACTCCTGACCCCCATGCTCGTTGTTATCACACATTCACAGTATTTTCCTCCAACTGTAAACATTATGATGGTTTCCTTGGACTTGACCTCCTTCAAAAACTCCAGGCCCAGATTGACTGCGGCCAAAGGTTGATCTCATTCAAAAACAAATTCCAGCCCAAAGCCTCTGACAAACCAATCACTCAGAAACCCATTCCCAAAAAGAAAAAACACCCTCCCCCTCAACAAACCCTGAGTCAGGGTTACCAAGTTGCAGCTAGCACTAAGGTGACTCCTAAAACCTCCCCTTGCCCCGAGTTCTCTCAAAACCTCACCCAATTCAGTAAAAAAATGCCTCAACAAACGAAAGAAAATAAGTCCAAGCAACTCCCTCTCGGTAATCCCCTCAATTCTCGTAACTCTGTCCAGAATAAATCCTCCCATGTTTTCAGGACAGACTCTGATATATGTAACCATAATTCTATCCAATGTTTATGTACACATGTTTCCAGAGAAAATGCCGACCGATGTACCCAACAATGTTTTTCCCATGCCCCCAGAAATGTTCAACTATCCCACAACCAACAGCAATTCCCTTGTGACAGTGTTCCGTCAGTAGCTCCTTTTTCCCCCCACACAATTCACACCCCTAGAAAATTTCACAATCCCACACTTGACTCGCCCTCTCATGACCAACAAACTCACCAGTCCCACATAACCTGTAACCAAACCGTTACTGCCACCAAAAAAATTCCCCACCTTCGTCCTGTTAACAACCCCAAATCAATACACCAGTCCTACACCAATAACCCATGTTCTACACCTAACTTTTTCCCCACCAACCCTCCGCAGTCCCCCCAGCAAATCCCGTTTTCTAACTCGCTCACCTCTCACCCCTCTGAACCGCCCGCACGCGCCGTTAATCCCCCCCTCACGCGTGCCGACCGAGGGACACAACTATGTTCCCACCATGCCCCCAGAAATGCCCAGCTATTCCACCACCACCCCAATCCCCCTTGTGACAGTTTTTCGTCCCTTCCACCCCCACACAATTCACACCCCTAGAAAACTTCACAACCCCACAATTGACTCGCCCTCTCATGACAAACAAAACCACCAAATCCACATAAACTCCAAACAAACCGTCACTGCCACCGACAACGCTCCCCCCACCAACTCTCCGCAGTCCCTCCAACAAATCCCGTTTTCTAACCCCCTCACACCGCGCCCCACTGATCCTCCCACACGCGCCGTTAATCCCCCCCTCACGCGTGACCCCCACCAAAGTGACCTTGCCCCCCTTATAAGTACCAAACACCTGCTCGCCAGTCAATCCCCCACCATCATTAGTCCAGCGGTAGTTCAGGATAAATGCCAAATTCCCCCCCACCATCAAAAATGGGTGAACCTGCGGCCCATACCCCAAACTCACATGATATTTTCCCCCACTAACACGTCCCCCAACCCCCATCGTTGCCTCTTACAACCCGCCATCATTTCCGCTCGCATCAACCACATTCTCGTGACAAATATCTCAGAGGAACCCCTGACATTACCAAAAGGTCTCATTATAGGAGACCTCGAAACTTTCGATGACCTCCCCATACATTGTAACGACACCCCTACCAGCCTACAATTTCCCCCTCTCCCTGAGACACTATCTGACCACCAAAAGAACGGCATGTACGACCTACTGCTGGAATTCAGTGACGTGTTTGCCCAACAACCCACCGAAATCGGACAGACTGATGTAGAACAACACATCATTAACACCACAGGCCCCCCCATACGACAACCATCCCGTAGAAAGAACCCCATACAACGTCAGGAAGAGGAACGCCAAGTCCAGGAAATGTTAGAGGCCGGGATTGCCACCCCGTCCATTAGCCCCTGGTCTTCCCCTGTTGTCTTAGTCAAAAAGAAAGATGGGACAACCCTTTTTTGCGTCGATTACAGGAGGTTAAATGACATAACCATTAGTGACACACCACCATCACCACCAGGCCCGCGCGCTAACCCACTGTACTACCACGGACGTACTAAAAGTATAGCAACCTTAGTCCGATTTTTAAGAACCAGGTGATAGTCTCGTGGTGTTATCACGTGATGAGTTTATTGGACTTACCATCCACGACTATTTTACGCTATACCTGACGTCAACTCGGGTTAGTATTATTGTGGGTGCGGGACATTTTCGAGGGCATTACACTAGTACTGGAGTGGTTCATGATAAGAATCTCTGAGTGTGGTGTATGAAAGGACCACAAAAAAAACAGTAATCCTGGCAAGTCCAAACTTTTGCTGCTGTCAACAGTAGACACATGGAACCGGTTCAAGTTGCATACAGTTTGTCTGTCAGATGAGCCTATAAGAGAAAGATTGAATACCCTACTTGCATCTATCCCAGACAGTCGAACGGCGTTTGGATTGGAAATTCGTTATCATCGTGAATGTTGGCGCAATTATGTCAGCAACCCTCTGAAGGAGTCTTTTCCTGATGAAAAAACAGAGCATCTGCAACATGTTAATCTTCGAGAGGCCCAAAATATCTTCTTTCATCATGTCCGTCAAGTTATCTTTGAAGATCATGAAATCCGTACACTGCAAGGTCTTGTAAAGGATTACAAAGGCATTACTTCAAATTATGGTTACTATTCCACAGCAAAGTCCAGTTTCGTGAAGGAAATTCTGATCAAGGAATTTGGAGATGACATAACATTTCATGAACGAGGTCAGAATAATGTGAGTGAACTGGTATATGATGCAAGAGCTGCAGGTCCATATCTTGAGGCTGCAATATCCTCTCTAGGTGTAAGTGACGATCAGCTGGTGAAGAATGTAGCTGGGCGACTCAGAGATCAGATCATCAAAACAAAAACTGTTCCTTGGCCTCCATACATACATGAGCTAGAAGAATATGAAGACCTGAATGATCTCCTCTTGAAGCTCATCACTTGGTTAAAGCACCCCACAAAGTCTGAAGTCGATGACAAGCCCCAAGTCAGATCAATTGCATCTATTTTGACCAGCTACATCACTGGAAGACGTACTGCATTTGAGACAAACCTCGGTGTACTGCTACATGGTATGACAAAGAGCAGAGAAATGGTAGACATATTACATAAGGATGGCCTGGGAATCAGTTACAATGATGTGCTTTTGCTGATGATTTCTGGGCAGTTACTGACCTGAAGCATTCAACTGAGTGTCCTTTTGAACTTTCTGAAGGAACACCGGCAATATGTATAGTCGACAACGATGACTTCAAAAGTGACACTTTGACTGGAAGTGGCCAATCACATCGTACAAATGTCATGTTTGTTCAGCCAGACCTACCTAAGCTAAATCTACCTACCCTAGATGATGATAGACCAGTTGCAAATAGCACCTTGCCTTCGTACCTCTCTGATAGCCTCAAAGAACTTGGGAGCCAGATGCAAAGAATTGAACCATACAAAACAGTCAAGCGTGGTGAACCACCCATCAGACCAAGGATAACGGATGAACAACATCTGGACACAGTTCCTCAAAGAATGAGAGGTGTCATCCATGCAATGGCCCGAGCTAAGGCAGACGGAACAAGACCAAAGCCAGAAGACCAGACTGTACCAGCCTTTTCTGGCTTCCAGGCCACGCTATCACCAGAAACCCAGAAAAGTCAAGCGATTTATCATATGACTTATCCTGATCCACCAAGCAAGACCATTCTGTATGATGCCCTGCGCAAGCTTGCAAAGGCAATTGATGACAAGAAGATGCCATTTGCCATTATCGTCGGTGATCATCCTGTCTACGCATTATTGCTAGAATTGAAAAGTGAGAATCCAGAGATATTTGCTGACATATTGACATTCATGGGGCCCTTTCATATCCAGATGTCTTTCATCAATGCAATCTACAAAAGGTTCAAAGGCTCAGGCATTTCAGATGTACTGGTGGTTGCAGGCGTCGTTGGAGATGGATCCGTGGATCAAGCTCTGCGTGGAAAACACTTCAACCGCGGTGTGCGTTGCCTTCGACTCTTCTACGAGGCTTTACTCCAACATGCACTAGACAAACGTTTGGAAGGTGCCACTCTGTGTGAAGAGATCCAGGCATCTCTCAATAAGTTATGCAGTTCAGTAGACCAACAAGAACTTAATGATGCACATGCTGAGTTAGAGAGCAATGCCGATCTCAAGGGGCTCGTTGACTCCCTATTCCAGAACTTAGATGGTGCTCCACTAGCAGAATTCTGGATTTCATTCTTGGAGATGGTAGAGATACTGACTCAAAATATACATGCTATAAGGACAAGAAACTGGATCGAGTTCAAGTCTTCACTGAAGTTGATGCTTCCTTGGATGCGTATTTATGACAACGATAGATATGGGCGCCATCTTCCAGATTTCATAGCAGTCCTAGAAAGTCTTCCCCATATCCAAGCACAATTCATGGAGAGTGGCATGTTTGCCACACTTAGAGCGCACCAATTACCTCACATATCTGCAGAAGAATTTCCAGTTTCAGAATCATCCATCACCAATTGGCCATGGATGGCACCTTGTAAATGGCTTATGCCTCCCAGTACACTATACCCAACCTGCACTTCCATCATTCCTGGATCTTCTAAAAACTCCAAGTCATCCACAAATGGAGAGCAGCGATAATGACAGCGGAAGTTATTCTGACAGTTGTGCATCATATTTGTCCTGCAGTGATAGTGCATCTCAATGCAGTAGGTCTCATGTTTTATTAATTTAGGATACCAAAGTTTCTCAGTGGATTTAACAACATCATATTTGTCTTAGATGTTGAGGTTAATGGGACACTAAATCATGAATTATGCCATCCCATTGATTTTCTTAATTATTTTCTTATTTACTTAATTATTTGGTAATTTTTATTTATTAATTATTTTTTAATTGTGCCATGCCATTGATCTTCTGACATAAAAATTAGTGGAAATAGACACCAAAATTGTCATTTTTGGCCATTCACTTCAAGAAATAGAACTTTATCAATTTTTTAAGATGACGGCGGCGGCCATTTTGAAAAACGTCTAAAATAACAACTTTCCCGTCATTTTGGTGAGGTGTATGGGGGCTTATTTTTTTAGTATCAGTTGCCCTTGTTAAATTCACTGAGAAACTTTGGTATCCTAAACACGGTCACGGAAGCTCTGAAAATGACTCTACGATAATGCCGGCGCACAAAAAACACCTATACCCTCCAGAGTTAAATCTGCGATAACGGGGTATCCTATAACTCTGTATAAATGCACTACTACTACAGGCTGATGATCTCTGATACAGTCTGATCACAACAACATACAATTACGTTAATAGTGTATACAAGGAAAAGGATAGAGAGCTTAATTAAATCACTGAAATGATTTAATGCAAACAAGAAGAAGGTATAATTAAAGTTACTCTAAACAATAATAAACTGTCACTCCTATATTAAAGAAAGTGAACGAAAGTCCTAAAGCATCGAGCAGGAATCTTCTAAAGAAAGTCTAATGCTGCTTAAGATGATCGAATCGGATTTTGAACTGTTATATAAAGCAGGAACAAGATATGACAAGTGTATGGACATACAGTGTTAACTGGCACGGGAATAATAATAAATGCGCAATAGTATTATCTCCAACAACAAAAGAAGTACTTCCTCAGGCAACACAAAAGCCTGCTCAGGTTGTGAAACTCAACAACAACCAAGGCTTACAATCAACGTGAATAAAAATGCTGGATACATAACATAAAGAGTTTATAATCTTAATCGGGTGTCTGCTAGGCGAATAAAGTCTAGCTGGGATGTAGTAGGCTAGGAAACAATGGCTGAGCAAGCGGCTCGTAGCCTAGCGAGGTTCTTAAGACTGTACGGCCTAATTACGTTAAATGGCGGGCTGCTCTCTTGAGAGATCCAGATCGCTAGTATCTGGTTTTCTCCTGGCGACCCTCTCAAAGTCAAAGCAAAACGAGTTAGCACAGTGTTGGGTGGCAGAGGCAAAAACCCTCACTCGCAACACAGTGCTAAGCTTACAAGGTACACAGTCAGAAAGACCACCTAGGCTTCCCACGTATCTGTTGCGATTGTACTGGTTCAACAAAACCTGGAACACATTGGAAATCACAACAACAATAGCCTCACCCCAACCTAGCATTAAATAGCCCAGCAGACAACCAAGCAAAAGGTAGGGAGACACCGTGAGTGTGTCGAACCTCTACAGACAAAATGGTAACCCCTCCAAAATGCCTAACTAAACATGTAATATCTGAGAGCTTCAGCATATAATACGATGGCCGATATATGAAATCGTGCAGAACCAAAGGGGAGTTATGATAATAAATAGATTGGAAGAATGAGAGGTAAGAAGTTGAGAGAGAGAGAAAGTGTTCTATAGGTAGAGGTCGGGGACAGGTAACAAGGGAGATGTGTAGAGTATGCTGGTCAGGCAAGCTCTGAGCAAGGAAGACACAAGGCAGCAGGGAGTGCGAGGGGGACCACTTCCTGATGTGGCGGGAGGGTGGTGAGGCAGCCAGCCACTCAGAGGGCCCGGCCGTGGCATGACGTCACCGAGACAACGTGTAACACTACGCGACTACCCTCTGCCTCCTGTACTTACTCACTCACACTCTCTAGCTGTATCATTCAGTCTTATACATTAAACTTATAACTGATGATATAAAATATAATGCATTGTCACAGGCGAAAATAAAGACCACTTCTGTACTGCCTGTGACATGATGATTCACAAGAAAGAAAGTACAACAATGTAGATAGACTGTAGCCAAATAAATTGCCCTGGCGAGTGTTAGCGAGTGGCCAAGCGAGCGGCTGAGCCCACGTGGCGTTCTGCTATGCTGCAGGCGTCACATCCCCCCCAAAATATTAGACGCTCAACCATGAGCTCCATATCTGACAAGCAGAACGCCGATAAGACTCGCCACCCCTAATCACTTCGCAACAAAGAAGGCAAAGCTCAGTTCTCATCAACAACAAAAATTACAACCCCTCCCAACACAATAGCTTAATTCATACTGCTATGCTCCTAGAGCGAGCTTCAACTAGCCCAGCCTTCTGAGAGAAGCACAGGTTCGACTCAGAACTTCAGCTATAACATATTTAAAAAAATGTAACTATTAAAGAAAGAGTTTTTATAGAATTTTCATATTTTTTTTTAATATGTTTATGGCGGCTGCACTTACAGGGGCAAGCCTATTTTTACTCCACTCTCAACACACTGACTGAACGGCGAGGGTTCTCCTGCAACCAAACCCTCCCATGACAAACAATCAGCCAAAACATTATCAGTGCCCTTAGCATGCCACACATCCAACTTGTGTTCCGGCAGCACAACAACACCTGACACTGATAAACTGCCCAGTTCATCACAAGACTGGCACTTCTCTTCACTCCTTCCGGCAACGGTGCCTGCCAATAACCTTTCACTAGTTCTACCTTCGTGATAGGCGATGCAGCCCCGATGCGGTCTATGGTGTCGTCAACTCTCGATAAGGTATTGGCGTCTGTCAGGGATAATTCACACCTACTCTTGCTATCAACACACACTGATCTTGCCACTTAACACAGGTTGCAAAGTTACAGGCAACAACCACTCACGACATTCCTTATCCCTCAGACCCTTTGGTAATGGATAGGTGTCTGTCAGGGATAATGCTTCCACACTCTTGCAATTCTCAATTTCACTCAATAAATGCTGGTGTTCCCCAGGGATCAGTTTTGGCCCCAATTCTGTTCCTCATTCATATCAATGATCTCATATCTACCACTCATAATCCAATACATTCCTACGCAGATGACTCAACACTTCACAGTTCCTTCACATTTACCAATTCTTTCACCCAACCCGATCTTATAAATTCAAAAATAAACACTGCAATTTCTCTGAACCAGGACCTTTCTAGAATTAATGGATGGGGACAAAAGAATCTAGTTTCCTTTAATGCACAGAAAACCAAGTACATTCAATTTTCTAACCGACAGAATCTCACTGACTCCCATATATTTTTAATGATGTAAATATTCCCACTTCCCCTAGTATTGACATTCTCGGGTAACATTAACTACTAACTTGAGCTGGACACATTATGTTAGAAGCATTGCTAAGAATGCCTCTAAAAAACTGGGACTCCTGTACAGAGTTCGAGAATTCTTCACTGACGAGCAGTTGGCCGTGATATATAAAAGTCATGTGCGTTCTCAGATGGATTACTGTTCACCTCTGTGGTGGAAGTGGAGTGGTTGCATTGAGGCAGTTGGACAAAATTCAAAATAAAGCTATTAGATTAATCAATAACCCTGCAATCACACAGGACCTTCCTACATATCCATACGAAGAAACGTTGCATCCCTTGCATTATTCTACAGATATTTTCACAGCAATTGTTCCGAGGAACTTGCTTCAATTGTGCCGCCTCTCCACATCTTTCCCCGTAGAACTAGGGCAGCTGAGAGCGCCCATGAATTTACACTTTCTCCTCCACAATGCAGAACTTCTGCTTATCAGAATTAATTTATCCCCAGAGCTACTACTCTTTGGAATTAACTTCCCTCGAATTGCTTTCCACAAACTTACAATCTACAAATGTTTAAATCCAGTTGTTACAAACATTTTATGAATGGAGGATGCCTTTAGGCACATGGACCTTTTTGTTTTATCTGTGTTTTTCCTTCCTCAGTTCATTGTCTCTTAAAAAAAAAAAAAAAAAAAATCACCATACATACGGATCTTGCCACTCAACTCCGGTTGCAAACTCACTGGCAACGACCACTCACGATATCCCTTATCCTTCAGACCCCTTCTCCACATGTCGTCTAGCTCTGTTTTCACGACAGGCTGTTGAGCAGGATTTATACGGTAGGGAATTAAACTGAGCCTTGCACTGTCACCAGCCTCCATGTCGGATTCTACCCCGTACATCAGGCCTGGAGAAGCAACAAACATGCGGATGCACTGCCACAGCCTAGTAAACAACTTATCTCGCAGAACAACATGCCTAATGCCCTCCCACAACCCAGCCAAAACCGCAGCTTCTAACCTGTAGTCTCCCTCCTTCTCCACCTTCGTCCCTAGAACAGCCAGGTCATGAGAGGGACAATCAGTACCACCTGTGCAGTCACTCCCATAGTTCATTATTGCTAAGGCTTCCCCGCCGATACAGTACATGCGCACCCCCGCATTCCTTACGACTACATCTGCCTGCGCAGCATCACCGCTTTTAGCGACATGGCCAGATATAGTCGGTCTATGGTAGGGCTGTTGCATTCGACTAGAGCAGCATTGGGAGGCTATGCGACGACCGGGCACATCTACTCCACAGCCAACCCCACCAATCAGCTCAATGTCCTCCTTCTGACCACCACCCTTGGCAGCCATGGGTCGACCCTGACCTGACAACCATGTCCAAGCCTCGTCGCCCACCTTGAACCACCGAAACAATGAGGCCAACGGTCTGTAAACATTCAAGTGACCTGGCCGCGGTACATCTTGCACCGCCTGAGTTGTGAGGCTCGGGTGCTCGGCACGACCAGTGGGGTATGAACCGAGCTGGTGCTGGAGCGCTGCACACTGCTGCTCAGGCAGGTGCTCTAGCGCTTCCACAGCCACCAGACTCGCGTCCCCCGCCCAGTGCTCCCCCGAGACATGACAATCCCTACTCTCCTCCACCTGTGCCCTACTGCCCCCCTCTCCTTCTCCACCTTGGCCGCTGCAGACCAACACAGGGACAGTAGGCTGCTCAGGTGGTTGCCTAAGAAACTCCTCCAACAGGTTCACATGACATGTTTCCCCGTCCTCGTGTTTGATCTCGACAGTACCATTACCACACTTCTGAACTTCCGAAATCCTCCAACTGCAGTTTACAAATATCTGAGGGAACCAACCTGTCTAAATGCTTCCGAAGCAACCCAAGTCCTCCCCCAATATCAAACTGAGCAACCCTTTTTTCTCTCTGTGTGTAACATTGCTGCCTCGGAGTCTCTTCCTGCCCTACCTCCTCACTAGCTGTGACAGGTCCTGGGGCTTCTCCAGACTCCAACAATGGTGCCAATACTGAGTCACCAAGAAGAGCTGCTGGTACTAAACTCTCCAAACTTTTACCAACATTAGCCGTCTTCTTCCGACCGTTCCTCCGCTGTTCAGAAGACTGAGGAATAGGCTGTGACACTTTGGATGCAAGAGATCTTGTAACAACGCAAGCCATAGGTTGTACAGGACACTTCTCTACCCACTCCTGTTCCTCCCTACTCACGTCGGCCGGCTTCTCGGCAACGACTAAGGGTGAAACCTCAGAAGTAGGCACCGCAAAGTCGTTGCCGAGAAGGAGGTCGACGCCCCCAACAGGCAAGTTCTCCACAATTCCCACATCCAACTCTCGTGTCACACCATCTACCTCCAGTTCCATCCTCACCAATGGGTATGACCTGATAGCATTGATACCTTGCACCACAAACACCCGTGCCGCGTTTATTGGTCTACCAGTAAAGTTCTTCATCAAAGTCTGAGAGGCACCCGTGTCTCGCAACAGCTCAACTCCATGCTTCTTACCAGCCCACTTCACGCAGCCACGCCCTCGATGGTCGCAAAGACATCGCGGACAGGGGTCGAGCGTTCCGGATTCTTCTCCACTGGCTGTGTCCCAGCCTCTGACGTTATACCCCGGGCAAACTCAGACGACTTCGGGGACACCCCAATGTTGCGAGCCAAAGACACAACTGCATTAGGTAGCTTGCTTGGACAGGCTCTTGCAAAATGCCCCTTCTCATGACAATGAAAATACTCTAACTCCCCCTTGGGCCTCTCTTGAGGTGGAGAAGGGCCCGGACCCTTGTTAAACGGGACGGTACTAGGTTTATGGTAAGTTTTGGTGTCGTTGCTCTTGTTCTTAGTGTAATTATGTGTATCAGTGTTTCGGGGAGGGGGAGAGTTACGCTCCTTATTGCCTGCATCACTTCTCTGTGCAAGACCGCACCCACGAATCAAAGATAACCGAAGGTCAGCCATCTCAGCTGCCACCCTGAAGAGTTTTCGAGTTTTTATCTTTTATATTCAACGTCAGATCGCCGCCCGTACACTTGAAATTTTTTTCTAGAAGCATCAGCTGTTTCAACTCCTCAAACGTCGATGGCTTCTCAGAACGCAGCCAGTTTCTAAATGCATCGGACAGATCCCGGGCATGCTCAAGAAAGGTGCACTCACGACCCTTCGTTACACCCCGGAACTTCAATCTGTACGTCTCTGGTTGTAACTCATATGCCCGCAGGACAGCCTCCTTCAATACCTCATAATCGATGCACGACTCCAAAGGCAATGCATCATATGCCTTGAGTCCTTTGCCAACCAACCTAGAGGAAACAAGGGCTGCCCACTTAACCTCGGGCCATTGGTGCTCCCGGCACTTCTTCTCAAAACGCATGAAAAATTCGGTGACACCCGACTTATCAAATACAGGGACCAACTTGAGCAGGTGCATTAAAGACTGATCAAGACCTCGATTCCCAGAACCGAGACGCTGCCCTGTCGACTCCACCCTAGACTTCTCAAGATCTTTGTCTGCACAGTACATGGCCTTTCTCTCCTCAGACTGAATCTTAAGCTCAGCCTCCCGCTGCTGCTGCTGAATCTTAGCCATCTCTATCTGGAAGAGCATATCTGCAGTTAAACCTTGAGGAGGAGGAGATGCAACAATTGGAGACTCACCCAAGTGCAAACCACGCTGCCAGTGACTATCGGCCTGCGGGAACGTACCGGGCTCGGAGCCCGAGGGGGCGCCATGGTAGGAGTCGAGTGGAATGGGGGCTGGGCTGAAGGTGCCCCAGCTCCCGCTCCACCCGAAGCCCCACGCACCCCGCCGAGCACACAGGCCACCAGGTCACCTTTCGGCATGCTGCTAGTGCCCACATGACCCATGACCGTGGCAAAACAGTGGAGACCATACCGATCAATCCCCGACACCCGGTCAACAGTAATAGGCATCTCCAGAAACTTCTTTGCATCCTCCTCACTAGTTATAACTCTAATGCCTTCTAACAAAACCCGCTTCTGCACCTCAGAGCCGGTTTCCCGTACTGTCTCCTCACTGTACACTGATCCGTCGTCCGACATATTGTCCACCGAAAATTCTCAACGTTTATAAAAAAAAAGAGAAGTACCTAAACTCTTATGTAGCACTATTCACTCAAAAATGCTTGAAGACTTTTAAGTGTTATACTACTTGCCAAAACAAATCGGTGTCCACTATATTCCTTTAAACAAAAACAAATGACCACAACACTCCTGCAATATTTCTCTAAGTTCACAAAATCCTAAGCTAGGTCGCCATTTGTTACGACCGGGACTCGTATAACACAAGGGCTCTTAATCATTGGACTAGAAAGGCAAACAGCGACAACGGTAACACTAGATCCAACCCTCGAACTTATAATGCCGGCGCACAAAAAACACCTATACCCTCCAGAGTTAAATCTGCGACAACGGGGTATCCTATAACTCGGTAAAAATGCACTACTACTACAGGCTGATGATCTCTGATACAGCCTGATCACAACAACATACAATTACGTTAATTATGTATACAAGGAAAAGGATAGAGAGCTTAATTAAATCACTGCAATGATTTAATGCAAACAAGAAGAAGGTATACTTAAAGTTACTCTAAACAATAATAAACTGTCACTCCTATATTAAAGAAAGTGAACAAAAGTCCTAAAGCATAGAGCAGGAATCTTCTGAAGAAAGTCTGATGCTGCTTAAGATGATCGAATCGGATTTTGAACTGTTATATAAAGCAGGAACAAGATATGACAAGTGTATGGACATACAGTGTTAACTGGCACGGGAATAATAATAAATGCGCAATAGTATTATCTCCAACAACAAAAGAAGTACTTCCTCAGGCAACACAAAAGCCTGCTCGGGTTGTGCAACTCAACAACAACCAAGGCTTACAATCAACGTGAATAAAAATGCTGGATACATAACATAAGAGTTTATAATCTTAATCGGGTGTCTGCTAGGTGAATAAAGTCTAGCTGGGATGTAGTAGGCTAGGAAACAATGGCTGAGCAAGCGGCTCGTAGCCTAGCGAGGTCCTTAAGACTGTACGGCCTAATTACGTTAAATAAGCTCACAAGGTTCACAGTCAGAAAGACCACCTAGGCTTCCCACGTATCCGTTACGATTGTACTGGTTCAACAAAACCTGGTACACATTGGAAATCACAACAACAATAGCCTCACCCCAGTCTAGCATTAAATAGCCCAGCAGACAACCAAGCAAAAGGTAGGGAGACACCGTGAGTGTGTCGAACCTCTACAGACAAAATGGTAACCCCTCCAAAATGCCTAACTAAACATGTAATATCTGAGAGCTTTAGCATATAATGCGATGGCCGATATATGAAATCGTGCAGAACCAAAGGGGAGTTATGATATTAAATTGATTGGAAGAATGAGAGGTAAGAAGTTGAGAGAGAGAGAAAGTGTTCTATAGGTAGAAGTCGGGGACAGGTAACAAGGGAGATGTGTAGGGTATGCTGGTCAGACAAGCTCTGAGCAAGGAAGACACAAGGCAGCAGGGAGTGCGAGGGGGACCACTTCCTGACGCGGCGGGAGGGTGGTGAGGCAGCCAGCCACTCAGATGGCCCGGCCGTGGCATGACGTCACCGAGACAACGTGTAACACTACGCGACTACCCTCTGCCTCCTGTACTTACTCACTCACACTCTCTAGCTGTATCATTCAGTCTTATACATTAAACTTATAACTGATGATATAAAATATAATGCATTGTCAAAGGTGAAAATAAAGACCACTTCTGTACTTTTTTCAATTCAATTCAAATATATTTATTTAGCCTTCAGATATACAATAAGTTCATAATTTAAATACATGGAAGTCAACTGGCTAAGCCTTATGAGAGAAAACTCTCTTTAAGGCACCTTGATTTAACCCGAATTAATTTACATTTGTACATACATATAATATATACTCTTTCAATTCGCACCCATAAACTTACTCCACATAAACATACTCAGCACAAAAGTAACTTACAATTTGACGGATGTTTTAATATTTACTCAATAAAAATGATTTGAGGGACATCTTAAAACTAGACAGGGAGGGTTTATCCAGAATATGCCGAGGCAGTGCATTCCAGACCTTTACACCATGATAATGAATCAATTTTTGAGATTGATTTGATGCCAATAATGGAATTTCTAAATCTCTTGTGTTTCTTAAGGTATATCTTTCAGTTAAACGAAAATTAAATATATTTATGGGATTGTAATTATTAATGGCTTTATAAACAAAGATAGCAGTACACTATATGTTTATGTCTTCCCATTTATTATTAATGGCTTTTTAAACAAAGATAGCAGTGCAATATATGTTTATGTCTTCCCATTTTAAAAGCCTTAGATATTTAAATAATTCATTTGTGTGATCATATTTTCTTTTGAAAGTGATTGTCCTAATAATTTTCTTTTGCGCTAGTTTGACTCTCTCTATCTTAGTTTTACCTGCGGTTGCCCAAACTGTGTGACAGTATGAAAAGTAAGGGTACACCAAGGAGTAGTAAAGTTGTTTAAGTACTTCCGAAGGAAAGCAGTTACGAGTTAGATATAATATACCACATTGTTTATTTATCTTGTTTGTTAATGTTTGTATATGTGACTGCCAAGTCAATTGCCTATCCACTACAACACCAAGACATTTTATATTTTGCTCTTCTATTAACATTGAATTTCCTATTTTAATGGATTCTACATTTGGAGGAACATTCTTTTTTCTGTGATGAATAATATATTTTGTTTTGTCGATATTTAAGGTTAGCTTATTTGCGGTCATCCAACAATAGACATTATTTAGTTCATTATTCACTGATTGCATTAGAGTATTTAAATTGCTGTGACTGGCATAAAGTTTTGTATCGTCTGCAAACATAATTGTTTTAAATAGTACATTTGTGTTAATTAAATCATTCACATATATAATAAACAATAATGGGCCCAGTATGGACCCCTGTGGAACTCCAAAGGCTAAAGATTGTTCACTAGATTTAATATTATTATATTCTACATATTGTTTACGGTCCTTAAGGTAAGATTCAAACCACCTGAATGTAGTATTTCTTATACCATAATGTTTGAGTTTCTCTAATAGAATGTGGTGGTCAACTGTGTCAAAGGCTTTTGACAGATCTAAAAATACACTAATTGTAAACAGTCTATCATCAAAGGCTGCAAGTACGTCATTACTAAATTTTATTAGCGCAGTTTCCGTTGATTTTCCACACCTAAATCCATACTGGGCATCAGAAATTATACGGTTCGATAAACAAAATTCATTTAGTCTATTATACATTAGTTTCTCTAATATTTTGCTCATAACAGGTAAAACTGATATGGGCCGGTGATTATTAAATAGCGTCTTATCCCCAGATTTATATATTGGTAACACCTTCGCAATTTTAAGATGATCGGGAAAAATACCTGTGAAAAAGGACATATTACAGAGGTATAAAACAACTTGTGACATAGAAGGCATCACGATTCGTAATATTTTCATAGGTATCCCATCACAGCCTGGAGAGGAATCCCGCAGTTGGCTAATTGTATTTAGTAATTCTTCTGTAGTAACTGGAGGCATTAAAAATGTTGATGCTTGTGGATTAGTTAAGTATGAATTAAAGGAAACATTTGACTCTCTGATGTTTTCAGCTAGATTTTTCCCGACTTTGACAAAGTATGAATTAAACTGGTGTGCTATTACATCTGGTTCTTTAATTTCATTGTTGTTATGAATAAATGTATCACTTAATTTGCTGTATTTTTGTCTTCCTAGAACTGAGTTAATTATATTCCAAGCCTTTTTACCGTCACCAGCAGCTTCTTCCAACTTTTGTTTATGGTAGTTTCCTTTGGCTGTTCGTATAGAGGTCGTAACTTGATTACGAAGCCTACGGTATCTCTCTCCAAACGTGATAGGTTTTATGGCATATTTTTTCGCTAATTTATTTTTTTCTTTGATCATCTCTTGTATTTCCGGTGTTATATAAGGCTTATATAGATGATTTTTCTTAATTCGTTTTGTAATAATAGGAAAATGTTTGTTAAACAAAGCTGTAAATATTGTCATAAGATTACTATATATTACATTGGGGTTATTTGAACTATAAACTATTTCCCATGAAACCTCTTCTACTGCTTCTTTAAATTGGTTAATGTGATCAGTACTGTAGTTTCTATAGGTAATATCTTGTTCTTCTTTTTCAGCTTGCTCTAGTGATGATTTTGTACTAGTATGGAAACATGCAAATACTGGAAAGTGATCTGTTATTCTAGAATAAACTATGCCACTCATTATGTGCTGGCTGAAATTGTTTGACCATAGTTGGTCTATAATAGTAGCCGTTGTTGACGTCACTCTTGTAGGTTTAATAATTGAATTAAAGAACAATTTTGAATGAGATAGGGAAATTAAATTGTCTACACAATTATCATTTGCACTCTTCAATAAGTCAAGGTTATAATCACCTGCAATATAACACAGTTAATCCTCTTCACTCACCTTTGAAAGAATAGTGTTATATTTATCTAAACAACTACCAAAATCAGTATGGGGCCTTCTGTATATAATACCAACAACAGTATTTTTTTAATCCTTATTATGAATTTCAATGAACACAGCTTCAATGCTATCGTACTGAAAAGTTAAATAGTTTCTTATGGTATATTTATATCCTGTTTTTATAAACATCGCCACTCCACCACTGTTGCGTGTATAGTTGTTAGTAATCTTTTCATAATTAGGAATTGTGTACAATTGCTCAATTTCGTTGGTTAATTTGGTTTCACATAAACCGATAACATTAAAATTGTATGCAAGAGGACTCAGACAGTTCTCAGAAAATTCCTCAAAATGTAGTGGTACACTATTTATATTATAACACATTATGTTAAAGCTATTTTGAGCTGGGAGCTGAGCTTGAGGAGTATTAGGAAAGAGATAATTACATGAAGGGAATTTATAGTTCACCGAATTTACCAAATAATTATCAGGGTCTATTTCATTGTCATGCCTATCGTCATTTATATTTACATGATTGAATGTAAGATTGTCCAGAATATCAAAGGGTATTATATAATTATTTTCTAAAGGATCATTATTTATCATTAGAAATTGATGGTTATTGAGATTATGAAAGGGAAATACATCATTATAAGGCATGAATGGAAAATAGTACTATATTTATCAAAACGTCTACTGCCTGTGACATGACGATTCACAAGAAAGAAAGTACAACATTGTAGATAGACTGTAGCCAAATACATTTCCCTGGCGAGTGTTAGCGAGTGGCCAAGCGAGCGGCTGAGCCAACGTGGCGTTCTGCTAAGCTGCAGGCATCACACTGTAATGGTGATATTGCTTAGAACATCAAAATTATCTATTTGAATCGGCGATGCTATAGTGATATCAATGAGGTCTTCTGTTGTAGAAACTGATGCAAAGAAGGTATTGAGGGCATTACTCATTTGTACTTCGTCTTTGGTATATTCTCCATTTTCATTGACTAACGGTTCTACAGTTGAAGTAACTACTCTCTTCTTTCTGATATAACTATAGAATTATTTTGGGTTTGTTTTACTTTGATTCGCAACATGTAACTCCAGGGTCTTTTTACTTTGCTTAATTAACCTTTTGGCTTTGCGGCGTAGTTCTAAAAATGTCACCCGTTCTTCGTCATTTTGTGGGGATTTTAATCTATCATTAGCAAACTTTATAGCAAGCAGACAGTTTGAAATATCTTTATTCCACCATTTGGGATTATCATTATGGCCTGTATGCCGTATTTTCGATGGTATGCAGTCTTGCACTGCTTTTAGGTAAGTGTTTGCGAATGATTCCCAAGATGTATTTATGTCGTTATTGTTAATTAAAAACCTCCAGTCAGTTTCTTTAACCCTTAACTAGCTGCACCCGGCTATTGTCGAGTTAAATAAATGTGGCCTATGTGGCGGGGCACGGCTATTGTCGAGTGCAATTTTGAGCACGTAATCTGCTCTCAGAGAGAGCGGAGCAGTGGGAGGAGCGTAGTTTTTTTTTTTTTTTTTTTTTCTATGTGATTGAGGGAGGCAAAAGGCATAACTGCCTATAGCGAGTGCCTCCCCCATAGTTGAAAGAGTGACAGGGCCAAAATCAAGGGACGTTCGAGCCAAAATGCCTGGACACACGGAGTTTGAAGCAATTTAAGTCATAGGAAGAGGGAAAGACTGATTCTGGGAGAGAGTTCCAGAGCTCAGCTGTTGAGTAGAAGAAAGTTTGAGAGTAACGTTTCACTCTTGGGTTGGAGAGTTGCACAGAGTAGGGGTGGGAATGAGTTGCAAGACGGGTACCACGTGCCCTACGTAAAGGAGGTGGTATGCACTGGGATAGCTCTGAGGAACACTGATTATTATAGTAGCGATAGAATTGCGAGAGAGATGCAACATTGCGGCGGAGAGAGAGAGATTGCAGAGAGTTGGTGAGTGGATGGGAGTTAATGATACGAAAGGCCTTCCTTTCAACTTTGTCTAGGAGAGCAGTGTGAGAGGAACCTCCCCACACATGTGAACAATACTCAATACAAGGGCGCACTATGCCCCTGTACAGAGCAAGAAGCTGTGCAGGGGAAAAGAACCCCCTAAGGCGGTTGAGCACACCTAGCTTATGGGAGGCTGCCTTAGCAAGACTGGTAATATGGTCCTTCCAAATGAGAGCAGAAGAAAAAGAGACACCAAGAATATTGAGAGAAGATGAAGGGTTGATTTTTGTATTGTTGAAGAATAAGGGATAGTCCGCTGGGAGATCCTGACGGGTAGATAGATGAAGAAATTGGGTTTTGGAAGCATTAAAGTTAACAAGGTTTTCTCTGCCCCAATTGGAAATAGTATTTAGATCAGAATTTAAGAGTTCTATGGCTTCATTACGTTTGTCGTTGAGGGATTGCTGGCTGGGGCGTTCTGAAAAACTAATGGAGTAGTGCAAGGTTGAGTCGTCTGCGTATGAATGGATGGGAATTAAGGTACAGTTAAGGAGATAATTTATAAAAATTAGAAAGAGAATAGGAGATAGGACAGAGCCCTGAGGAACACCGGAGTTTATAGGGTGAGGAAGTGAACAATGGCCGTCCACAACCGCGGCTATGGAACGGCCGGAAAGGAAATTAGAGACAAAGGCACAGATGGAGGGATAGAAACCGAAGGAGGGAAGTTTAGAAATTAAAGATTTATGCCAGACTCTATCGAAGGCTTTCGATATGTCTAGTGCAATAGAAAAAGTCTCACCGAAGTCCCGAAAGGGACTTCGGTGAGGTTCCGAGGTTACATCATGACCGCTCACCACGGTGACCGTGGAGCTACTGAGCTGTACTCCTTTGTACTCCACCCTCTCTCACTCGTTTCACACGTAATAATGAAAGAAAATTACCGTATTTTACCGATTTTGCCCTTCGGTTGCACGATCGTTGCAAGACAACCAGTGATCGTAGAAAGATGGTTCTGGTGTCATTGAAAAGCTGAATTAATGCCCTTGCAGGGATGCATACTTATATTACGCTCTGGCTCTTGTTCATGCATGAAAACGAGCACGGAAACAAGCTCGTTTACGGTAAAACCCCCCGCTGGGCGGCACATCAAATATACTCCTCCACCCGCTCTTAAGGTGTTAAACATTGCTCTAAGTTTACAAAAGTTTGCTTGCTTGAAATTAGGGACTTTCTCGATGCTGCTATTTGGTTCTTTACTAGTAAACTTTAAACTGAAAGTTATCGTATGATGGTTACTGTTATGAATTCATCACCGACATTTAAATTCTCTATCAATTCTTCTTTTGTTGAAAGTACAAGGTCAAGGACATTATTTCCACAGGTTGGAGATCTAATAAATTGATATAGTGAACTCTCTTGCAAGTTTGCTTACAGGTCTTGTCCAGAGTGTGAAGTAATACTATCTCCCCACTTGGTCACAGGTAAATTGAAGTCGCCAAAAATTACGGTATCTTGCGAGTTCTTAAGTCTGCAATTTGCTCATAAATTTCTCGGTCAGTTTGCACTTATCGCTTGCCCTTATCCTTTTCCTTCTCCTTATCGCTTACCAGCGATATGGACCGAAGACAGCGAGGACCGAGGACAGCCATGAACATAAACGTAGATCCGACAAGAACCAAAAATATTATTAACCCTTAATTAGCGGCGAGCAACATAAGCCGAGTTAAAAAAAGCTGGACTATGTGGCGGCGCTCGACATAGGTCGAGTGGCAATTTCAGCACGTAATGTGGCTGAGAGAGAGAGACAAGTGGTGGCAGGAGACTAGCGAGCGTATGACTGCTCCAGACCACCGCGGCGAACCTACTGACACAAATCTCAGCTCCCTCCTCCCTCTCTCACTCGCTACATACTCAATTATGTACCGAAAGTACCGAATTACCTGCTTTTTGCACTCGCGTTGCACGGTTATTGCAAGAAAACTATCCATCATACAAGGATCGTTATGGTGTCATTCGAAAGCTCTGTTTATGCCCTTTCAGGGATAGGTACTTGTTTTACGTTCTGGGTCTTATTTAGGCATGAAAATGATCACGTAAACAGCCCTATTTTGGCTAAAAACACCCCGCTGTGCGGTACATATAAATAAACCGCATAGGCCGCTCGTAAGGTGTTAAAGAGCGTTCCGTGAGATCTAAAATAAAAAATTTAAAGGTTTTCTATGCAAACGCTCGTAGCATACGCAATACATTTTCAGATTTAGAGGAGCTAGTGTTTACAGAAAATTATGATGTGATTGGCATAACAGAATCTTGGCTCAATACCGAAGATAGAGACTTTTTAGCAGAGTATTCACTTCCCGGTTATGTAATGTTTGAGAAAAGCCGAATAAATAGAAATGGAGGTGGCATTTTACTTTATATCAAAGAAACTCTTAACCCTACCCTCTTGTCAAAACCTCAAATTGTGAACGTCGACACATCTTTTGTGCTAATAAAGAATAATAAAGGTACAAAAATAATACTTGCGTTAATATACAGACCTCCAGCTCAATCAGTGCAAACTGACCGAGAAATTTTCGAACAAATTGCAGATGTAAGTAACTCAGAAGATACCGTAATTTTTGGCAACTTTAATTTACCTGTGACCAAGTGGGGCGATACTCTTACTTCACACTCCGGACATGACTTGTATACGAACTTGCAAGAGAGTTCGCTTTATCAATTTGTTCGAACGCCGACCCGTGGTAATAATGTTCTTGACATTGTACTTGCAACAAAAGAAGAATTAATAGAGAATTTGAATGTTGGTGATGAATTCAGTAACAGCGACTATCGTACGATAACTTTCACTTTAAAGTTTACTAGTAACGAACCAAATAGTAGCATCGAAAAAGTCCCTAATTTCAAGAAAGCAAACTTCCATAAACTTAGAGCTATGTTTAAAGAAACTGACTGGAGCTATTTAATTAACAATAACGACATAAATACATCTTGGAAGTTATTCGAAACCACTTGCCTAAAAGCAGTGCAAGACTGCATACCATCAAAAATACGGCGTCCAGGCCTTAATAATAAGCCCAAATGGTGGAATAAAGATATTTCAAACTGCCTGCTTGCTAAACAATATGCTAATGATAGATTAAAATCCTCACAAAATGACGAAGAACGGGTGAAATTTGTAGAGCTACGACGCAAAGCCAAAAAGTTAATTAAGCAAAGTAAAAAGACATTAGAGTTACATATTGCGAACCAAAGTAAAAAAAACAACGAAAGAATTCTATAGTTATATCAGAAAGAAAAAAGTAGTTACTTCAACTGTTGGACTATTAGTCGATGAAAATGGAGAATACACCAAAGACGAAGTACAAATGAGTAATGCCCTCAATACCTTCTTTGCATCAGTTTTTACAACAGAAGACCTCAGTGATATCCCTACATCATCGCCGATTCAGATTGATAATTCAGATGTTCTAAGCAATATCAGCGTTACAGAGAGAGAAGTATTGAATTGTTTAGATAAACTCAAGGTAAATAAAACCCCTGGACCTGATACAATCTCGCCTAGAGTTCTGAAGGAAGCTAAGGATGAGCTCTCCAAACCGCTGACATTACTATTCAATAAATCCTTGCAGTCTGGAACTATGCCTGATCAGTGGAAGCTAGCCAACGTAACACCGATATTAAAAAAAGGCAGCAAATCCCTACCCAGTAACTATCGTCCAATTAGCTTAACCTCAGTTGTATGTAAAATGCTAGAAACGGTCATAAGAGACAGACTCATAAATGACTTAGAGGAAAATAACATACTTAAAGATACGCAACTCGGCTTTCGTAAATAACGTTCCTGTTTAACAAACCTCTTAGACTTCTTCCACGATATCCTCAACCTCTACGATGAGAGTAAAGCTGTAGATATTATATACCTTGATTTTCAAAAGGCCTTTGACAAAGTTCCCCACAAACGTTTACTGCTAAAACTAAAAGCGCATGGAATACAAGACGGTGTGTTGAAATGGATAGAAAATTGGCTCAGCGACAGAAAGCAAAGAGTAGTCATAAACGGTAAGGCATCTAAATGGACCAATGTAAGTAGCGGGGTACCCCAGGGATCCGTACTGGGACCAATTCTCTTTCTAATTTACATCAACGACATAGATGAGGGTCTCACTTGTACAATCTCAAAATTTGCTGACGATACAAAAATTGCAAATAGCGTACTCTCAAAAGAACAAGTTGACGATATGCAACACAATCTAGATAAATTGTCATGTTGGGCCCAAATTTGGCAAATGAGTTTCAATGCGGATAAATGTAAAGTACTACATATCGGATACCTAAATGAGAAAGCAAACTATTCGATGAATGGCACTCAGCTTAAGAATGTAAACAGAGAAACCGATCTGGGAGTAACAATATTGAGTAACCTAAAACCGAGTCAACAATGTTCAGAAGTTGTTAAGAAGGCAAACAAAATAATTGGCTTTATAGGCAGGTTATTTGAGCATAAATCCAAAGAAGTTATCCTAACCCTTTACAATTCCTTAGTCCGCCCTCTTCTGGAATACTGCGTTCAATCCTGGTGCCCTTATTACCAAAAAGATATAAACAAGCTAGAACGAGTTCAACGTAGAGTTGCCAAAATGATACCTAGCCTAAAGAACAAACCATACAAAGAGCGTCTTAGAGAACTAAATCTATTTCCTTTAACCCAGCGCAGATTAAGAGGTGACTTAATTCAAGTGTTCAAAATCATCAAAGGCATCGACAATATGAACTGTAGTAAGTACTTCACTATCGACCAATCTAATTACACGCAGGGAAACGGTTGCTAAATTATTGGTAAATCTTTTAACTCACACGAATCTAAGAATTTCTTCTTCAATCGAGTTGTCAACTTGTGGAATGGGCTTCCCCGAGATGTTATAGACTGCAGCACCGTTGATTCATTTAAACTCCGCCTAGACAAACATCTCGCATCAAACCCGCGACTGACTGCGTTTGTAAATTAATAAATGTATTTTATTCCCCCCTCAGTTACTAACCCATCTGTCCCCTACTAACTTCCTAATCCTGCCACGGACATTAGTTCCAGGGCAGTAATTCCCTTTCCAATGTTCCCTTACCCACTCTAAACCACTGTTTGGACTCTTGATCCTCAGTGTTTTGGAGGACAAGCAGCCTAGAAGGGTCACTAGATCTGTTGTTGCTTGATTTGCTTTGTACTCCTTTGTACTGTCCTCGATCGTCATCCCTGGTAGTTCTCGATCCTCGATCGTCGCCCCTGGTGGTCTACAGTCTTCGATCCTTGTCCCTGGTGGTCCTCGGGCCTCGAACCTCGTCCCTGGTGGTCTTTGGTTGGCTCTGCTTTTTCTCCGAAAATCCTTTACTGCATTGTGAAGCAGGCGGCCAAATCTTGCTGCTCCCACCTGGTTCAGGTATAGTGGAATAACTGTATCTCTACTTGGTATGACTTTACAAACTTTACAGCAATCACATACTGCCGAGTGGGAGGGGGTCTTCAACATCTGCCCAGTTCTGTTAGGCTGACGTTGATTCGTGTTTTGAAGGATCACACAGTGCTTCCCACAAACCCTGCTTGGCAACTAGGATAGTTAAAACGATAGACAATCGACTAGCGCAAGTCAGCTGGCATAAGATCTTTTAAAGGACACGTTGAACCAATCTTCAAAAGATTCATAGGATAAAAACTAACGTTTCTTGGTAGGGTAAACTTTACACAGGTTTTCAGCTAATGAGAATTCGATTTTCATAGTGAGTTCACCTAGAATCCTAGATAGAGGAATCGAAAATATTTGTTTTTTTCCTTTTTGGTTTGGGCTGATATTTGTCATTTGGGAATGTATTCACAAGTTCGTCAAAAAAGTTAGTGTGGTAACCATTACAATTAAAATAATTTCTAAAATGAAAATAGTCAACACTTAATGTTAAAGAATACGGCGTATGTAATAGGGTTTTCACAGCGTTGATATTGAAATGAAAGTGACAAATGCTGAAGAAACTAGTAGCCAATCCTGAAAATGTAGGTTTGCGAAAAATAGAAAAAGCAAGACCGTCCTTAAATTTTTCAATGTTGAGATCCCAAACAGAAAACTTATCATCAATCTCAGCATCCATGGTAAAATTTATGTTATCATGTTGTGCGTTTAGATATTCTAGTAAAACTTGGGCATGACTTTTATCTTTATAAATTACGAGGGTATCCTTGACGTACCTCCTGTACAAAAAGGCCTTAACCCGGGAATGGCGAGAACACTCTTAACTCGGCAAATGCGCAGCCCCTGTAGTATACACCATGACCCTGTGCGTAGGTATTTGCACTCTAAATCGTTATTTTACCATAAATATCATTAATACTTAGCCATATGTGCCTATTTTACGTTTAATATGAAGATAGTAACATGTTACAACAATGAAACAAGTGGGAAAAGTGTTTGGATGGTCAAAATCGCGAATTGAGAGAGTTTCAGTCATCAAGTGTGAGCAAGCCGCCGTCACACCCTCCTCTCTCGAGGGTTGAGGCAGTACTGAGCTACTGAGTCACACACTCACTGTCTCTACCTTACGTAACAGACACATGAACACACACTACGATCGGGTTGGAGATGTTTACACGAAAACATACCAAAGAATAAGGGAATAACAGGGAAAATAGGTGATAATTGAAGGGGGGGGGAAGGGGGGGAAGGAGGGGATGTGGAGGAGTGATATGTGGCATGGCCGACGGGCAAAAAAAAAACACACTAAAAAAGTTTCAAGTGCTACTGGGGTGCTTTCAAAATAAAAAAAATTAGGCCTAGGGTCTTAAGAGTCTCCCCGCAGTCGCCCAGTAAAACCTCTTAAGAGTCTCCCCGCAGCTGCCGGGTTAAGAGGTTTTGGTGGGCAAAGGCGACGATCCTCTTAAGAGGTAAGGCCTAAAAAGGACTTTTTTTTAAAGGCCCCAGTAGCACTTAAAACAAAAGAAATGGTGTTTAAGTGAGATAATTCCCCTCCATACCTCCTATCACTCATCCACATGTGTCAAAATCCCCTCCTCCCCCCCCCCCTTCAATTATCACCTATTTTTCCTCTTATTCCCATGTATATCGGTTTATTTACCGCGACAACATCTCCAATCCGGTTCAAAGGCGTGGTGCTAGACCAACCAACAGCGTGGTGTGAGAGAGAATGAGAGAGAGAGCCTCAGTGTGCCTCTAGGCTCGAGAGAGGGAGGGTGTACGTCGCGTCCGCCTCAGATTTCATGAATGAACGTTCGGCAATAATTCGCGATTTTGACCCTCTAAACACTATTCTCACTTGTTTTATTGCTGTTACTTGTTAATATCTTCATATTAAACGTAAAATAGGCGCATATGAATAAGTAATAACGATATTATCATAAAATTACGATTTTAAGCGGGAATGAAGCCTAATATCGTCGCCTGGCGGTAGGGTGTTCATTACACACAGCTCGCCTTTAAGGGGTTAAGATGCCTTGGACAATAATCTAAGCACGCTTTCTCATGAAAACACATTAACATATTTGCAAAAGCAGGGGCCAATGAGCTACCCATGGATAGGCCATCCTCTTGTTTGAATAGTTCACCATTAAATACGAATGAATTATGTTTAGTACACAGAAGTATAAGATTAAATTTCTAAACATAAATTTGGTCATTCCCATGATATTATCTACACCGTGGAAGGCGAAATTAATACGTATGTTTACAGACTCAACTAGAGGTATATTAGTGAATAATGACTTGACATCATAACTAATCATATAATAGGAATCTGAATATTTATCCTCGTGACGGCCTTCAATGTCCTGTTCCTACTGAAGCTACGATTCGTCAAGAATGCTTCTCTCTCTCTCTCCCTCTCACTCTCTGTCTCTCTCTCTCTTTATATATATATATACACATATAGGCCTAATCACTGAAGGTGGTTTCCGTGTGAGCAAATCCCCAAGACAGTATGTATTTTTCAACATTAAAGATCTCTTTTAGCATTAGTGTACACTTTTGCATACTGATCTCCGGTAAATGAACTTCATAAGAGCCTTAAGAGGAGTTTTCCTTGTCAAAGGCCTCTGGATATTTTGGTCGTCAACATGATTATAAGGAGAGAGAGAGAGGGTGAGGGAGAGAGAGAGAGCAACACATAATGTCATCCTCCATTCCCTTTAGCATCAAGCCGATTTAGTAATTAGTTTGAATGACATGATGAAAAAACAAAACATCTATATCCAGTCTTGGATATAAACCACTGTAAACGTGTGCGGTACACTATATCAATAACTAAGAAATGCTAACTGATTCTGGAAAGATTTTTTAGATAATTATACACTATGTCATTAGTATGTATGTATGCATAATATATATTTACTTTTTCCAGGTAAACTTTGCACTACTTACATCGTCAGTACTAGGACGCTTCTCAAAATTATATTCTGGCTTCCATTACATGACTATTTTCTGTATAAACAGCAGGTTTGTGATGCTTCTGTCTTTCATCCGGATTGACCAAGTAAAGAGTTCCAAGGAGTTACAAGAAATAGTCAGTTTCTGATTGGCCTTGCGGATCAATCCATTTGAATTATCTTGGTGAGAAGATAAATTGCATAGTGAAATAATGGTCTTGCAAATTTTGTTTAATACTATTTACTTAATAATTAAATTGTCGTACTTATGAACTATTCAAAGTTTCCGAGAGAAGCTTATTTTAGATATTATTATGTTCCTTCCAACAACCAACCATACTCCTAAAATCGATTAATGCAATTTACAAACACATGTGGCAGTCCGTGGACTCGACCCAGGATGCTCACACCGAAAATCAACACCTTATACATCGCACCACGAAGACAGTTAAAGGTTGGTGGACACTGCCTACGATTTATTATGCAACTTCGAATCCTGCATATCAATCTAAGCATGTACACACATCCCAACTGCAACTCACGTAGGCTATGCATATGTGATATATATATAACAAATAATATATGTGAACATGTTTGTAAATTATCGGTACTAAATAGCTTTAGCTCCAGCTTCTAGCCATGTTTGCGTGCTTGTAATTAAAAGAGGCCAAGAGCTATCAACCTGTTATTAAATTTGAGTGTGTTCCCCTAAACGATGAAGTAAGTTGTATACGCAATACTTGGAGTTTTTCTAATCGCTCTATGTCTGTATAGACTGTTGGATGCCAGAACAGAACAAGAGAGATGGGGGGAGGTGGGTGGGGGGCATTTACTTTAGTGTTATATTCTAACTCTAGTATTTTGTCATCGTCAGAGAAGATAATTATGGTCCCGATAAGTAATAGAGCGTTTCGTATCTGACAGTCGGCTAGGTATAGCAGCGTCTCTCTAGTTTAATCTTAGGCAACCATTATTCAGGTCCCTGAATATTTTCGGTAACGGCAATTATATTAACTGGGTATAAAACTTATCCTGTCCCCGAGTTTTATTGTTGCCCAACTAATGGTAGCCAACACTATCGTAAGGTTCTCATTACCAGTGTTGGTATACAATATATTCAAAATATTAAATTATAACGGAAATACACTTATTACTAAACCTGAAACACATACACCACATAAAGTTACATTAATAAGGTTTAGATCTACACGGATGATTTCCCAACAGAGATGGTAATGGTACTAAGTCATCAAAGTTGATGATTAGCTGGGAACTTTATATTTCAATTGATTACTATGTTTGACTAGCATGGTGTCAACAAAAGGGAGTGATTCGTCTTTTTCTTCCTCTACGGCGAACATTATGGAGGGTTTAACGTGGTTTAGCTTTTCCAAGAGATTGTGAAGGTTGAATCGTTTTGGTGTGATGACTAGGATGTCATCCACTGTGAAATCATCAAGCGAGGGCTCTTCCTCAGAGCCTATAGAATATGCAGCGAATACTATTTACAGAATATATGCAAAGAGGAAGGGTTGTTTAAGCTGAGATTCCAGAGTAAAAAGGAGATTAAAACGTGTGGAGAGTACAGGTCTCAGGCGGCCTTAGTGGGGGATATCCCGTCACCCGGGGTCCGTGAGTTAAACTGCTTCAAGCTCCGTGTGTCCAAACATTTTTACTCTAACGTACCTTAAATTTGGCTCTCTGTCACACGTTCAACTTTGGGGGAGACACTTTTTACAGGCAGCTTTGCCTTTGTATCCTTCACTCACATAGATTAAATATAATGTGAGGGTAATTAATGAACATAGTTGGATGGTTTAGAGTCCCCCTTCTTTGGGATAGGTTGAATGAGAGCAAAGTTCCAGAGGCGAACATATTTATCGAGACAAGAAGTCAGCACAGAAGCAGATTTTTAGTACAACAGAATGGATACATTTTTTTGTTTCTATGTGAATGAGGGAGACAAAAGGCATAACTGCCTGCAGCGAGTGCCTCCCCCAGATTTCAAAGAGTGACAGGGCCGAAATCAAGTGACGTTCGAGCTAAAATGCCTGGACACACGGACTTTGAAGCAATTTAAGTCATAGGAAGAGGGAAAGACTGATTCTGGGAAGAGTTCCAGAGCTCAGCAGTTGAATAGAAGAAAGTCTGAGAATAGCGTTTCACTCTTGGGTTGGAGTGTTGCACAGAGTAGGGATGGGATTATGTTGCAAGGCGGGTACTATGTACCCTACGTAGAGGAGGTGGTATACACTGGGAAAGCTCCGAGGAACACTGATTATTGTAGTAGCGATAGAATAGTGAGAGATGCAACATTGCGGCGAAGAGAAAGAGATTGCAGAGAATTGGTGAGTGGACGGGAGTTAATGATACGAAAAGCTTTCCTTTCTACTTTATCTAGGAGTGCGTTGTGAGAGGATCCTCCCCACACATGTGAACAATACTCCATACAAAGACGCACTGTGCCTCTGTACAGAGCAAGTAGCTGAGCAGGGGTAAAGAACCCCTTGAGGCGGTTGAGCACACCCGGCTTCTTGGAGGCTGCCTTAGCGAGACTGGTAATATGGTCCTTCCAGGTGAGAGCAGAAGAAAAAGAGACATCTAGAACATTGAGGGAAGATGAAGGGTTGATTTTTGTATTGTTGAAGAATAAGGGATAGTCCTCTGGAGGTTCCTGATGAGTAGTAAGGTGGATAAATTGAGTTTTGGAAGCATTAATTGTAACAAGGTTTTCTCTACCCCAATTGGAAATAGTAGCTAGATCAGAAGATAAGCATTTTATGGCTTCATTACGTTTACTTTTGAGGGACTGCTGGCTGGGGCGTTCTGGAAAACTAATTGAGTGGTGTAAAGTAGAGTCGTCTGCATATGAATGGATGGGACTAGATGTACGGTTGAGAAGACCATTTATGAAAATTAGAAAGAGAATAGGAGATAGGACAGAACCCTGAGGAACACCGGAGTTGATAGGATGAATAATTGAGCGATGGCCGTCCACAACCGCAGCTATGGAACGGCCGGAAAGGAAATTAGAGACAAAGGCACAGATGGAGGGACAGAAACCGAAGGAGGGCAGTTTGGAAATTAAAGATTTGTGACAGACTCTATCGAAGGCCTTCGATATGTCTAGTGCAACAGAAAAAGTCTCACCGAAGTCCCGAAAGTTGGATGACCAAGAGTTAGTAAGATATGAAAGAAGATCACCAGTAGAGCGACCCTTCAGGAAGCCATACTGGCGATCTGAGAGCAGATTATGAGAAGAGAAATGCTTAATAAATTTGGAAGCAAGAATAGTTTCAAAAACTTTAGAGATTCAAGAGATAAGAGCAATTGGACGATAGTTGGAGGGTTGAGAGCGGTCACCCTTCTTTGGGACAGGTTGAATGAGAGCAAACTTCCAGCAAGAAGGAAAGACGTTAGAGGAGAGACAGAGACGAAAGAGTTTGCCTAGGCAGGGGGTCAGCACGTAAGCACAGTTTTTAAGTACAACAGGAGGAACACCGTCCGGACCGTACGCCTTCTTAGTATTAAGCCCAGAGAGGGTAGAAAGTACATCTTTAGAAGAGATTTGGATATTAGGCATAAGTAGGAGAGAGGGGGATGGAGAGGGAGGAATAACACCGGAATCATCCAAGGTAGAGTTTCTGGCAAAAGTTTGAGCAAAGAGTTCAGCTTTGTCAGAGGAAGAAGTGATGGTTGTGCCATCAGAGTGGAAAAGGGGAGGGAAAGACGAGGAAGAAAATATGTTGGAGAGGTTTTTGGCTAGATGCCAGAAAACTTGGGAAGAGCTAGAGTTGGATAGTTCAGTGCATTTATTATTGATGAAAGAATGCTTGGCAAGTCGAAGAACAGATTTGGCTTGACTCCGGGCAGAAACATAGGAAGAATGAGATTCTTGAGTTTTAAGTCGTCGGTACCGTTTGAATGCTTCCTCCTTGTTGTGGACAGCAGTAGAACAAGCGTGAGTAAACCAAGATTTTTTTGCATTAAACTGAGAGAAAGAAAATGGAATGTACGCTTCCATGCCCGAGAGGATTACCTTGGTAATGCGTTCAGCAGTCTCCGAGGGCCCTCGGCCACGGAAGCAGAAGTCATTCCATGGAAAATAAAAGAAGTACTGCCGGAGAGCCTCCCAGTCCCCATACACCTTCTATGTATTAAATCCAGGAAGGGCACGAAGCATTTATTTGGAAGATATTATAATATGAAACATAAGTAAGTCAGAGCGTGGTGGAGAAGGAGGAACAGCACCGGAATCGTTCAGGGTTGAGTTTTTGCAAGTTCATTTTTTTTCCGAGGAAGTAGTGATGGTAGTGCCACGGGAGCGGAAAAGAGGAGGGAAAGACGAGGAATATAAGTTGTTGAAGAGGTTATTGTTAGGTGCTAGAAAGTTTTGGAAGAGCTAGAATTTGTAAGTTTATTACATTTACTATTGATAAAAGAGTTTTTGGCAAGTCGAACATCAGATTTCGCATGATTTCGGGCAGAAACATAAAAGGCTATATATTCTGGAGTTTGAAGGCACCGGTACAATCTGTATGCTTTCTCCTTATTGTGGACAAAAGTAGAACAAGCGTGAGTAAACCAAGGTTTTGTGCATTAGTCTGAGAAAAGGGAATGTATGCCTGCATGCTTGACAAGATCACCCCAGTAATGCGCTAAGCACTCTTTGAGGGTCCTCGATCACGGAAGCAAAAACCCAAGGAAAGTCAAAGAAGTATTGCCGTAGAGCCTCCCAGTCGGCGGCGCCTAAATGCCATAAATGCCACAGGTTGGCAAAATTAGATGGCCATATTGAAGAGATAGGACAGGTAACTGAGATAAGATTGTGATCGGAGGAGCCCCATGGAGAGAAAAGGTTTACAGTATAAGCAGAAGATATGGAGAAATATGTCAATGGTGTGGGGCCGATATCCTAGGTGGTCCGGAATACGGGTAGTGTGCTGGACTAATTATTGTTCTAGGTCATTTAGTATAGAAAATATGTAGACTTTTTCACTAGTTTGGTCAGTAAAATGAGAAAGCTCTTGGGAGGGGGGTGAACATTGAAATCGCCCAAGATGGTAAATTCTGCAGAAGGAGAGATGGATAAAATGTGTTTTAATTTAGGATAGTCAAATAATTTTGAATAGTCCGTAGAATTAGGGGAGAGATAAGCATCGCAGACATATTTAGTTTGAGAGAGACAAGTAGGCTTTAGCCACAGATTTTTGAATTCAGTAGAATCACAGTTGTGAACACGATGAAAGCAAAATTGTTGCGAACAGTCTACGACAGAACTGTTGTCCATGGCCTGAGGCAGTGTGTTAGTTCACTTAGAGAATACAGGAGGAGGTAGTTGATGCAGCTGTTGGGTGGAGTTCATATCGATTTAATATACACTGTAAAAGTTGTGTTTACCTTTTAAACCTTTACATATAATATATAATTATGTGTGTTTCCAATGTTCACCTTAAACATAATAATGGTGAAATATTAAAATATTGAATAAAATTCACGGTAGCATACACAAAACTATAGCAAACTGTAAATTATGTTTGGAGGATAATTATAAAATTTAGAAGTAAAAGTAGAAAAGCCTAAACAACTTATATCAACTTATAAAGTTAATATACATTGTTTAGAAAGTTGGATTATCGTTAACAGTTCAATACGATGACTTACTTTACAGTAAAATAAGACAATGGGTAGCGCGGAACTGTTTACTGATCTTAGTGATAAATCACAGTAATGAAGCTAGTAATTAAGAATCCACCGATAAAAGTATAATGCAATAATGATGGCATGTCATATTGCATACTAATTAAGGTAGATTATGTATTGGTCAATCACAATGCCGTGAATAATGGAATGGAAAACAATATATACCCTAATAACGAAATAGTTGTTTTATTACAAAGAGGCAAACATCGGCTCAGCTAAAGCTTTTTCCTAACTGAGCCGATATCGTCATGTCTTTATAATACATGAACTGTTCGTTATGTGGTTATAATTTGCTCCAAGCTAGATTACAATGCGATCCTACTTTTCTTGACGCGTGGATTGTAACATCCCTTCTCGGTAACTTTTGCATTTATACGATTGTTAACACTAACCAGTACGTCAAGGTTGGTAACTTTTAAGTGGTGTTCCAACGGAGCATATATATTTATTTTGTATATAAAAAATGTATAAGGTAATGCACAGAATACGAGTTAATAATTGAGAATCAGTAAAGGTAAACATAACAGTATTCGCAAAACCGCATAGTAACATTTATTGACAGCTTTGAACACGATGAGGACAATTTTATATTCGGTTACGAGAGGGAAGGGGAGAGAATAAGAGAGAAGGGGGAAATTGGGGAAGGCAGAAGAGAGAGAGGGAGGAGGGGGGATGGGAAGTGCAAAGGACAGACACTTGATCGTCGGTATATTTAACTCTATAAATAACATAACACCTGATGTGCATTACTTATTTTTTATCTAGGCTTCCAACATGGGCTAATCTTATATTGTAGCCTGTGTGTTGTGTAACATTATACATATTCTGTGTGCTGGTCTCGAACACACATACACACACACACACGTTTGACTCCTCCTCTTTCAAACTTCTGTATTAACCCCGCCTATTTTATTAGAAGCGATTAAAGGGTCATCTATTAAAAGATAAGTGAACTAACACACTGCCTCAGGCCATGGACAACAGTTCAGTAGTAGACTGTACATATACGCACCATCCACCTTTAGCTTGAAACTGAGGATAAATATAGTAGGAGGATACAGGGAAGGGTAGTCCCGACTCCCAAACAGCTGGGTTTCAGTGAGAAAGAGAAGATTTGGGTTGGCCGAGCAAAGGTGCTGTTCGACAGAGTGGAATTTAGAAGAATGGCCACGAATGTTGCAGAAATTGATAGTAAAAGTAAAAGGTAGTGGTCTATATTCGATAGCTAGTGTATTCCTTCATCTTCAGTTATTCCCTCGTTCATAATATAGTTCAAGTATTTCATATTTCGTATGTAATATCTTAATATTGATGTGTAAATATATTGACTTTTGTTTGTAATTTATAATTGACTTACTATAGTTTTCTATTTTTGTTTTCGTCTATTATTTTCTCTTTTCCTGTGTATATATGTCTCATTGTGAAAGTTAATATACTCTCTCTCTCTCTCTCTCCAGATCTCGTAAATCCTGTTTGAGAGGAAGTTTAATCCTCGAATCTAATTTCGCTCCACTATTGTGTCGGAAGGGAGGGTGTGGGCTCCAGAGAGAGAGAGAGAGAGAGAGAGAGAGACTATATTTTGAACCGATTTGTGTATTAACATTTTAATATAGACAGCCGACAGTGTCTGATAAACAATAAACCAATTTCTTGTTTTCTTTTAATTGAAATGTTTGTGCGTTTACATTTTGACTCAATGGTCCTTTACAATCGTTTGCAGGTAATTTTGGTTCACATAACGACATAAATCCTGGTCCAATATGAACTTTCGAACTGCAATATGAACCTCATAAATATAAATATTAGGTAAACAAATTAATGAGAAGATTTGATTCTGTTCGAGATATCTTCGAAAACCTAGGCCCTAACTTATGTCGTTGAGTGTACATTGTGGCATTCTGTTGACAAATTTGATATCTTGTTAGCAAATGAAGTATATGTTTTGTTGTAATGCTTACCTGTAGCCACAAATAATAATGTACATCTAGAGATAAATACACCAATAAACCTTGTAGTATTACATAGGTTACTGTCATCGTATAATAATGGTGTTCCATTTTAACTTACTGTAGATTAGTTCGTTAAGTTACAACACCTACACGTTCTATATACAGTATATATATACAGTATATATGTAAGTTAGGAAAAATGTCCTAAATAAACTACAGTTACTGCATAACATCAACTCATCACTTCAATCAAATTCATTGTTTAACTCTAGTCACGGTTAGTTGATTTAACTAAACTAAGCAAAATAAAGGAGGACAACAAAAAGTCTTAACACTACCTTATCCGACGTCTTGTGGGTTATTAAGATATTTTACTTGATACTTATTGAAGATTTTCCTTGCTTTTGCCATTTGCCAGCAATGCATTTTAGTTTGCTTGCTAGGCTAATAAAAACAGCTTCCCAGAATTCGTAAACAAATTCCTCCCTGACCCAATTCAAGCTAAATTTGAATGTTTTTTCGTTAGAATAAGATCCTAACCGAAGGTCGATTTTGTAAATGTACAGGCTTGCTATTGCACGCCCACCAAATACAGAGAATACATAAAATGTAGACATCTGGATGAAGTAAGTACCTTATTATCGCCAAACACATTGGGTATAACGGGGGAACTTTATAAATACGTCTCTCGAGCCCAATCTGGTAAATCTGTTTTCTATGCAAATCACGAGTGAACATTTATTTAAATAAAGCCTCTTACTGTGCTGGATCTAGCAGCCAATATTAACTGAATATTGTATATTGTGAAATAGAGAACAGAGTGGTAAAAAATCCAGGAGCCCAATGACACATCACAGTAAATATATTATTCCATGGAAGTATCATAACAAAATAATATAGCTTTTTTTGTTTTTCTATATTCCAACTACTCTCTCTCGGGCATAGGCTGATACCCTTTACACTCTACCGCTGAACACGGTGAGGCCCGTGAGGTCTTGTTCCAGTCTAGGGAGTGAGACATGCGAAGCACCCCCCCGGCTCGAAGCAATCCCATCTCTGAAGCTGCCTCACCTCTGTGCTTCACAGTCTCATCCCCCACACTCGGACCCTCACTCTCAGAACGCCACCTATTGAGCAATTAACTCACTAGGCATTGCCCCCCTGTAGCATATTTTTGAATATGGGAATATTCATACAGTGCTATTTTAATCAGGGAACAATGAGGGTATTTTTTTTTGGCATTTCAGTATGCTGTGGTAATGCACTGATACTCTAGGTACAGCACAAATTCCATCCCAATAATATCTTCCCATTGACATATTGGGATTCGAACCCGAGTCCATTGGATTACCAGTCCAGTGGCAAGACCACTCCGCCACTCCTCCCCTACGATATTGCCTAATATTTCTATATTTTATAATGTTAAAAATGTATTGAACAGATAGACGTATGACTTAGTCGTTGCAATGTAATTTATTACACATACTAATGGTGTAAGAGATATTCTAAAATATCAGTATAAGTACTTTATAGTCTTAAACTATAATGAATATACTTACGTTGTCAAACGGTTCAAACTCATGTGCAACGTCTTCACTCAGATTATTTGGTTTATATTATTTTCCATTTACTATATGATGATCCCACTCATTTAACCAATTGCAGCAATCATACAGTTGTGTTTAACTCAACGATCACCATATATGGAATAATGAGGTTATGTCTTCAAAATATCATACAACAAATATAAGTTACTTTGTTGTTTTTAATTTGAATCTATTTTATGTTCAGTTTATATATACTATTCATCTCATATTAATAATTGTTTTCCCTTCCTATTAAACCCTTTCACGTATTTATGACGCAGAGGTTGCCAGATTAGCAATAAGAAATAGAGTTCTCTCACTCTTATAATTACCTCTCAAAAATTAGTTTTCTGCCCACAGCTAACTCAAAGACAACTGCAGAGGTTGAAGTAACTAAACTAAAGGTTTCTAAATACCCCTGATGGTAACAAAGGCTTTAAAGTATCCCCAATAGGCTCAAAATCGCGTCATATGTCTGAGAGGGTTAAATTATGTTAGATCTTTAAGTTACTGCGAAAGTTGAACAGACATGCATACTAAAATGGCGAGTACTTGCAGCATCTTTCAGTTCTGGATTAACCTTATTGGGTGCAATAGATCCATATTATACTGATAATATTAATACATAACACAGATACTGTACATATGTACAGTTTATATAATTTATTTTCAAAAAGGTGCGCATCGTAACTAGCAAACTGTGTTCATCTCAATTAAACGCAAATCGGTATTAAGAGAACATAAGTACATACAAGAATACTGTACAGAGTTAGAACCTGCGATAGTTATAGACCCGGGGGATTGAAATTGAATACAAACATGTAACAGGAATAAATAGGCGACGAATTATAAATGAGTCAAAATCACAGAGAGAGAGATAAATAGTAATGGGTGGCGGGGGAAGGACCGTGGGAGAGACGATAGAGATCGGTGTTGTATATATATATATATATATATATATATATATATATATATATATATATATATATATTATATATGTATCTATCTATCTATCTATTGCCTGACGCCGTGATCCCTGAAGGGGTGGCCACGAACGAACCGCCCCCATGCACCTCTGTCCCCAGTCAGTCGACGCTCCTCCCCCCAACCAGCACTGCCTTCGTTCATGTACTTCCTCACTCCATCCTTCCTCCTCTCATTCGGTCTACCTCTCCCTCTCTGTCCCTCCACCTCACTCTCGTACACCCTCTTAATCATTCTCTCGCTTTCCATACGTTCCATATGGCCGAACCATCTCAAGTTGTTCCTTTTCACACTTTCCAGCACATCTACCTCCACACCACACCTCCTTTTTACTTCCTCATTAGTCTGTCTATCCCTCCATGTAACTACGCACGCACTTCTTAAGTAATTCATTTCCACTGCTCTCACTCTTGGTCTGAGTCTCTCAACCAACGTCCATGCTTCGCTTCCGTAAGTCAGTGTCGGGATTACCACACTGTCATGCAAGGACTTCTTCACTCCCATACTGACCACCCTATTTCTTGTTACTGCTTTCAACATTCCTACAACCCTCTTCCCCTGTTGTACCCTCTCCCGCACTTCGTCATCCATAGTCCCTTCTTTACTCAACACACTGCCCAGATACTTAAAAGAGTTGTCGATCTCCATAGCCTGACCGTTCAGCTTCACCTCACACTCTGTGACTTCACCCCTTTCGAAGACCATAACCTTGCTCTTCCCCGCATTTATCTTCAAATTCCGTTTTTCGCACACTGTTCCAAACTCATTTACCAGACCCTGCCACTCCCATTCATTATGACTCATCAGAACTGTATCATCCGCAAACAGCAGTATAGGTAGCTTCCACTCAATTCCCTCCCTTTTCAGTGATACACCAACATCCACTGCTCTTGATAGTATTTCTTTCATGACTACATCCACATATACAGTAAACAACCACAGGGACATCACACACCCCTGTTTCAAACCAACATTCAGGTCAAAGGTATAAGTATATAAATATATATAAATATATATATATATATATATATATATATATATATATATATATATATATATATATATATATATATATATATATTTCTAATCTCTCAGTGGGGTTCGAACCGCCGAACGTCAGGACGATAGCCGACGCTTTAATCAACTACACCACGGCAGTTGGCTATTGTCCTGACAGTCGGCGGTTCGAACCCCACTGAGAGATTAGAAACATTTAGTGGCTCACGTGTATTTGTGATATATACTCAACATATATATATATATATTTATATATATATGTATATACAGTATATATATA